>JAPXFQ010000712.1:0-412616 GCA_028564705.1 Apricaphanius iberus | reverse complement strand
AAATAAACTGAATTGAATTGAATTGAATCTACTAAAATTATTAGCTTCATCAAAACCTTCAACTTGCATGTTAGACCTAGTTCCAGCTAAACTTTTAAAAGAGGTTTTCCCTTTGATTGCTGCTCCAATTTCAGATATAATGAATCTACCCTTAGTCAATGGATATGTACCACAGGAGTTTAAGATTGCTGTAATTAAACCTCTACTTAAGAAACCATAGAATCTCATAGAAAGGCTTCAAAGTGTCGGTATAAAAGGAACAGCACTAGGCTGGTTTAAATCTTATTTGTCTAAAAGATTTCAGTTTGTTCAGGTATACAATAGATCTTCCTCTGCCTCAATGTTTACTTGCGGAGTACTACAGGGTTCGGTGCTTGGGACGATCCTTTTTACTATATATATGCTTCCTATTGGTAAAATTATTAAGCAGCATGGGATAAATTTCCATAGTTACACAGATGATACACAGCTATATCTATCCATAAATCCTGATGAATCCAATCAGTTAGGTAGACTACAGGCATGTCTGGAAGATATAAGAACTTGGATGAGTCTAAACGTCTTGCTTCTGAATTCTGATAAAACAGAAGTTGTCGTCTTTGGACCAGAAGCTCTGAAAAAGAAACTACTTAGTCAGCCCCTTCACCTGGACGGCATTAAATTAGCCTCCAGTAATAAAGCAAAGAAACTCGGTTTTATTTTTGACCAAGATATGTCTTTAAGATCTCACATTAAAGAAGTCTCTAGGATTTCCTTTTTTCAACTTAGGAATATTGCAAAAATTAGAACCATCCTGTCCAGGAGTGATGCTGAAAAACTAGTCCATGCCTTTGTTACTTCAAGGCTGGATAACTGTAACTCTTTATTATCACGTAGTCCACAGAATACAATTAAAAGTTTTCAGTTAGTCCAAAATGCTGCTGGGTTCCAATGAATAAAAGAAGAAGAGATCACATCTCCCCTGTTTTAGCTTCTCTTCACTGACTCCCAGTAAAATCTAGAATAGAATTCAAGATCCTCCTTCTGACATATAAAGCTCTTAATAATCAAGCTCCATCATACAAAAGAGACCTGATTGTTCCATATGTTCCTAATAGAGCCCTTCACTCTCACACTGCAGGTCTACTGGTGGTTCCTGGGATTTCTAAAAGTAGAATGGGTGGCAGATCTTTCAGTTATCAGGCTCCCCTCCTATGGAACCAGCTCCCAGGGTTGGTTCGTGAAGCAGACAATTTGTCTATCTTTAAAAACTAGGCTTAAAACTTCCCTCTTTGACAAAGCTTACAGTTAGAGATATGTTAATAGGTAGTTAGAGACAGGTTAGACAAGGTAACTAGGAAGAGACAGGTTAATGTTAGTAGTCAGGTAGAGTGTCAAAAGCTAGGAAGAGATAGGAAGAGGTAGAGTAGCTAGGTAGAGATAGATTAATGTAAGCCAGGTAGAGAGTGTTAGTAGCTAGGTCTCCTAGTAGCTAGGAGACAGGTTAATGTTAGTAGCTATGCTGCTTTAGGCTAGGCTGTTGGAGGACGTTATTAGAGTCAGTTCCTACTTTCTCTCCTACTTTCTCTCCAACTTCTCTCCAATGGCATGATGTGCTGTCAATTCAAGCGCTATCCTGTTTTCTCTTAGGCTACGTCCACACTAAGCCGATAAGGTTATACGGGGAGTTAGACGCCTAATGTTATCCACTCAACAGGAGCATTTACACCCCGTTTAAGGTCCGTTTAAGTTCCCATGATTGCGCAATCCCATGCCGACCTGTGCAAATACTGGGCATGCGCGAAAAGACGCGTATAATCTACGTGACACCAGCGCCTACATAATGTATACAAGAAGCCTACAGCACAGTACATATCTGCTTCTCCCGTTAACCGAAGAGAACAATAGCTCCTCAGAAGAAGAGAGAGTTTTTGGTGTGGACAGATGACGAGATCGATTTATTACTCTTCGCTGTTGTCTTTGTCTGTAGTGTCGTATTGTTATTGACGCAGCATTCATTGACGCCACTTCCTTTCATTATCCGGGGAAGCTGTCCACACTAGCTCGTTTAGCCGTTGAATTAAGATTTACACGGCTCTCTTACCCGGCTAATAGTTATCCGGCCACAGACCTTAAACGACGCCGGGTTAGTGTGGACAATAGGGGGGTGTAGACTAAATAATTATACGTTTAAGGCATTATCCGGCTTAGTGTGGACGTAGCCTTAGTCTCTTCCTACAGTAGGTGCTCCTGACCCGCCCTGCTTGACGACCCTGACTAAGATGGCATTCCAGTGGAGGAACGTTCTCCACATCCTGACAACCAACTTCTGCTTCTGCATCAGTTCTGTTGCTCTTTCTGTGTCTCTGCTGCCTTCTCCAAACCCCAGACGGTCTCGGCAGACGACCGCTTATGCTGAGCCTGGTTCTGCTGGAGGTTTCTTCCTGTTAAAAGGGAGTTTTTCTCCTCCACTGTCGCTTCCTGCTTGCTCAGTGTGAGGGATTGCTGAGAAGTCCCGACGCCATCTTCTGTGGTTCTCTAATTCCTAAATTAAACATTGTATTGTAATAACTTTTGTTGTTAAGTTCCTTGAAATGACATTTGTTGTGAAATGGCGCTATATAAATAAACTGAATTGAAAATTGAATTACATGCGTGAAAAAAAACCTCGTCATAAAACCGCGAACTGGCACAATTTTGAAAAAAAACATGATATCAATTTTTGGTCAAACCGCCCAGCACTAGTTTGTCATGTGATTTGTGATCTATATGCTTGTAAAAATTCATAATTTAAACTAGGCTATTTAAACTAAGCTAGCACTTGAAATTCTCACCAAGACTTTATAGGACTTGCCCCACATGCTGGGTCTCACTTGACCTACTATTTCTCTCCTAGAATAGCTGCCACTTTCCACCTGGCCAGATTTAAAGTGGGTTTATGTTTAATACTCCTGTTTTTCATTCCGGAGGAAGGAGGTGAAGCTTTCTAAACTCACAGACATTTTTCTTCTTTTTCTTTAGTTGTAGTCCATTACGTATTTTCACACAAAAGCTAAAGTAACTTTTGACAGTCCAAAATTAGCAGTTTCTTATTAAAATGTTTCTTCCCTTGACATCTTATGTTTAATCCACAGCACATTTTAAACAGGATCAGAAAATATATTTGATCACTCCTTTGACTCTCATGATTTTTTTTACAACAGGGGACCCATGGACCGTAAGTAGAAGGGCAGGACTCAGGCTCCCATTGGGGTCTATGGTGGGATTAAGAAAGAATAAAAAATGATGTCGAGCACTAGCCTATTAACTTAGTATTGAACCCTACTATCACTTTAAATATTTATAAAACTTTGATACATAAGTATATTCTGTGGACTGCAGCTTTAAGGGAAAGGGTTCTGTAATACATATAAAAATTTCATTAACATGATCATTTAAATGTAATATAATCTATAAAGCAGTTGGATGTTTTTCATGAATTTATTTGACTAAATCCCAGCATGCTATAAATGTACTGAATTTGTACAGTGCTTTTCTGGTCATACTGACCAGTCAAAGCAGTTTACACTGGAGCCATTTTGTGAAAGCTGTTTGCACTCATGAACATGTACACATTCATGCACTTCTACAGAGCTCAGTAGTTCCAGGGGCACATTGACATGTGACAGAATGAAGCTGGTATTGAACCTACAACCATTTGATTGCAAGACAACTATGAGACTTACAGAGCCACAGTTGCCCAAAAGCTGCATGCTGTAATCTGAAACCGATCTCTTTTGTCCTCCTTTCTACTATGCTTGTTTGTCTAAGTGGGTTGTAATTTCACTTGGATGAATCAATGTGAGGCCATGCATGGTAAACAAAGAAAATTAGGTTAATTTTATAAACATTCAATTCTCTATGCTTATAAAAGCAGAAAATGCTGAGACATAAAACAAACTTTAAAAACTACTGACACATTCAAAAAAGAAAAACATAAGAACCACAGAAATGAGACCTGACTGAAAACAAAAAATACCCTGGATAAAAAAGTCTAACATTTACTTTGATGTGTCAAAGTTTCCAAATTATGGTTTCAGTGAGTAAATGGTTTCATCCAAGATAAACTGTTTATCCCACATCTCCTAAATTTTATGTTATGAAAAATGTTGACATGTCACATAATTTCTAGAATAGGCGTGTTCCAAAACAATACTCGGAAGCCATGAGGCCCTAAAGGAAAAGTCAAAGTCTAAAGTTTTGGAGCAAAATTGAGCAACTGTATGTAAGTAAGAGTATTTAGGGTAAATTAGCAGACTATGCAGCATCCACTCCGAAGCCCATGGTCCTTTGAAAACTCAAATAATGGAGCTATGTTTTCTTTCAAACTTTTAAATACTTTTTAAAATTTGATAGTCATAGGAGTGACTTTTTTTCTTACTTATCAACAACATAGAAACATGCTTTAAATATGTGCATAATTATGGGCTTTCTATTATCTACAAGTTAAATTATTTTTAGAACTTGATGTTGCCTATGATACAGATTATTGGTCATTTAATAACACATCTAATGTACAGATTGAACAGCATAATACAAATTAGTAGAGGATTTTGTTCACAACATGTTTGCTTTTCCAGACAAAAGGTTATTTTGTGATTCCTGTTACACTGATTGGGTCAGTAGTTGCATATCTGACACTATAATACCCAATGCTAATCATTCTAACTTATAAGTCAGTCGAAGGTAGCCTGGGTATCTGCAAACACAAGAGTACGCCTGAATTTTAGCTCTCAGAGTCTCTGCAGTTGCAGCAGCAAACCTGCAGAGGACAGTGTTGTTCTCACAAAGAAATGGCTAAAGAGTTTCTCTCAGGATTTGTGGCATGGATGAATGAGCTGTTTTTCTCCTTTGTCTCCAGGTTTTTGTTGGATAGGACACCTGCAAACTTCACAATGGAAAGAAAATTGTGTAGCAGAGAGAGTTTGAGATTTTACCATTCAGGGTTTTTCTTAATAAATCAATAAAGCCCTCAATTTGTCTCTTAGTTCGCACTAGAAGTTGAAGGCATACCAGATCAAAGTGTCACATTACAGATTCACAAAGAAATGGCATAGAGAAATCAGGTATAAATACAGGAAGTAAACCTTTGAATGAATTCAGCCAGGTGACTGTAGTCATGGACTGTGCATTCTTTTGTTTTACTGTTCCCATGAAAAAAGTCATTTTGTCATTGAAATTAGTTTTTCTCAACAGGTTGTTGATGCACAGGAAAAAAAAATATTTGAGACAGAGAAGGGGAGAGAAAAAACAACCAAGTGAAACAGACAACATACCCACTACAGTCGAAAGTAAGATAAAATAAAACATTTTATCTCAAAACAAAAAATTACCAATCCACCAGGGTCCTGAGCCACACACTCACTGCTCAACAATGACATCAGAGATTTCCCTCAGAGTTGTTTGGATTTTTGGTCAGCACAAAAAGCCGATTAATGATAGAGAGGTTGTCAAGAAATTTATGTTTCTCAAAGGTAGTCACACAGTACTTTAAATGGGTAAATTATAGCCATCTTCAGATGCAGAAAGATGACCTCGAAGCAGATTTGATCATGAAAGAACAGTCTGTCTGGACTAACCCTTGCACTTTCTGGCTCCAGCCCAAGGGCGTCGATTTGTGTTTTAAATTAATGGGGACGATAACTATAACCTTGAATGTTCTTTGAAGATTGCTGGGGACACTGACTATTATTAATTTAAAATTTATCCATTTTATATTTCATTACAATATAAACTGCAGTTTATAAACAGGTGTTAAAAATTTTATATTTATTTAAACAAAAAAAATTTAAAACAATAGGTTACATGTGATGTGTTTTGTTTTTCAGACATCATTTAAACCCACCATGCGGCTGTCAGACATTTTCATGAGCCTGTTGTTTTTTTTCTAGGACAGAGGTGTGTAAAATTCTGAGCCCAAGGATTTTCAGTCTGTTGTTTGAGATAGTCAATACTTGAGCCTCATTACAAATGAAATAAACAGATATATGCACCTGTTCTTGAAAAAAGAAATATAATATCAAATATCATAATAATATGAAAATGATATGTGTGTATTTGCTAACATCACAAACTTTGTGTAATATTTAAGATTTTTCTAGTTTGTATTATGCCTTTATCTATAATCATTATAAAGCTACAACATTTTGAACTAGTGATAATAAAACCTTTACCGAAAAAACTCTGCCGCCTCAAGATATACAGGATAAGTGATATACATACTGGATAGCTGGATGGATAGTATACCTTGTGAAGACTCATCCAGATTATGGTCTCAAAACAACCTAGTTGTACAGACCTATCCAGTTCTAAAGTGGATGGGTCTTTGGCAAGTACATGAAAAGGACATCAGTGCCATGATTGAGTGTGTAGCTGTCTTTATAAACTGTTGTGTGAACATCATCCCCACTAGAACAGTAAGATGGTTCCCTAATAACAAACCCTGGATCAGCAGTGACATTTAGGAACTGTTAAACAAGAAAAAATGGCCTTATAGGAGGGAGACAAGGAATTATTCAGGACTATACAAAAGCAACTTAAAGTTAAGATCATGCAGTCACTCAGAAATAAGATGGAACTACAGAGGAATAATGAATAAGATCACAGGCTTTACGGACAAGAAGGGCTGGATAGATCGAAGTCTGGACAGAGCTAATGAACTGAACACATTCTTCAACAGGTTTAGTTCTGGAACTAGCTCAACATACTCCTCTCCTGTACCCAGCCAAACAGACATGCCACCTCCCTCTGACCCACGGCTTTACTGTCACACATCAGATATTTTAATTTTCCACTTCAGTCATGGATTCCTCTGCTTCCACATCTTTGTCTATAACAAAGTCAAGAAATGCTGATCCTCCCTTTGCCTCCCCCATCACACTTGTCTGTCTTTTGAAGTCAGGAAAAGAAGCAGTTCAAGAGATAGAGACTGAACCAGATCAAGTCTGCAGGTCCAGAAGTTGTCAGCCCCAGAGTCCAGAAGGCCTGTGCAGAGCAGCATTGTGGATTCTGCAGCACCTATTTGACCTAAGCCTGACCCAGGAGAAGGTTCCAGCTTTACGGAAGACATCCTGCATTGTTCCAGTTCCAAAGAGAACTCACCTGTTAATCATTAATGACTAAAGACCTGACATCCTACATGGTGAAGGTTCTGGAGAGATAGAACATTTTAGGACCTGCTAGAGTGTGCTTATTGCTGTGGTGTTGGAGTTCAAGATGCCATCATCTACGACATGGGATCCACATAGGACTGTGAGAATCATGTTCTTTGATTTTTCTAGAGCATTGAACATAATTCAGCCTGATTTGCAGCCGATTCTGATGTTGTCAATCCATTAAATGGCCGTTATTAGTGGTTATCACTCCAATTAAATGCAGTCAGACTGTGCCCTCTCTACCTACAGACGTGGACAAAATTGTTGGTACCCTTCATTAAATAAAAGAAAAACTCATAATGGTCACAGAAATAACTTTGATCTGACAAAAGTAATAATAAATAAAAATTATATAAATGTTGACCAATGAAAGTCAGACATTGCTTTTCATCCATGCTTCAACAGAATTATTTAAAAAATAAATGCATGAAACAGGCCTGGACAAAAATGATGGTACCCCTAGAAAAGAATGAAAATAATGTGACCAAAGGGACATGTTAATCCAAGGTATGTCCACTAATCAGCATCCTAGGTGTCTACAATCCTGTAATCACTCAGTGGGCCTATATATAGGACTCCAGGTAGTCACTGTGTTGTTTGGTGACGTGGTGTGTACCACACTCAATATAAACCAGAGGAAGCAAAGGAAAGAGTTGTCTCAGGAGATGAGAAAGAAAATCATAGACAAGCATGTTAACTGTAAAGGCTATAAGACCATCTCCAAGCAGCTAGATGTTTCTGTGACTACAGCTGCACATGTCATCCAGTAATGTACGATCCATGGGATTGTAGCCAACCTCCCTGGACGTGCCTGCAGGAGGAAAATTGATGACAGATCAAAGAGACGGATAATCCAAATGGTAACAAAAGAGCCTAGAAAGACTTCAAAATAGATCCAAGCTGAGCTTTATGCTCAAGGAACATCAGTGTCAGATCGGAACATCCTTCGCTGTTTGAGCCAGAGGACAAATCATAAAAAAAAACATACTGGAGTATGCACAACTAAATGCTGATGAGCCACAAAGCGTCTGGGAGAATGTCCTGTGGACAGATGAGAGAAAAATGTAACTTTTTGCCAAGGCACATAAGCACTATGTTCACAGACGTAAAAATGAAGCATATCTAGAAAAGAACACGGTCCCTACTGTGAAACATGGGGGAGGCTCGGTTATGTTCTGGGGCTGATTTACTGCATCTGACACAGGGTGTCTTGAATCTGTGCAGGGTACAATGAAATCTCAAGACTATCAGGGGATTCTAGAGAGAAATGTGCTGGCCAGTGTCAGAAAGCATGGTCTCAGTCGCAGGTCACGGGTCTTACAACAGGAAAATGACCCAAAACACACAGCTAAAAACACCCAAGAAGGGCTAAGAGGAAAACACTGGCCTTCTATGAGCCCTGATCTAAATCCTATTGAGCATCTTTGGAAGGAGCTGAAACATGCTGTCTGGAAAAGGCGCCCTTCAAACCGGAAACAACTAGAACAGTTTGCTCATGAGGAGTGGGCCAAAATACCTGCTGAGAGGTGCAGAAGTCTCATTGACAGTTACAGGAATCATTTGATTGCAGTGATTGCCTCAAAAGGTTGTGCAACCAAATATTAAGTTGTGGGTACCATCATTTTTGTCCAGGCCTGTTTCATGCATTTATTTTTTAAATAATTCCGTTGAAGCATGGATGAAAAGCAATGTCTGACTTTCATTGGTCAATATTTATATAATTTTTATTTATTATTACTTTGGTCAGATTAAAGTTATTTCTGTGACCATTATGAGTTTTACTTTGATTTAATGAAGGGTACCAACAATTTTGTCCACGTCTGTACTAGTAGGTTATCAACCATTCCTATTGCTGATAACACTAAACTGTCTGCACGTGTCAAAAAGAGTAGCATATCGTAACTGGAGTTATCTAACCAATTTTAACCAACCCACAAGTTTTATGTCCTAACCTTAAGGTCACACAAGGACATATGTACACTCTTTTAAATGCCTAAATCTAATTTGAAGAGGTTTTAAGCACCAAACGGAAAGGTACATTTCAGTAGGTAGAGAGGGCACAGTCTGACGGCATTTAATGGGAGTGATAACCGCTAATAAAAGCCATTTAATGCGCTGATCACTTCCGAAACGGGTGCTGATTTGCTTTGTCAGAAATGAGTCAATGTGTTAATTTAGGTTTGGGAGCAGGATCTCGCCCCAGATCCCCTTCCCACTCAGCAATCTACCCAGACTCCACCCTCCTGATGTCTCGCACCTGGAATACATCTCTAATCCCTTAGCAGTCCATGTATACTCTGCCTGCCTAGTGTTCAACGTCTGTCTTGTTTTGCACCCCTCCCTTCTCAACGTTCTCCATGCTTTCACCCCATTCAACTACTCCCTCATCCCTTCATCCCCTTTCAGATCCCTTCATCCACCTCCTCATCCTGTCATCTCCTCCCTAATCTCCTCATTATTTCATCACATCATCCCCAACCTCACACCCTCATCCTTTTATTACCTTTTTATTTCTTCATTTACTAATACTTTTATCTGTTCTTTCATCATTTCATCACTCATTAGTCGCTTTGACACTCCTGCCGACACTACGGACACAGGTGGAGCCCTCAACAATCACCTGGAATAATGATTACCTTTTCAAATAGACCACAGTTTGTGAGACTGATGGATTGTGTGTCAAACCAGGTAGTCAGCAGACGGTGGTGATCCTCTCATCATTCCTGTTCACTCTGTATGCTTCAGGCTTCTAAGACAAGTCAGAGACCTGTCAACTGCAGAAATATGCAGATGACTCTGCAGTTGTTAGGATGTATCAGAGATGGACCAGTAGCTGAATATAGAGAGCTGATGGACCGCTGTGTGGCATGGTGTGGAAACAATCCTCTTACCTTAAACGTGAACAAAACAAAGGAGATGATTTTAGATTTCAGAAGAAATAGGGTTATGTCAAACACTGCTTGCATCATGGAAGAAGAGGTGGACCTGGTTTAGAGGTCTAAATACCTCAGCGTTCACCTGGACCACAGACTGGAATGGAGACGCAAATATTGGTGTACCAATATTATTGGCGGATATTGGCATTAAAGTGTAGCCTAATATTGGAAATGATGGTAATGACTTAACTTTTGCACAACATGTACATACTGTATTATATATAAAACTCTTGAGCTTCTTGGAAATGTGGTTTCACCTCCAAGCTGGGTCCATTTCCAAGCTGTTTTTCCAGTAAAAGCATTTGAAAGAAAACCTGTTAGCTGCTGAAAGAGAAAACCTCTTGGATTTTAAATCATGCTGCACGAATTCTTTTGACAGTTTTCAAAGAATATACTTTAGATGTTGATCTTTAAAATAGAAAAAGATATTGAAGTGTTGCAAAAAAATACATAAAACCAGAACAAATCTATAAAGCAACAATAAAACAGGGTAACCCTTTGTCAGTCATGCAAAGTGGAGGTCAGCTAGATCGCTTTGGCTGGTTATCAGCAAAAAGCTGAGCAGAACTGTAACCATGGAAAATCAGCAGTAGGCGAATGAACGAATAGGTAATATGGAGGGAAAATAGGAAAAGACGGCAAGTACTGGAAAGCACCTTGGAATCATGATGGCACTTCTTGACTCTGTGCACACACGTTCTTTGGGGTCCATTTTTAGCAGTTCATAACAGTTCATCTTACTTTCTTTTTATTCTTATATCTCATTTAGTTTTTGTGCTTTTTCAAAAGTATCCACGAGATTTACAAATATGAATGGAAAACAATATATCAAGACAACCCTTATTCTGATAACCAGTTTGCTTAGTGCAGCGGTTCCTGAACTGTTAATGCTGCTCCCTCATTTAGTTTATTAGAAATTATTTAATTCTACTTTTCAGGAACAGGTGTAAGCCTGCTGCAATGTCACTTTATCTGCCAGGTGGAGATGTGTGTTTCTGTTTTGCATCATGGTTCATTGAACATTCATTTCAGAAATTTTTCAAATGTATACATGTTTCACTGAAAACTTGTTATAGCTACATTTGTGCCCGAGACCACAGCCTTCTTCCTTCAAAAAGATACAAATCTTATCTGGATGTTAAAAGACCCTGGACAGCACCTGGCAGTTATCGGGAGTCACTGTGAAACAACGACAGGCTGTCGGAGCTCATTTTCATTTTATCACAAAAATTGGGGCTTTCTCAGGTTGTTTTGATGTAGCGTTGCAGTGTATAATGGAGTGTTTACACTGCAGTACTTGAGGAGACAAAACGCTCCTCAAGCGCTCCTAGCTTCCATCCAAAGCCTTTGCCCTGTCTGTGCAGATCTGTACAAACTCCCTGCATGTTCATTGACATCTCATAAATGCTCATGCCAATGGCTTTATTGAGCCGAGGAACAACCCAAAGTTGCCTGGCCTCTGTTATAAAGTGTACATAGATGGAACCCTAGTGCACAGATGTATATATTACTACTACTATATACAAACCTTTATATCAATTCAGTGTAAGATTTGCAGGTGAGATTGCGTTGCCGTATTTTCTGCTCTTTGGCTTGGAAGGAAGTTGGTTTAGACTCGTATTTGGTGATGTTAAATTCTGCATTGCATTTATATGGTAGCCTCATGAAAAAAACTGTCCCATGAATTGTATTAATCATATTATATTCAACCTTATATTAGCATTTAATTATATTTTAATTTATTCAAATTTTTAATTGCTGTAACTCTTGATCATGATCTTGAAAATTCTTTCTCTATAGCTTCAAGCAACCATTTTTCTAACTGCAAAGAAATGTATTGTTTTTATAACGAGGGAGGCCTATTAGAATCTCAAAAGCTCAAATTATATTTGAACTATGACCCCAAATCCTAGAGAAGTTGAAAAGGAGACTTTATTGATGCTGAGAAGGACAGAAGATCAGAGAGAGTAGGAAGAGGTTCAAACCATCTATTCCATTAATCACAGGCAATTATATCCCCAACATCTATTTTCCCTGTATTCTAAACTTTCAGCCAAAGATTTAAAGAGGGGTTGCAAAAGCAAATGTGGTGGATTAGCAGTGTTCTGTGTCATCCAAGTTATGTAAGGCCTGGTTCCATAAGCAGAGATCGTGAGGGGGACGGGGGGTACGTGCCCCTCCTTCCATGAAGATCTCCACTCAAAAAATTATTAAACACATAGACATATTTTTAATTATACAGCATTGTCCAAAACAGTAGAACACACACAATTCAAAGTTTTTATCTGTTTAACGAATACCACCCCCCTCCCACCCATTATTCAAATTGTTCACACAAGCTCTTTCAAACGGCGCGCCTGCCAGCTCCCCCAACTTGTTCTATAAGCTCAAATATGTCTGTTAGATGTGGTCATAAAGGTGGAAAATTGCCACGTAATGTTTGACATAGTCGTCAGATTTGGAAAAATATCCATATAATTAAAAACAGATATTGTTTATATCAATTATGGTTAATGCTCCTGAAAAGCAAGCTACAGTGACACATGATTACAGGCTGGTTAATTCCATAGGCTATATTTCTCCTCATCAACTGTAGTGGGTCCTCACTGGGATCTTCCGCAGGAGAGCTCACCTGATCCCTCTTGTATTTAAAGTTTGAGCAACAACCTGAAGTTAACTTTTAATAATAATTCAAAAGAACTAGCAGAACATGTTTTTTTTTTCTTAAAACATAAAATATCAACAAGATAAATAAACAAAGAAATAGAAACAATAAATCCTGATGTCACTGTTCAATATGAATCTGGATGCTTAAAGACCAGGACCTTATATTGAAATGTTTGGAAGTGAAATGAAATTAGTTTATCAATTGTGATTCATTTAAACTAATTAATTAGCACTTTTGGTTTATGTCCAGACCGATACACAACACAGAAAAAAATAAAAACATTCTTTGGATGAATTAATGTTTCATTTAAAAAAATTGCCCTACAAGGAATCAACAACCTTTGGAAAATGTATTATGTTTCATTGATTGATCACTGTTGTGACCAACCTGTTTTCAGTATGTTGATGTACTAAGAGGGCGGTTGTAAACACGGCTTGCAAGATTAGTTTCTGTGTTCAAACAATCTATTCTGAAACCATTCTCTACTTTGAATGCCATTAATAGCTACCTTTATTGTTTATGAAGCGCAGGAAGTCAAAAGCAAGACACATGGGTTAGCTCGACCATTTACCCTATAGCTAACTCAGCTAGCTAAGGTTGCCGGATTTAAAATGACTCTCAGTCTCAGGCCGAACAGCCTGTTTGCACCCAAAAAATAACAAATTAAATCATACACATGGTATTAAAGCACAGTGAAAGAAACCCCCAACAACCCTTAAATCTGTGTTATCCTAACTAATCTTGCCTCTGCCCAGACAGACCTTATTGAATGATTAAAGTTCTCTGGGTTGCTCCGTTGATGATGGAGGGGAAAGCCTGAACAACGTTTGCAGGTTGTCCACTATGGCTTGGCTAAACAGTGATATGTCAGAATTCCACATAGATGTAGTAAGGATAAGGATGATTCCGTCTCTGTTGGAGTTTTAACATAATTATTTCAACGGTACAGAGCAAACAGTTCCCCACTCCGACATAGTGTCTCTCTGGAACTCTCCTACCTGTCTGCTACTCCTGCTGCTGCCGTGTGAGTGTGTGTAATATCATAGCTCCAGCTAGACAAAACAATGATCAGGGGTGTCCTCCAGCTGCATCAGTGTAGGTCAAAGGTCAAACATTCTCCAGCATTCTGGAATACACCTCTGCTGTTCTTACTAATAAATACTAAATAACTAAAAATAACTAATCTTGAAATAATTCTTCCACTACAACAGCGATCAACTCCAACCTTCCTTCACTAAAACAATACATTTTATGCAGCTTTCCAGCTCAGTGTTCCATCCCACATAGGCTTTGTTGGTGGGTGAGCAGCAAGTAGGCGCCACTTATCAACAAGGTGATACCTTAATCAATGCACGTGATCAACCCAGGAGAATCAAATAATACTGCACTCTTAACTAGCTAGCCTTAGTTACCACTATGGCTAGACAAAAAAGTTATCCAGACAAGGGCTGCCGCTTTTCTGCTATCTCCAGAGTGAAAGCGCCACAAAGACCACATCTGTGGAAATCAAACAATCACAGCAAAAAAGTAAAAGGCAACACACTACTTCTGCTTACAAATAAAAGAAAACAAGTAACTGACTTAAAATTAAACACAACCAATAACAATTTCAACAGAAAACACATATGTATTTATATGCTAAATTTACACCACCGAGGAATTAGGAAATTGAAACGTTCCTACTTTTAATGAGTTCTTCAGTCCACGATCAGATGACGAGGGAGTTGAAGAAAATGCCATCCTGGGTCCTAGATGCGGTTTACCAGTTTAGCTAAAATATCTAATCAGAGTAAGACTGCTATTAACAAAAGCTTCCTTAAAGAAAACTCAGCTGAAAACTTTAAACTGATGTACACTCCTACCTTATCCAAATCGCCAACATCCACCAACACACATTCAGTAAACAAACTGACAGATGATTTTCTATTCAAAATCTCAGACATGGATAACATTGCGCAATTTAAATTTAAAACTATCTCTAGTAAAAATAAGTCTCTGTGGAGAAGCGATCCACTGGTATGTAATGAAAAAGGGAGTGCCGACGCGCCGAGAGAAAATGGTGGAAAACTCGACTCCATGTTCATCACAAGATGTATAAAGTGATACTGAATAAGAATCAATTAACCTTGAAGGATGAAAAGGAATCATTCTTTTCTGAGATTATTTACAGAAACATCAATAATGCAAGTACATTATTTACTACAGTGGAGATATTAACTTCTCCTCCAGTGACAGTAGCCCCCGAACTAAGCTCCACCAGGTCCTGTAATGAATTTGCCAGCTTCTTTACTGAACAGATTTTGAACATCAGAATGTCAATCATTACATCATCTTCAACCCCAATACCAACGTTAAACCAATTTAAAATACACGCAGAGAAAATGACTCATTTCCAAACAATAAATCAATCGAGCTTTGATTAAATTATTGACAAACTAAGCTCTCCCACCTGCTGCTCGAATATCTTACCAACAGGTTTTCTTAAAAAAGTCCTCCCAGTCATCAGGGCGGATCTGATCCAAATAGTTAAATATTCCATCCTATCATCTGTTTTCCCCAAAGCCTTAATAACAGCAGTAATCAAGCCAATCCTAAAAAAAGAAGAACCTAGACAGCACGTTAATGCAAAATTACAGACCAATCTCTAATCTCCCATTTGTCGGTAAAATTATTGAAAAAGCTGTGTTCCAGCAGGTAAACAGCTACCTAATAATGAACAACCACTTTGATATTTATCAGTCTGGTTTTTCGTAGGCACCACAGCACCAAGACACCCCTTGGCAAAGCTTTCAATGACATCCGTATGAATACTGACAGTGGTAAATGAACTGAACTTATATAGCGCTTTTCTAGTCATACTGACCACTTAAAGCGCATTACATTAAAGCCACATTTACCCATTTACACTCACATTCATACACCGATAGCCAACATAGCTCGGTAGGACGATGTAGAATTTTTTGGGGTTAAGTGCCTTGCCCAGGGGCACATTGACATGTGACTGTAGGAAGCTGGAATCAAACCTACAAACCACCAATTGCAAGCCAACTACTCTACCACTGCGCCACAGTCACCCCACCATTGGACCTCAGTGCGCCATTTGATACCGTCAATCGTGATATATTACTGGAACGTCTGTAGAACTGGGTCGGACTCTCTGGTACGGCACTCGACTGGTTCAAATCCTACCTTAAGAACAGAAACTTCTATGCATCAATTAGCCTTATTCTCATCACAAAACAAATACATTATAAGCAGGGGTCCCCAGGATTCCATTCTAGGGCCCCTCCTATTTGGCATCTACATGCTCCCATTAAACCAGATTATAACCACCACTATTATCTACCCCAATTATGCCATCGACACTTAACTTTATATCTCAATGTCACCAAGTGATGTTGAACCCGTCCAAACCCTTAATAAATGCATTGAACAAATAAACAACTGGATGTCCCATAATTTCCTCCAGCTGAAAAAGGACTAAAGTACTTTGAATCCAAAAAAGATCGACTACATATCAGTAATCAGCTTAAACAGGCCGTACTAGAAGCTACCAACCAGGCCAGAAATCTAGGTGTAATAACGGACTCAGACCTGAACCTCCAAGGTCGCATAAAGGCAATAACAAGGTCAGCTTTCTATCACCTGAGGAACATTTCTAGGATTAAATGACTTCTGACACATGGAGACATAGGGTGTGTCTAAATTCAGGGTCTGCATCCTTCGGAGGACTCATTTGAAGGATGCCACGTCACAGCGCTGCGTCGAAGGCTGTCCAAATTCATACGATCCTTCAAATGCGGCCCACAAATACGTCCTCCTTTTCCCCCAATCTGAAGGATGGGTCTGGTGGATCCTTTCATGTCCTACCTATCTCATAATTCTTTTCGGTAGAGAGCTTCAAACAGTTTGAAATAATGGCGGACAGAGCGAGAGGAACCGCGATGGGGAGGTTTATGCTTTCAGATGTAAGTTTAAAAAAAACTAGCGGTACAAAAAGTAAAAACTTATAACTGTTGTGTTTTTATGCTTTGTTAGACTGATCGGGACGCCTGGCGAGAGGCTTTTGCGGTTCGGCCCCATCCCGGTCGGGTCTAATGCGTCTTTTCCTCTTTCTCGGCAGGCTCTCTTATTAAGCATTTTTTGATATTTATAGCTGTAATTAAAATCATTTTTCATAAACTAGCTTGTTTCTTATTTCCCGTGTGAATATCCCCTCATATACAGCTAATTTCTTATTAGTGAATTAAATATTTCCTGTTTTGGGGACAACGGAGCAAACTGCCACATTCATAAAGCTCCCAACTATGAGCTTTTTAACAGGAGCAAAGAGCTCCGCTACTATGGCGTGGATCTAAAAGATTACATTTATTTATAAATGCTATTCGTATTAGTACGGTTTTATTCACCCTCATACTACTTATAATATCAAGACGTATTTTGTTTTGAGCCATACAGATTGCAGTACTTACAGCAGTCAGTATTTCTCCTCTTTTATTTAGTCTTATTTTGATATTTCTGTGAAGTATTGTTAAAAAAACAATGATTTTGTTTTCAATTATTAGCACAACAGCAATACTTTCACTCTTTCTCCTACATTAAGATAGTCCTGGAGAAGATGGGCATGTGGGGGAAATTGAACCCTGCCCAGCAATTCCTAAGTTTGAGCTTAATTTTTTGTGATCTGTCTTTAGGAATGGAAGTATCCAGATTCAGAGGAGGGAATGAGTGGGAAGCCCACTGCTGCTAGCTGGTCCTGGTTTGTCCCCATGCATGAGATGTTAGGACAGAGGCCAGTCTCCCTATTGCTTCCATCCATGAGGAAACTCCAGGACCAAGTGCAGCAATGAGCTACCAAAGAGGACAGAGGAGGAAGAGAATGATGGAGACAGGCAGCCAGCAGAAAGTACTTTAAAGCTCATGGCACACCAGGTTTTAAATATTAAACCTATTTTTTAATTGCCTTTCAAATAATCCTGCAGTAGAAGAGTCTGGTCTGGTTAAGGAAAAATAGAGGAAACAATAACAAGTGTTAAGGTACGATTTTGCTCATAACAGATGAAAGCATTGTATTTAGAATAAATGAAAATATCCAAACTTCACCTATATATTTATATATATATTTATTTTTTTAAATATATATGAGTTCTTTTTTTACTTAACCATTTTACTTTAATAATTTACTATAATATTAGAATTACTTGAATATGATTATATCTTAATCTCAGACAAAACATTCTCTGGTGATGAGCAGAAAAGTAATTTAGCTCCTTAAAAGATATAAAAGTAAGAAGATGAAGAAATGTGTTCTCAAATTCAATTTTCTGTTGCATGTGCTTAGTGCTGTCACAGTTGCTAGGCGATAGGACATGCACAAAAGGGTAAGGGCAGGAACAGACAGAAGGGTAGGCTGTCCAAATTCACAGACACTTATTTCCGGCTTTTAGGTCGTTGGAGGACCCGTTGGAGGATGCAGACCCTGAATTTGGACACGCCCATAGAAAAACTCATCCATGCATTTATCTTTAGCTGCCTTTATTACTGTAACAGTATCTTCACAGGTCTACCTAAAAAGATTGTCGGACAGCTGCAGCTGATCCAGAACGCCGCTGCTCGTGTTTTCACTAAAACCAAGAAGATAGAGCACACCACCACAGTTCTATTGTCATTGCACTGACTCCCTGTAGCTCAGAGAATAGATTTCAAAGTAATTTTGTTAGTCTATAAATTGCTGAATGGGTTAGCACCAGAGTATATTAATGATCTGCTACCGTGGTACAAACCATCCAGATCACTCAGGTCCTCCAAGTCTAGTTTACTGATTGTCCACAGAACCAGAACCAAACATGGAGAAGCAGCTTTTAGTTTATATGCTCCCCATATCTGGAGCAAACTACCGGGAGAATGCAAAGCTGCAGAGACACTGAACTCTTTTAAGTCTAAAATTATAACTTCCCTATTTAGACTCACTTATGAGTAACTGATCCTATTATTACTTTTTTTTACATGCCTGTTTTTAATTTAATTACAAATTATTGACTTGGTTATTACTTTATTGTTAATGCTTTCTTGTATTTTAATCTTCACATCTTAGGGCTAAGTGTTTTAATTGGTTATAAATGTTCGTTTATGCTTTCTTTTAGTGATTCTATATTCTAATTTTAATCATGTTAAGCACCTTGAATTGCCTTGTGTTGAAAGTGTGCTAAACAAATAAATTTGCCTTGCCTTTACATCAAGCATTTTTATTTCGGTCAGGCTTTTAATCTGATTACTTGTGTCCATGTAAACATAGCCAATGATAACATTTTTTAATGTGATTCTGATTTACTTTTGTATGCTGTTAATCTAAGTGGAAATGTACCTACAATGTGAATTTGAGACCCCTCCCTGGTTTCTGTCAGAGGTCCTGTTGTGAAATGTCAGGTTATTATCCTCTTGTAGAGAGCAGAAGAGGCAGACAACAGTGATTAGCCAAGACTTAATGCCATATGCTACTACTCGGTCTGACTACTAATCATGCGATCAGGGGAAAAGAAGAAGGGTGGACAATCTGCATGATGAGCCTAAAAGGTGGCCAGGCTACAGCATTATACAGGCTACAGCAGGATGAATAGAAGACAACAACTATAATCAGGCAGTTCTATGTGAAATATATGGTGATGCAGCTGTGCAAAAAGCAGACAGATCTGTTCTCCTCCTCTTGGTTTTTTTTGTTCTTTACCAGATTCTAAAATATTTCAAGTGAAAAAATACAACATATTTCACACAAACATTATTTAGTAAATATAACAATGGCAAACAATGAAAACCTCTGTGTAAACTAAAAAAAACCAAGGTTTATCTAAAAAAAGAGAAAAAATGGCAGTCATTAATTGTTTTAAATCTAAGGTACGTGATGCAATAATCATCCTTAGGTTGACCAGTGATATTAAATCTGAGACAATTTGCAGGTCTGGACCACACAGGTGGTATTAACACAATGCCAAGTATGAAATACTTTAGAAAGAAATAACCTGTAGAAATCAATTGTTTAAGACAATCATGCAGCATTGGGAAACATTATTTAAAATAAATATTATGTAGACAGTCACTAATCTTCCCAGGTAAAAATTTCCTATAAATTCTTACCATTGCTGGGCCGTTCACTCGGAGAAGTTACAAAGTTCCACAGCTCTCAGCTAGCATTACAAATGAAACTAATTACATCATGACAGTAGAAGACATGAGTGCTTTACACTAGTACAATTATATGAATTATTAAATGAATGACTTAATTAAATACTTATTTGTAACAGAAAATAATAAATATAAAGACAATCCTAGATTGTTTAGCACTTACTTCAGGAGGTATATTTTAAATTACGTTTTATCCAGGGCCAGATTTAGGAGGATGTTTAACACAGACTTTCAATTTACTCCACAGATTGTTTACTGACTTGAATTCTGGACAAAACCTTGAAATGCTTTTAACATAGCCACTTTTTAGTTGCCAAAGTAGTGTGTTTGAGATCATTGCTGGAACATCCTAGCATGTTTTATCTTCAATGGTCTCACTGATGTAAGGAGGTTTTTGACTAAAATTTAAAATTAAATGGTCCCATTCATCCTTTCCTTAATATGGATCAATGGTCCTGTCTCCTTTGCAGAAAAAGCAGCCCCAAAGCATAATGTTTCCAACCCCATGCTTCTCAGGAGGTATGGTGTTCTTAAGATGCAACTCAGCATTCTTCCCCCGCCAAACATCGCGAGTGCAGTTTATACCGAAAGTTCTATTTTGGTCTATCCCAATGCTCCTCTGCAGATGGTCATCCAGATGAAATTTAGATGGGCCTGAACATGTGCTGGCTTAAGCAGTGAGACTGAAGCTTTGAGCACATTGTGACGTGGTCTGTTACTAATAGGAACCTTTGCTGCTGTGGTCCCCGATCTCTTCAGGTCATTGACCAGTTTCTCTAATGTAGTTCTGGGCTGTTTCCTCACCATTCTCAACATCATTTGTACCCCACACAGTGAGATCTTGCATGGAGCCCTAGGTCGAGGGGTATCGGCAGGGATCCATTTTCTAATAATTCCTCCAACAGTTGATCTCTTCTCACCAAGCTGCTTGTCTATTGTAGAATGAGCTTATCACAGCCTTGTGCAGGTGAACAATCTTGTCCCTGGTGTCATCGGGCAGCTCTTTTGTCTTGGCCATGGTGGAGGTTGGAGTCTGACTGTTTGAAGGTGTGGACAGGTTTCTTTTAGACTGATAACGAGTTTTAACAGGTGGCATTAATACAGGTACCTAGTGGAGGATAGAAGAGCTTCTTAACGAAGAAGTAACAGGTTTGTGTGGGCTAAAATTCATACTTGGTTGTAGTGGCTAAATACTTGTTTTTCGCATCTTTATAAAAATAGTTTTTACATTCTGTCTCTCACTGTTGATACACAGTTGTACCTACAATGAAAACTACTGACCACTCATCTTTTTAAGTGGCAGAACTTGCACAATTGGTGGCTGAGTAAATACTTTTTGCACCACTGAAAATGCACAAAATCTGTTTATTAACATTGTATATTACTATCGCCCCAAATCTTTTCATCAGTGCATCCCTATGTGGTTTTCTGTAAGTATTACAAGCTGAGAGTTTGCTGAAAATTAGGTTTTCAAAACTTGGATCTTTATTAAACCGTTAGTCAAAAACTGTGAACAACTCTGAACTGATTTCAAGAAAAACAAAACTACAACCTTAGATTCAAAATTATAACATTTTGTCTCCAAAAACAAATTAAAATCATTGAATGGCTGCTGTTGCATGGACTTCAAGATAAACTGAAACTGATTAAGTGCAAAACTGAAACATGCTTATACATATGAAAAAGCTATACATGCTCCCAGAATTCATAAGTCCTTCACAAGATGAAATAAAGGTATTAAAACACAAACTCAGTCTTTGGTTCAAACTACTTGGTAAAAGGAAAACAGAACAAAATGTCAAAGTACTGTAATTATATCTGCCACCCAGGTAGAATATGGATGCAAACAAATATATGATTATGTTTCAAGAATATCTTTGCAAATAATAAGAAATCATTTCATTGATGAGTCAAATAGTTTTCATATAGATAAGCCTCATTAGCAATATTTTGGGACTTTGAAAAGATGGCTACTGTTCTGCAGCAGCAACGTCCTTCACAGGATAATTAAAGTCCAGCTTTATGACTACATTCCTCTCAAGAGACACGAGAGTCAAATGATAGAGCCTTTATGTGCCCCACATGGATCTGAGTGTATCTTTTTATATATTTATGCTTGGGGAAGGGTTGCTCGCCACTTGGTTTAGGGTCAGAGAATGTCATAAAAAGTGTGAGCGTAATCCTGTATTCATCCCAGACATGTCGGCAGCATTATCATAGCATTTTCCACTGCAGTTTGTAATATTAATGTCAATCCCTTCAAAACCTTGATTACAGAGTCATATAAAGCTTCCCTAGCATGACTCTGAATTGGGAGAAACTTCAGAAAGTATTCCTGAGTCTGTCCTTCGGGCGACTCATATCTTAAGCTGAACAACATGCGCCTCTTCTGTCATCCAGTAAACAGTGTTTGAGAGGTATTTAGCCATTTTACTTCACTGACAGTTTCGGATAAAACACAATCAACAATCAGCTGAAAAGCTTCCTTACTCTTGTTTATAAAAAAAGATAGGAAGGTCTCCCTGAATTATCCCAAAGCTTTTGGGTGAACCACATTTTTTGATTCTAAACTGCACCTATACGTTAATGGCACAACGGTGAAAAACATAAATTATTTTCATAGTTTAACAGGTTCTGAGCAAACAACAACAACAGGGGATCCCCAAGCATTCCAACATTTTCTGCCTAACAGCCATTCAGTAACAACTACTCACGGAGAAACTTAGATCAGAAACACCATCATCATTAATTTTAATGCTAATCAACATCACCACCATCAAACCCATAATAATCACTAAACAAAGAACTAATATCAGTCCAGCAGACTATATTATCTTTAAATCTGTAGAGCGCACAGGTGCCACAAGACCGATGTGTGACCTATTTTCCTGAATATTTTTATCAAACCTACCTCTGATTAATATTTCTGCACAAGCGTGGTCTGATTTACGCACACTTTATTGCCATAAAGTTTCTTTAGTCATTATAGCTGGGGGTTTCTTAAAGCCATTGAATTGGCAATACGTCTAAAAGACGAATTTTGTTTCTTGCATTCTGACATTTCTACTCCTCTTTTTTGAGCTAAACTGTCTCAGTGCTTGAGCAACTTTTTCAGGTTACTCTGTGATTCACTGCTGACTTCTCCATTTATCCATTGCACACCACTTACGATTTTGGCAAGTATCAGACTTTTAGCATAGTTACATACGGTTCCTCCTAGCTTTCCAGTAAAGTGCCAGGTTTTCACTTCTTCCACTGCTTTTGCGTCAGGGTTAAAATGAAAGGTATGACCTGATTCCGAAAGACTCATTGACTGCCAGGGTCTGCTGAGCACTTGTCCTCTTCACTGCTAATTTTTTGGTGTATTAAACCAAAATGATCCAGTTTTTTTGTAGACATCATGTCCAAGAGAGTCTTCAGGACGCCACACACCACAGGCAGACAGGTATTTGGCGCCACAGTCTCCCTCTTTGCTACTGAGTTACTCCTTGATAATTTACAGTCCTCCGCTTCGCAGTATGCTTAAATCCAGTGAGTTGTCTCGTCTTATTGGAGCTAGCCGCTGCTGCACCCCCCCATACACACACACACACACCATGCTGCTGAGAGGCGAGAGCTCACAGCGGCAACGTAGACCAGAAGATTTAACCAGCGGCGGATTAAGCTGCTGGTATTATAATTCATGGTTTGAAGCGCAGGTTAAGTTTGAGGATAGTTAAAACAACAACATCTCTGGGTGGATGTGGTCACAGATATTAGCTGTTAGCCGAGGCAGTACATTTCATTGTCATAGCACATTTTTACACAATAGCTAGCTGAACTTTTGATGGACTTGACCTATCAACCAATCAGAGCATCTCACTGTAGTGATGTCACTATACGCATCTTGAATGAAACGTGGAACCAGTGAAAACATTTTCAACAAACGCAGATTTCAAAAATCAGAAGTAACACTTACCGAAGACAGATGAACAGGCCCTCCTAAGGAGGAACAGAGAACCTGTAGTTGGTGTCCTGGTAGGAGATTTTAGCTCCAATGCGGCCGAGGAGGTCATAAAATTGGGTGTGGGACAGACGGAAGTAGTGCTGAAAGCAAACCTCGTCCATAGGCAGTTCCTGGAGCAAATGGTTAAACAAATACATTCGTTAAACATTAAACAAAAAAGAAAGAACTCCTGTCTTATTGAGCAGCTCAAGTTGCAGGATTTGAAACAACTCTTTGACAGGAACAAGTCTTTTAAAAACACTGATTAAAGTTTCAGGCCGAAAGGCCTCTATTAACCAAAGATAGCAGATGAAAACAAAACACCACAAAAAGGGAAAAACCTTTAAATTTAGTTATACTAACTAATTTACCTCTGCCTAAACAGACCTTTGAACGATTAAGTCTCTGAGTTGCTGCGTGTCGATGAGGGAAGGGGGGTGAGGCGACGTTAGCCTAGCGGCTAACAATGGCCTTTTATTGTGGGCAGTATAAGGTACACCTGTGCACTAATCATGATGTCAGATCAGCATCTTGATGTGGTACACCTGTGAGGTGGGATGGATTATCTCAACAAAGCAGAAGTGCTCACTATCACACATTTAGACTGATTTGTGAACAATGTTTGAGAGAAATGTTAATATTGTGTATCTGGAATTAATTTTAGATCTTTAAGTCCATCTCATGAAAAATGGGAGCAGAAACAAAGGTGTTGCGTTTATATTTTTGTTGAGTGTATATATCATATTTTGATTTCCAAAAAACAAGGACGCTTGCCAAGACTTTGATTTTAACATTTTTAAAGTGCGTGGTCGCCATATGGTTAGAATGATCAGTAAAATAATAAACTTTAGATCGGATTTCACGAGTACAAAGATCACTTTAAAATATCTACAAATTGATTAATGGATTAATAGAAATAGTCCAAAAATAAAATTTACCAGCAACCATAATAGTCCACTTTTCTATGTCATACAAGAGAAAAATTCAACAAAAATTTGACATTCTGAGAAATTTATTATTATTATTATTTAAAAAGTAAAAACTAGCCCCCAGACAATAAAAAAATGCCTACTATGCCACGGTACTAATATAGTTTTCGTTGTCCATGTGACCTACTGAATCTTTACCATTTTCATCACACCCAGAAACACTTATGCAAGCTTTATAAACTATGTTGGTCCATTAATCTACACTTGCGCTTTGATATCTTGTAAACAGTCGCAACACGCACAGCACAACACAGGGCGATGTAATCCAACGCATCACCATGCATTACAGTGCACTGTCTGATCCGTCTTGACCTTCCACTGGCAACATGGCGAAGCACAAATATTAAGGCACTGGTGTCTGTATGTTCGACAGTCATATTTGCTACAACAGAGGGTGATGTCATGATAATGTTAGGAATGTGTGCTCAGTCCCAGCTGGCAACAGTGTATAAGATGCAAATAAACATGGAGAGTTGACCACTTATGAATGACCAAAAGACTCACTAATGCCGGCATTGATGCTAACACTGATAGTAGCATTGTCTTATGAAAGACCCTAAAAATAGGATTGACTTATATCTAACTTATTACTTATTTGTAATATACAGTATGTAACGGAATCTGGATATCGATATACTTGGATTAACTTGTGTATGTATGCCTGAACTTGGATCTGCCTCTCTTGAGTACTTTGGTACTCAGTACTTTGAGATGACATTTGATGTGATTTATGTAAATAAATTTGATTTATTGAAATTAAATTGGGTGCAGAAATAAAAGCAAAATGGAAGGGAAAAAAGCTTCATAGGTGAACTGATTCCATATTTTGAAGCTGTAAGACACTTCTGTGATACACCAGAAGGTCATTCAGTCCTGCAGCTGTCATTCAGGGCTCCTGGCAGGAAAACTCCTATTCAACCTTTCACCCTTCCTGTGCTGTGTCCTCCAACAGACCTAATTGTACAATAAGTGCCAGTTGGTGTAGCGCTCTCAGCACAGCGGTGTCTAGTAATGCCAAAGTCAGTGCTACACATGAATAATAGGAACCCTGTGCAGCAGCCCAGCTGCTCTAGTTGGGCCAGGAAGAAGACTGTCACCCCCATTTGCCAATTAGGTGACTTCTGATCACAACTGGTTGGGCTGGGATTTTATTTAGTTTTATTTAGTAATCTTTGGGTAATGAAGACATTCATTACATTTATAATATATAAAATATAATATATTCATTACATATAATAAATAAAATTTTTCATAAGTATGTCCTTTCCTTCCCCTTTCCTTCCTTTTTGTGTGTGTTGATCTATCACATAACATCAAAAAAAAAAGTAAAAAAAAAAATATATATATATGTTGTAACATAAGTCATGAAAGGCTCCAGTGGTACAATTACCTGTAAACCTGTAGATAGATTTATAAACTTATAAGATGTGAGGGCAGAGGAGGCAGAGGGTAGGACTGAATGGAAACAGATGATTTGCTGTGGCGGCCCCTGAAGGAAAAGCCAAAAGAGAAAGAAGAAGAAGATAGATTTGTAAACGTAAACGACCCATGATTCCAAACATCAAGTTTGTTCTTTTTAAAATGTCTTTGTTGAGATTTTGTGTTTTTGTTTGTAGAATTTTAAATAGTCATTCAACCAAAGGCTTTTGTCATGGTCAGGTGACTATCAGGACTTCCTATATAAACAGGATTAATTTAGCTACTCGCTGCTCTGACATAGTTTCCTTCATGTCCCGAGCTTCCTCACCTTAGGCCACATCCACACTAAGCCGGATAATGCCTTAAACGTATAAGTATTTAGTCTACACTCCCCTTATCGTGACACTAAGGCGGCTTTGTTTTTAGTCTGTGGCCGGATAAGTATTAGCCAGGTAAGAGAGCCGTCTAACTGTTATCTCAACGGCTAAATGAGCACGTCTGGACGTAACTTATCCGGTACCCGGCTAAATCAGAGCAGCGACGTCAATCAAATGCTGCGTCCTCAGTTGATGACGACAACAACGCGACACCAGATAATGACAACAGCAAAGATGGAGACGGTCTCGCTATGCTACTGCTTCTTTTGCAAATTCAGACGTTTGCAAAGTTAACCCTAACCTTTCTTGCGGATTAGAAGTCGACACAGGAGGCGATCCAGGACACAACGCAGGATTACAGGACTCCCAGAAACATTATATGCGAGACGGCGACTTAGCACCGAGCGTCGATTTTGGGTCAGGCCTGGCAGAACCTCGGCCTGGTGGGATATGTTTCTCCAACAACGTGTTGTGCCAGAGGAATGGCGAGAAAACTTTCGGATGTCCCAGTCAGCTCTGGTCCAGCTCAGCGAAAGATTGCGTCCGTATTTGGAGAAGCAGACGACGACAATGAGAGCTGCTGTGGATGTCTTCACAAAGGTTGCGTGTGCACTATATTACTTGTGTGACGAAGGAAGACTACGAAAAACAGCTAATGCTTTTGGACTGTCGAGGCAATCAGTTTCCGATTTTGTCCGAGATGTTTGTAGAGCTATAACTTATTATCTGGGTCCAGTCTACATAAAGGCCCCAAGAACAGAAACTGAAGTCCAGGATCTTGTTGCTAATTTCTATTCGTGCCATGGCATGCCACAGTGTTTGGGGGCAATTGACTGCATACACATCGAGATAAAGCAACCGGCATGCGAATCAACTAGTTTTCTTAATAGAAAGGGCAGATACTCCTATAATGTACAAGCAGTGTGTGATTACAAGTACTGACAAGTACTGTGTGATTACAAGTATTGATGTTGTTGTGAAATGGCCTGGTAGTGTACATGATGCACGTATCTTCGCAAATTCCATTATATGCACAGAGCTAAAAGATGGAACTATACCTCCCTGTCCTAAACAGCTGTTGGAAGAGGACGGCCCTGTTCCCGTGTTTCTTTTGGGGGACCCTGCTTACCCACTGATGCCATATCTCATGAAAGAGTACCCCAACGGTGGGGCCTCCCCAAAAGAGGAGTATTATGGATTTTCACTTTGCAAGGCTCTCATGGTTATCGAGTGTGCTTTTGGACGCTTGAAAGCAAGGTTTGGAGTACTGCGAAGAGCAATGGACATTTACAAGAATGACTTGCCACATGTTATCTATGCTTACTTTGTTCTACAAAACTACTGTGAAACCATGAAAGAAGGATTAAGTGAACAATCCATCACTGCTCCAGTCGAATACAACAAACATTTTCAGCCACCAAGTAGGCCTGCGTCTGTTGCAAGGATGGACAATGAAAATGAAGGCAAAAGAGTGAGACGCGTTCTGACAAAATTCCTTGACGTGTAATTCATTACAATGGTTCTTTAAACTGTTGTTTTACCCGTGTTCTCCAAAGCCATTTTCATTAAAGATTTAATATTTTTATCCTATCTCTGTTGTGATTTTTTTGAAAGGAATTCAGCATCAATCCTAAATTGGCAATAAAAATAATCAGCGTGTTTTTCCATTAATCTTTTAGAAATAAAAAAAATATATATAATCAGGCTCTGCTTACAGAAATACGAATTAAGCACGTAAACCATGAGGTCTCAAGTATGCTGCCTTCATGCGGTATGGGAAACATGTTTTCCAATTGTCAAGTGGAAATTACCAGTGTGTCATGTTCAAGTGCTTCTTTCTTAGTTGGGTAAAACTGTATTTTGATAAACGACACCAAGTGTTAAAGGCAACGTTATTAAGGTTATAAGGTCAAAGTTGAACTCACATAGGCGAAACGGGTAGCATAACAAAAAAATTCCAGTGGTAAGTACAACGCGAGTGGGTGTTAGTTTGCAATTGCGTTCTTGGTTTATGGCATTTACAATAATTACGAGAGCACTTGAAGGCAGCGTCATTTTTGGGTCAGAGCATGTAACCGTTCAACACCACAACTACGTTCCCACAGATATTAGGCAGATGTTACGTCAAACTTCCATAACTTATATTGACATCTTCATTAAGTCCTGCGAATTTTACAAAAGACATCAATTGCCTTACCATGTATATCAGGGCATTAATATTAAGCTTTGAGACCTCATGGGTTTCTGGTTATATTTTGTAAACGTGTTTTTGTAACTTGTATGTTCAAAATGGCATCAGGTTTATTTATGAATGAACAAGACTCTGAATCACAAACAAAGGTTTAATAAAATAAATACAAAAAAATGAAAATCACACAACCACCGCACAACACTCCACACAATTTCAAACAAAACTATTTACAAATGTAAAAAGGGGTTGGGTTCAAATGTGTGTGTAATCGGAATATGGGGAGCTGGGAGAGGAGTGTGGCCAGTAATCAGCCCTGTATTGCCGTACTGGGGTGCGTTGTGTCCCTAAATGTAATGGTGTTTGTGGTTGCGGTGGAGGAGTCTACTGTGAGGTTATGTGCGTGACCAGCACTTCAATGTTCCTGGAAATTCGGTCTATACTCTGTATGAACATTCTGTCCACCTCGTCTTGCCTCTCTTCATGCCGCAGGAAACGCTCATCTTGTTGCTGCAGTCTCTCTTCCTGCCTTTCCAATCTTTCCTCCTGTCGCCGTCTCAGCTCTACATCTTGTTGCGCCGGGGTTAGCTTCTTTCTCAGTTTATGATGTCTGTGGTTGACCAGCGTGTCGTCTAAACGGCGCTTCCGACTTTCTAAAGACGACTCTTCAAGTTCGGGGTCCACACCACAAACTCTCTCTTCCTCTGAGCAGCCATTGTTCTCTTCGAAAAAGGAGATATTATGAACTGTGCTTAGAGCTTCTTGTTTATATTATGTAGGCGCCGACAGTGACGTAGATTATACGCATCAATCTGTGTTCTTTTTGTTTTTCCCCGCGCATGCCCAGTACATGCATAGGTCGGCATTGGATTGCGCAATCATGGGACCTTAAACGGGGCGTAAATGGTCGTGTTGAGTGGATAACATTAGGCGGCTAACTCCCTGTGTAACCTTATCCAGCTTAGTGTGGACGTAGCCTCAGATCCTACAGGTCTCCTTTACCTCTAGGCCAGGGGGTGTCGAACTCACATCATTTCGGGGCACATCTTGCCTAGATTATGAATGTCCCCAAACGGCCTGTTCTGGCAGAATGTTTTGCTAAAAAAAAATCCAACCTTTTAAAATATTATAGCTTTCTTCGCATTCAATGAGAACTTTTTAAAGTAAAATGTTTAACATCTTTCCATGCTGATGTCATTTAACACTATACAAATCAAATCTGATTTGATTTGACTGATGAAATATTTAACTATACAACTGTTATCTTGAAGTTTTAGTTATGTGACCCCCTAGAGTCGAGAGGGCAACATAAATGGTTTACTTAAGTCTGACACCAGTGCTCGAGGCACTCTGCTGTGACTCAGTTTTCAACCCTTTCTTCCCATTTCGCTTCAGAAAAATCTGGCAACATCGGCTGGCAATGCTTTGGTGTTACTAGATTAAACATGCTACATGCTTTTTTTTTATATGAAGTTTGGGTCTAGTTTGCACGCAACACTCATCCTGGTCTATCCAACCCTGATCCTGAAAACTTTCATCAATTGCAATTTATTCATTAATTTGATGTCAGTAGTCTCCAAACAACCAGAAACAGATCCATAGTGTCAGAGAAAATGACCTTTTGATCCACTCATATTTTCCTACAACAATTTGAGTCTAGCAAAGTTTGCATGACAAGACAGCTAGGGATGGGTATTGTTAAGGATTTATCGATTCTTAACGATACTCCTTATCGATCCAGTACTTTATCAGTATCCTTATCAGTACTTTTTTTTTAGAAGACTAAAACAAAAGGGAAAAACACAAATAATGAACTATAAATGTTTTATTTTTCAACAACTTGAACAGCAATGCATAGAAAATGAATAACTACAAAATAAAAACTACAAAATGAATAACTTAATAAAAACACTATGTAAAACAACTTCTTTTATACATCAAAAACTAAAAATACTATGTTGTCTATTATAAAAATAAATAATCTATTCAAATAAAAAGTATCAAACAACTTCCCAAATAAACAACCAGAATAAAAGAGTTTGCATGCTAAACTGTATAGTGCAAAATAAGCCCTGAGAACAACACTTTAACATCCACCCATCCATTTTCTGTGCCGCTGCATCCTGCTGGAGCACTCATACGGTCAAAAACACTGCATCTCTCTGTTTGTATTTGGTGTATTTTAGCAAGGTATTTGGTCAAATTACTCCTGTTCTGGCCTTTGCAAGGAAAAGCTTTTATTGCATTTGTGACAGCGTGCATTTTCGGCTTCTATTTTTGTAAAACGAAGCCAAATTTGGAATCGTTTCGTTCGCTCTGCCATCATGTCTGTCTAACTATTGATGCGTGGAGCTTCTAATAGGGGGGTGCAGTTGCTCCTCCCACCTTCACTCCCCGTGGCGTGTGTTTGTTAAGGGGGAGCGGGAAAGACAAATATGACCTTAATTTTACTGTTAAGAGGATCGATAAGGCTGAAGCTTATTGGTCCGGGTGGACCCTCAGAATCAGCTCCGGGGCCAATTTAATACCGGGTTTCAGTAGTCATCCCTACAGACGACAAAAATCCTGTTGTAAGTTGTCTTACCTCTAATTAGACGAAAAGACCTAAGACTACAGCTGAAACCTCTGAAAGCCAGGAAAGCATATGTACATCTTCAGAATGTGTTGCAATGGTACTTATTGGTGCATTAATTCCGATGAGTAGAAATATGAATTCTCTATCAGGATAAAGTCACAGCTTTCTTAGGGCCCTTCCAGTCTACCAGGTATATGAAGCCTGGTCCCTCAAGGGCAGAAGTCCATGAACCCACATAGGGTGTACACCAGTCCACTGTGGAAGAACTGTGGGGGAGGTGGTAAAATGAGGTGAGATGAAGTGATGTTTTAACCGGGAGCAATGGAAGACGGGGTGCACCTTGAGGGAGGCCAGAAGGCGGAGTTCGTAGGTAACTGGGTTGATGCAGCTGATATAGGGGTAGGGAGCGATGAAATGAAAGATGAGTTTCAGGCAATGAGTCTGGAGCCTGTGGTGTTTGATGGACAACCAGACCAGGTACCCGGGTTGGTTAATCGGAACAGATCAGTGTCAACTGCATTTTGCCTCTTGTACTAAGGTAAATCTGGTAAATAAGGCCTTGCCTCAGATTCAAGCTGCTCTAGCATGATAGACACACTGTTTGGCCCAAGGGCCCACTTCAGCCACCTAGTTGGTGAAGATGGACGGTTGGAAACCGCAACAGGTCTTGGAGGGTGAGGAAGAGATTTAGAGATTGATGGAAAGCTTAACCAAGAGCAGGGTCCTTGACCAGGTAGTAGGGAGAGAGGAGGCAAAACATCTGAGGTACTTCCCCACTTGTTGGTCTCGGGTAGGAATCCAGATGAGAGACAGATGGCCCCCATGACCTTGCAGAAGGCCATTAAAAACCTGGCGGTAAACTGTAGTCCTCGGTCAGAAACAACGTCCTGGGGAATGCCATGGAGCTGAACCACATGTTTGAGTAGAAGGTCAGCTGTCTTCTTGGCAGTGGTGAGGCAGGGCAAGACGACCAGGTGGATGGCTTTGGAGAATCCATGAAGGTGACAATGGTGATCATGCCATCAGCAGCTATAAGATTGGTGATGGAGTCAATTGCTTTGTGAGACCATGAGATGGCACTTGGAGTGGTTGAAGGAGGCCTGTCAGTCTCTGAGAGGTAGACTTGGATTGAGTGCAGGTGTGGTAGGTTTCGACGGATTCTGTCACAAGCCTAGGAGGGCCTCCAGATGGTTTTAGTGAGATAATCTTGGCGGAACTGCCATGTCCAGCCGAGGGAGAACGGCACCAGACAGTGGAGTCTCCAATGGAGCCAGGTCTATGGGCAGGGTTAGCTCGAATGTGGTCCTCCAGTAGCCATTGTAGGGTGGCTAAGATGCGAGCGGTAGTGAAGATGGCAGCAGGCTGTGCTGGGGACCGACCCGAGAGTGTTAGGGGGAGATGGTATCGTTTTTTTAATCTTGGAACCTGGGCGTTAGGCAATAAGAAAGTTTAACTGTTCCAAGACAAGTGCCCACAAGGCCTAATGGAGATTCAGTTGTGTTGCTTTCTTGATGCTTGCTCAGTATGAGTGATTGCAGTGGTTGGAGTCAGCATGAAGAGGGCACAACCTCAAGTCAATGACTCAATGCTGTCTGCAGGGATTTCTAAAACAGAAAACTTTTAAACTGATTGGAATTTTTGAATGATTGTACTGAAATTACTTTTCTTGTAGAGTACCTTGAGATGAGACTTGTCGGAAATCCGGGCTATTTACATAAACTGAACTGAAACTGAGTTGAAATTAAGTTCCAATACTTGCAGTGATAAATAAAAGTTATCTTAAAAAGTTTAGGTAGCACTATACATGAGGTGGTTATAATTTTCACACCTATGAACAGTTGTTGATATACACAGGTTCAATGTCTTTTTTTTACTTGTTCACAAACCTCCTCAGATTGAAATGGGAACTGTGTGGAAATTTGTTTAAAATTTTCCTTGAGTCATTATCTTGGAGTAACACACACTGCTCCACCCTCATTAGCCAGGTATAAGGTTATTATACTTTGCATACAACTTGTTCTGTGTTCTGGCTTGTTGCTCAATCTGAAAATAACCTCAAACAATGAAATTAGGAAAAAAATTAAATACACCTGTTTGCTTTGAAATGACTGGAGGAGAGAAATGTGTATGAGTAATATAGAGATTAGTAAAATATTTACTGATTTATGCAGCCTTTCCAATGAGGAAAATACAGTAAACTCATCCTTGTCAAACTCCTGAACAGGTTGGTTTTAATTATCAAAGGACTATTCCCCAGCACCAGCAACAGATCATGGGTGGCAAACCTAACCTGCTTCCTCAAGGCTGTTTTTTTTAGATAGCTTTCTGTATGTTGTATAGATGTGGATTATTTGCTTCAATATAATTTTTTATGGCATGACCTATTATAACTTTACCAGGCTGAATGATACTTTGTTGCACTTTCCAAATACAGACACTCTGAGATATCGAGAGTAAATGGCTCGAAGAGTGTGTTTTGTAGAAGAGTAGCTTTTCTTTATCTGAATGTGAGTGTAAGGATACAAGGAGACATTTGGAAACCTATTTGGGAATGCATTAAGATGAGAGGAACAGTGGTTGTGTGTGGATGTATATGTATGTGAGGAGAGTGTGGGGGAGGTTTCACTGACAGGAAGCAGACCCTCTCTCCATCCCCACATTCCTCCGGCAGCTGTTTGACAGAGAAACGATTTTCACAGCTGAGGAGAGTGGGGGTATGTTTTACAATGTATTACACTTGATGTGGAGCGGATGAAGAAAAAAAGTCCACTTTATCATTTTTATAGTACATGAGCATGTATAATGTGTTCAAGGCTGGCCCTGGGTAATTCCCTTGGACGTTAAGTGAAGTATTACTGCTTTACAAGACCTACGATACTTCCCAAGTTTTATCTTTGGAGGAAAAAATTGGTCCATTCATCTATAACTTGGAATGGAATTTGAGCTAAATCTTGTAATGATTAATGTAAGACAAACAGGCCCCAGAATCACCTTGCTCTCTCATCAATAAGTATGATAAGAGCTACAGTAAACGGAAAAAACTAGAACCAACCAAACCACGCTATAACAGCAAAACAAAAAAAAATTTAAAGGGATATGGTGCCCTTAAGTAAAAATTGGACTTTTGCCATGTTCCCCACAGTTGGATAAGTGAGAAAAAAACATTTTCTAACCAGCCCAGTAATTCCCCTGATCTGGCCCATTTGCTTTAGCTTACCATAAACCAGTGTAATGGTAATGCAATGCAACCACTGGAATGCACCCTAAGTCACATCCTGCAATATCTGGTCCATGGGTCCCCTTATGTGAAAAAATATGAATGAGAACCAATATTTTCTGTTTCGGTTTGAAATGCTCCATGGATGCATTAAGACGTTGACATATGATGCCAATGATTTTTAAAGACATTTTCATGCAGAGAAAGCGCTAATTTTTCACTGGCAGCAAAATATTACTTTAGGTTTTGCGTGAAAACAACTGAACTACAACTGACTAGACTGCAACTGAAGAAGAAGAACAAAAATGGCCGTGAGTTTAGCGAGCTTCAAATCCTTCTTCAAGGATGAAGGAAAGAACATTGAACGTGGAGAAAACTACTATAAATCTGGCCATGTGAAAGTGGCAGCTATGCTGGGGAAGAAATAGTCGATGGAGTGAGACCCAGCATGTGGTAGAGGCTTTACAAGGTGTCACTGACTATTCTAAGTGCAAGCAAGTGTTAGCTCCTTAGCATCATATATGTGACTTTTGATTTGCAGTCATTTTCATTCTGAATTATTACAGAATAATTACAAATAAATAGAAGAGCTGTGAGTGACACAGCATTGAAGCGTCAGTGTGTCTGACAAAAAAAGAAAGGGGGGGGGGGGGTGCATGAGTTCAACGGCTCAGTTCAGCACTTAGATATCAAAATACTGCTTAAGGGAATCTACATTGGCTCTCCCATCTAGACGCTTGCAGTGGCGTGATCTTCAATGAGCTCCAGCACATCTGTTGTTCAGCATTCTAGAGGAGTGTCACTGCAGTACATACACTACACAAAAAAATAAAGGGAACACCTAACACCATATGCATTTCTGTGAAATCGAACAGTCCACTTAGGAAGCAACACTGATTATCAATCAATTTCACATGCTTTTCTGCAGATGGAATAGACAACAGGTGGAAATTATAGGCTATTAGCAAGACACCCTCAATAAAGGAATGGTTCTGCAGGTGGTGATTTGAGTACTTGCCCATACAGTGTACCAATACGATACTTCTACCACACACACAAAAAAATTATGCAAGAATTTGGAGGACATGTTTTATTTTCCTCTTTGCTTGTTACAATAAATGAGTGTGAATCAGATAAAAAAAAAAATATTGCAAAAAATAACCACACACTTAAATTTTCAAGTAAAAAAATACACATTTTCTTTCAAATTAATGCAGAGTTCTACATTTGAAGTATCAATGCATGGTATTGGTTAACTAACTCATACTGATACGAGTACATTAGAACAGTATCGGCCCAGATATTGGTATTGGTGTGTGGTGCTTTCAATGTAGTGGTATCATCTACAACCCACACAAGTGGCACTAAGGTAGTGCAGCTCATCCAGGATGGCACATCAATGGAAGCTGTGGCAAAGAGGTTTGCTGTGTCTATCAGCATAGTGTCCACAGCATGGAGGCGCTATCAGGAGATAGTCCAGTACATCATGAGACATTGAGGACGCCGTAGGCCTCTGTGTAAGAAGGAACAGGAGGTGCACTATCAAAGCCCAGCAAAATGACCTGTAGAGGCCACAAATGTTCATTTGTTTGCTTAAATGATCAGAAATAGACTCCGTTAGGGTAGTATGAGGGCCCGACATCCGCACAGCCCCCCATGTGCTGCCAGTGGTAGCCTGGCAGCAATTAGGTACCGATATTAGATCCTCAGACCCCTGGTGAGACCAGATGCTGGTGTGGTCGGCCCTGGGCGCCTCCTAATGCTAGACAATGCTAGACCTCATCTGGCTGGAGTGTCAGCAGTTTCAATGGTCTGGACTGGACTGCCCATTCCCCAGACCTGAATCCAACTTAGCACCACCTCATCAGGAGCATGGAAAGATGTTGTAGGGAGGCCATGCAGGCAGGTGCAGACCACACACACTACTAAGCCTCATTTTGACCTGTTTTATGGACATTACATGAAAGGTAGATTAGCATGTAGTGGGTTTCTACACTTTAACTTTGAGTATGACTCCAAATCCATACCTCCATGGTTTGATAAATGTAATTTCCATTGATAATTGTGTGTTATTTTGTTATCAGCACATTCACTTATCTACAGAACAAAGTTTTTAATCTACCATGGGCTATTTTAGTATTCCCTTTATTTTTTTAAGCATTGTATATTCTTTCATTGTTTGTACATTGCATTACAATTTTTTTCGATTGCTAAAAAGCGTTTTTCAAAACTGTACGTTTTTTTCAAAACTGCTCACACAAAACCCCAAACATCACACACAAATTGCTAAACCCTGGCATCCCTTTGCAAAACAACTCTGCCATCAAATCTCTTAACATGTTCACAAAATGGAACACGTGTTTTCATTTGGTAAACACAGCCATATTTTCACATGACACACACATACCATTCATTGAATAAACACAAGTAGCTTTTGGCTGAACACTACCAAGCATGGAACACTGAAGAGCAAAACTGAAAACACAATTATAGAAATGGAACACACTGAATCAATTACAATGCCCACTTCTCTCATAAACAACAGTAGACATCAAACAAATTTTGAGACAAAACATTTTATTTTTAAATCCCCCACACCCCCAATTTTTAATCCTGGGGCATTATGCCTCCGGTCTCTGTCTGGCCAGACGGCCTCGTCAACATCGCAGGCGATGTCTTCCTGCTCCAAACAGCGCTGGAAAAACCGCCTATAGTGCCTCATGAAGGCCCAACAGGCCTCAAAGCCCGCATCTCCACAAGCCTCCTCCATGGCTTGAAGCAGTGGGACCTGGCTCTGTGGGTTCCTTTCATACACATTCCACCCTCAGAGTGAGAAGAACTCCTCAATGGGAATGAGGAAGGGGAAATAAGGTGGAAAGTATAGAACAGAAATCTGTGGGTGGTCCTGAAACCATTCATGCACTTGGGCAGCCTTCTGGAAGCTTACATTGTCCCAAATTATCACATAGTTTACCTTCTGTGGGTTATCTATGTCATGATCAGGTCGAACAAGCTGCTTCAGTCCTTGATTGCAAATTGCTCGCCAGAAAGTTTAGAAATTTGAATATTTGTGTGTTGTTGATTGAAGCTTTGACATTTTATTTGAGAAGTGTGTGTAAACCTGAAAAATTGTGTGCTGTAAAGTGAAATTGACATCAGAGTGTAAAGAAGGAAAGTCAGAGTTCTATTATGATAAGGAAATCTTAAGTAGTGATAAATTGAGTCAAGCGATTGGGAACAGAAGTAGAGGTTGTGAAAATTGTGCCTGATTTTGGCTTTTTGAGTTTTAGCAATCGAAAAAAACTGTAATCACAAAGTTAATGCACTAAGTCCAACTGCTCTATATTCTGAAGACATGCATATGAACATATGTTGATATAATTCTGAAATGCAACTTATTTTCATTCATATTCTCATTTTTATTCCTAGTTCAGAGATGACAGGCAGACTGTTGGCTGTGTATCCTTGTGTGTGAAGCTCTACACGTCTGAAAATGTAGCTAAAAATGTACAATTCTGCCATCTCACCGGCTGCTCTGTCAGTGTCTTCCGTGTCCAAAAGGTGTGTAAGGTATGCATGATGTGGTGTGCTTAAAGTACCACATATTTATCCAACAAATATTTTTCTATAAATCTCAAACTTTGTGTAGAAAGTGACTTATGAAATGTTCATAAGCTACTTTATGTGTATGCAAGCTCTATAAATGAGATCCCCAATTTGGACATGATTTGGTTCTCTTGTAGAACAGCGCTAGGTAAGATAATGCTTTATTAAGTAGTAACTTTAGCATAAGCAGCAGAGGACGGGTTGACTTATCAGTCAAAAACATGAGCATCCGGCAGTCAGTTAGCCAGGGTCAGTAGACAATCACCCAAAAACTTGTATGAGTTTCTCATACAGTTTAATTAATATAAACGTTCATATAGGTTGAAGTATTCAACCTGAAATAAGGATAGTTTTTTTTTTCAAATCATAAATATGTTTACCTCCAATGGGACGTTTTTAATGTCACTCACCGAGCATTTAGTTTTCACTTTATCACAGTAAGTGGCACATCAGTAAGTATAGTCTATTCTTTTCACAAACATTCCTTCAGATGTCAGAAAGGCAGTCACAGTTTTAAAAATGTCAGCAATGCTCGTTAATCTATTCTAGCAGTGATATCAATCTCCTAAACTGTGATGGACTTATTTTATGGTTGGTTATACATTATTTTAAAGCTTTCATTTATTGTGTCTAAGCAGGGACTTTTCACACCTCTTAGCAATTTGAATGAAGAGGTTACAAAAACACTTGGGTCCTTTGATGGCACACACATGACCCTCTCCTCCCTCGCTGGCGATGGGAAGACCCAAGTTTCTGGGAGAAAGATGCTTCAAGAAATGGAGCTGAGAGCTGCGTGCAGTGGGAGTCTGAACCAGCCGAGGCCACATTCAATCGACGTTGATCGCTGCTTAGCCACATCGGAGGAGAAGCTAACAGCATCCCCTTAGGCCACGAGGGACACTGTAACCAGCTACTGCAGCCATTGTTAGCCGCTAGCCTAATCCCCTTTCCTCATCGACCACGGAGCAACCCGGATACTTAATCATTTATAAGTTCTGTTTAGGCAGAGGCAAAGTAGAACATTTTTAAGGTATTTGATTTACTGTTGTTAACTCTTTGTTCTGTGTCTCTGTTCTGTATCTCTGTTCTGTATTCTCCAAACCAAAGACGGTCTCGGCAGATGACCGCTTGTGCTGAGCCTGGTTCTACCGCAGGTTTCTTCCTGTTAAAAGGGAGTTTTTTCCTTTCCACTGTCACTTCATGCTTGCTCAGTGTGAGGGATTGCTGAGAATTACACGATGCAATCTTCTGTGGTTCTCTAATTTCTAAATTACAGTTTTTCTCAATTGTTTACACATATTTTCTGAAAGCATGCCTCATATTCTCAGAACTCTACACACAAATCCAAAAACACACACACAATGGGCAAAACCCCTCAATTCTCCTGCAAAATGAAACATTACATTCAAAACAATGTTATTTATTTTTAAAATGGGATTTTGTTGTCAAATGACACACACAAACCATCATATGATTAGACATTTATAAGAACCAGATGAACACTGATGTGCTCAATGTAAAACACTATGATGAATTGAAAAACACTTCATCTCCATTCATCATAATGACTTAGGCCTTTTTTGGTTCAGTGTGTTACCAAAATTCAAAAATATTTGAGAATATTGTTTTTATACTCAGAACACACAAATACACGGTAAAATGTTATTTTATTTTTAACGCAAAAACAATGTACACAGTGTACATCCCATTCCCAACTAACACAAAGATGCACATACACTACATACAAAACAGAAGAATTTACTGTAAAATAAATTTAATTTTAAAAAATGTAAAATGAGCTATGCTGCATCCTCTCGTCTGTTGCGGTCTGGCCACAGCACCTCATCCACATCACAAGCAATGTTTCCCTGGCCAAGCAGTGGGGGAAAGATCGCCTAGCATGGCGATTCCAGCCATGAAAAGCATCAGCTGCTATATCTCCACATGCGTCCTCCATAGCTTGGAGAAGAGGTATATGCGTTTGTGGATTTCGGTCATACACTTTCCATCTCCAGGCAGAAAATAAATCCTCAATAGGATTGAGGAATGGATAATATGGTGGGAGATAAACAACTAAAAAGCGTGGGTGGGCAGTGAACCAGTTATGAACCAGAGCAGCCCTGTGGAAACTTACGTTGTCCCAAATGACAACCTGACAACATACTTGAGCTGCTCTGGGCCATCTACCTGATCTGGTGGAATGAGTGTGTTGTGTAGGCTGTCCAGGAATGTGATCAGATGGACGGTGTTGTAGGGGCCAAGGGTAGCATGGTGATGGATGACGCCGTGGTGGGTAATCGCTGCAAACATTGTAATGTTCCCTCCGTGCTGGCCAGGGACTTCAACAATGGCACGCTGGCCGATGATATTCCTTCCCCTCTTTCATATTTTTGTGAGGTTGAACCCAGCCTTATCAATGAAGATGAACTGGTGCTCCACTGCAGCCACTTCTAGCTCAAGAACCCGCTGAAACACACATGACAATATCAGAATATAGACATGGACTGGTCACTATTCTGAAGCACAATCCTTATGATTACATTATTACAGTAAAATATGTATAATTTAGTGTATACAGTGTTGAGAGTATGCATCAATTGTTGGACTCACTTGCACATAGTTATATCGCAATTCTTTGACTTTTTCTGAATTGCGCTCAAATGGCACCTTGTAGACCTGCTTCATCCTGAGATGCTTTCTGCGCAAGACACGGTCCAGTGTTGATAAGCTTACCCTATCAATATTTTGAAACATGTCATTGTTTTCTATTTATATTTGTATTTGCCGTAATGTTATGGCGTTGTTTTCTAGGACCATGTTCATGATTCCAGTTTCCTGTTCAGGAGACAGAACACATTCCCGACCACCTTGTGTTGGTAATCTTTCAGTTCTGCCAAACAAATAGTAAAATACTGTAAATATAAAGTAGGTATACATTTACTAAATACTTGAAACATACTTTACAGTATTTTTATAGTCCTACAGAACAGTCTACAAGCAATACTGTACGACTGTACTCATTGAGTATTGTATTGAAATGCAGTACTGCAATTTTCTAGTGGGAGTAGATTCCTTACCTATTCTCATTTCGGAAAGTCCGGATGATGGATGCTACAGTGTACCTGCTCAAATTTGGCTGTACTCTATGCCCAGCCGCCCTCATTGTTAGACCATGGTTGACCACATGATCAACCAAAGTGGCTCGGATCTCATCAGAGATTACGGTCCTTGGCCGTCGCCGTCCTCGTCCTCCCCGTCCTCCTCCTCCTCTTACTCTCACTCCTCTGGCTCTGCCTCTGTTTCCAATGTTGGCATCGATTGCTCCAAAACAGGCATCCATTGCTCCAAAACAGCTCACCTCTTGCCCTTTTATGCTAAAGCTCTGATTGCTAATTGTAAAACTGTGTGACGGGTGTTTGCCCTTGTGATGAGTCAGTGTGCATATTTGAATTGCAGTGTGTTCCTTGTGAAAACAAGACATTTTCTGAAAACTGTGCCAAAAGCAGAGAATTGTGTGTAGTGTTTTGAAAAAAGTGTCTTTTAGAACTGCAATTTGAGTGTAAAGCATGAACTGTTCTTGTAGTTTAGCAGAATTAGTTCAGGGGGTTGGTGAATGAGTTACATGTAGTGGTCATTGTGTCTCAAGTACCAGAATCTGTGTGCAAACAATTGAGAAAAACTGTAAACATTGTATTGTAATAACTCTTCTAGTAAAGTGCCTTGAGATGACATCTGTTGTGAAACAGCGTTATATAAATAAACTGAATTGAATTGAACTGAATTTGTAGAAGTTTCGTCTGCTGTTTGGGTAATACAGGCCCCTCCGCCTACAACTTTAATCAGTGTTTTTAAAAGACTTTCCCCGACAAAGAGTCGTTTTAAATCTTGTAATTTGAGCTACTCATTCAGACAGGAGTTTTCCCCTTTTTGTTAAATGTTTAATAAATGTATGTGAGCAGCTCCAAACGCTGACGTGTGTTACAAGGAGCTAAGCTAAGATTAGCCCATATATTGGCCCAAGCCAGCACTCATGAATAGACAATCAGAGGTGTTTAAATACAGATCGTGTCAGAGAAGATTAAGAACAGAAACTAATCTTATTAGCCATGTTTGAAACTCCTTTTTGTATCAAAATAGTGGAATTAGATTGTTTACTGCCATAATCAATCCAAATAGATGTAATTTTCCAAAGATAAATGACTTCTTATCCAGATAACTTTAAAGAAACACTTCTTGATTCAAAGAATATATTTAAATTTTCCTTACCTTGTTTTATTGGTTTACACATAAATCAATGGTGCGAAATTAGTTAAAACTAACTACAATTGGTAAACTATTTTAGCTTTCGTTCCAGCAGCTTCAAATCAAGCCCTGGGTTCTTAAAGCATCCAGATTCCTCCAAGCAAACATCATGTTTTCTATTTTTATTGCATTTTTTTTTTATCCATTTGGTTCCTTTATTTTTAGTTATTCATTTATTTCGATCAGTAGTGTGTTGATTATTAGTTTGAGTGATTAAATGTTTCTTTTTCTCCTTTTGTAAATAAACTTTTGTATTCTGGAAGTCACTGTTATCTTTTTAATTCAACACACAGAATGGTAAGGTTTCATGATCAAAAGATGGTAAAGAATTCACTCCTTCAGATTATGAGACTGACATAGACATTTGACTATTAAACTAGTTCCTGATGAAGTCGGTGCCCCGAATAACAATGATTTTTCATAAATTATTTATCTTATTGACTTCCATAAGCAGTCCCTTGGCTATTAATAGCGAAATGGCTGCATTTTACCTTAAATCCGCAACACAGAAGGTGTGAACATAGGATAAAGGAACTCTTAATATTTGACTTTTCAAAACAGAGAAGTTGCCCCATTACTATACCTCCTCTGAGGACAGTCTCACGTTCCACAGTGGTTGTCTTGACATCTCGTCAGACTGCCATTTTTACCTCAGACTGAACTCTGTCCTCAGTCCTTATTGTTATTACAGCTGAGAGCCTGTGATTGAAACTCCTCTCAGTGGAAGGAAAACAGCCTGGAAGAGGATCCAAATAACTTCAGGTATCACAGCTGCAGTCTGGATGTGTTGCGGAGTCTGCCCAGGGCCAGTAGGTAGCTGTCAGTCTTCAGCCATCTGAATAGATGTGTGGTTTGAACATTTCCAGCTGAAGCTTAATTTTGTATAGAAACAGGAGTAAGGTAACAGAAACAGTTAGCTCCTGATAATAAACATCCTTAAATGAACAGTAATGTTTATTTTGTCAAAATGAAGAGTTTTACTGAGTGTTTAGGTTAACATAGATTAAAAGTTAGATTACTCACAAATGAAACAGCATAGCTGAAATTGAATTTAGCGGCTACATTAAAAGTGATTATAAATAGAATTTTTTATTTTAAACTTTTTTTTACCAAGACAAACTCATAATCCAGGTGTTTCTTTAAAATAATTATGTCAGATTAATGTGTTAATGTTTCTTTGTGTCAGTAAATCAAAGTTCTCAAAATGACCTGCTTTCCCGGAAATAAGAATGACCTCATAATGAGGAAGGCACTAAGCAAGAGAGATCACTGCACACATTCATCTGATAGCTTATTCCCTGTGAGAACGTGCTGATGACTGCATTTTTATCTTAGTGAGCTCTCTCTATCCAGTATCTGGTTACAGTATCACAGCTTTTACAGGTGCATTAACAGCAACCTCATTCATCTGTGTCACTACGATGGGTTGGAACAGAATATACTGGGAACATGAGAGCTTTGCCTGATCAGGGTTTGACTTAAAACAGATGAGAAATTAATTTCTGTTTCATTCAGCTGGATGCATTGTTTGGTTTTGCTCTTAGTAGATAGTAGATGTTAAAAGGATTTCCTCCAATTCAGTTTGACCAGGACTGATCACTGGGCAGCACAGAGGTCTTTGAATGACCTTACATTCCTTTTATATCCACTATATAATCTACTGCAAATCTTTGTGCAGTTATCTTAAATCTACCTCTAACAAGCACCAAGACAAAGGAAAACATTTGACTAAATCAGTCATGTTGGCAAACATATATGCATATTTTGGGACAAACCTAAAGTGAATATACAATCATGTAGAGAAGAATCAACCCTTTTTTTTCAACCAAAGTGTTTCCAGAATTGTAGCCAGAGCTAGTTTATACTGCTCCTGTAAAATGGTAGGAACATATTTTTTTCCCACAAACAGAGACACACATTTGTGCCACCATCACCCCTATATACCAGAATACTATTATAGAGTAATAATGATTTTAATAGGCTAATATATGTTGATGTTCATCGAAAATCCTTTAAAGGACCAAAAATATGTCAAAACTAAATGAAAAATTAGAATAAATGTGGAAACTACAGATAACAATGTTTTCTATCTCTATGGACGTTCACCACAGTTTTACCATTTTATTGAAGCAGTAACAAACAGGATTTCAGAGCTTCCATGTTTGGACTGACATGTCAAATACTGTATGTCCTTAGAGCATATGTCCAGGACAGATGTGTTATATTTACAGAACAGCACGAACAACAATGGGATGTGTTCAGACATCCAGTCCACAAGCAAACCTGAAAATAAAACATTAATATTAAAGTGTTTATGACTGCAGACTGTCTGCTATGAATTATTGTGACATTATTATTGAAAAAGCTATGTTGCAAACACTGCAGCTTAGTGGCTACCTTTACCATTTGAGCATTTAGCTTTTCCATTAGCAACTGAACTAACAAACACAATTTGGCTTGTTTTAATGACTAGTATATATGCTTATTTTATGCAAAGACAGGAAAGGCAAAATATTAACAAAATGGAACCAGTTCACGTTACTGGACTATCAGTGCTCAAAATAGTTAAAGGAAAAGTTAGTTGTTTTTTTTTACTACCTGGCCCTTATTTTTTTTTTAGCGAATATTAGATTAATTTACTCACCCAAACAAGTTTGGAGTTACTTGCAGACTTTCAGAAGGAGCTTATATTGAGTCGCAATCAGCGTATATCCATATAAAGGGGAGTCAATGGGGGCAGGAGTTTGGTCCGTGTAATGAGGCATTATCTGCCCTATGAACATTTTGGCGGTGCTAAGGTGTTAGCATATTAGGTATTTGGGGTTGTTAGAGGCATTTAATGTAACTTTTTACAACTTACACTAACCTGGGATTTCAATTATGTCGCAGCAGCCACCATTACAGCTGTATTATGCGAAAGGTTGCGGAAGCCTGTGGAGCCTGCAGAAGCTGAACTTAGTCCAATTGTTCATTCAGTTAGTGCTATTTGGAAAAACATAAATGTAAACCATGTTGATGTCTGCAGTAGCCATTTCTGTCTAACCGACCGCCGTAGAGCACAGAGTGAAAGTCCTGCTCAGACTACAACTGAGATAGAGCACAGCAGTGACGTCATTATAATCGTGTGATAGTGTAGTTGTATTATAGCCTCTAAATAATCTGGAACAGACTAAATAAACACTTCTTAGACGTTATGAACTCGGAGGGGAGTCCTGCTAACATACAGCAACAAAACATGGTTAAGTTAAGGCGTTTTGGGGCAGATAATGCCTTATTACAAGGCAAAACCGAAAAAGGTTATGCTGTTTGGCTTGTAAATGTAAAATTGTTTCCAGAATAAATAAAAGCATGCTAATAAGAAGATCAAACCTCTCCATTTTAAATGAACGAAGCCATGTTTGTTTACAACGGACCTCTGCTGATTCTTCTTGTACGGTCATTTCCGGTATTTCAGGTAGTTCTGCGCATGTCAAAATGATTTAATCGGTTCAAACGTGTGGCATATGTAAACGCTTGTCATAATCGGATAGATGTTTTCAGGGCCATGTACACAGTCAGATTCTAATTCAATCAATGATCTGATTAAACACATTTTGCACATGTAAACGCAGCTACTGTTGTAAAAACAAATCTATGGAGTGCATCTGAAGAAGTGTACTGACAGTTTATCAGTTGGTCCTCGAGGGCCGCATTCCTCTTCAGACATTAAGCGGTCAAATGGAAAAAGTGCTACGACATTAAGTGGGAACATTCATTTCTGTAAAGAGACTAACCTTTTCTCCTGAAAATTGTCCATGAACTATAACTATTTGATGTGGAAGCTGTACTAATGTGCCATTTTTTGTGGGGAGGGGGCTTTGATATCAAGTAGGATAATTTATAATATATTAAATGTTTTCTACATCATTTTATCCATGTTCCAGGCAAATCTCCAAGGATCACAGGAGCGAACTCTATATGTTCCTTCTTCCCAGGATATCACATTAAATAAAGTTGGAACGCCCCACTCTCATGTCCGTGCTTGCTTCAGCATTTTTGTTTGCTCCAGTTTTAGTCGGCGTGGATTTCAATAGGTGACTGACCTGATTTCCTGAAAGGAGAAGTTTATAGTTTTCTTCCTGTTAGCTTTCCATTTTACACTGAAGACTCTACCACATGTACACAATAAAAACAATAACTAGACATCACACAGCAGCATACACGTTTGCACATGCAGGCTTTAGCATGTGGAAGCTTGCTGCATACATTGCAGACTTTCTCCCACTTTTATTATAGGTCTTTTATCAGCTGTTGCAGCAAACTACAGTTATTTAAATTTGTATTCTCTGATTCACAGACTACACGCAGTTTATGTAAAGAAAGCTAAGCAGGAAGATTCTTGTTTGGAAAGTTAGAGTACAGTTTCTTTTCACTCTGTCATGTGGATCAATTTGGAGGGTAAAGTACATTAGAAGTAAGAAACACTGCACTCCAAATTCAAGATAGAGCCATTTCAAGAAAAAAAAAAAGCTCAAGAAAACGACACATAATTGCAGTCCAAAATAAGATTTAGATATTTAGAATATGCAGAGTAGTGATTCTCCTGCACAGAAAGTGAGATGAGATCCAGGTTGAGTTTGATTCAGACAGGCAGTTTAAAGTGGGATCCATGGCAGGGATTGACTTCAGTAAAAGCCAGTTTGTCGCATGCTAACAGGCAGCATGCTCCAAACAATTAAGTCTGGAACCCACCTATGAATGGAGTAAGGATTAAGACACTAAAAGAAACACGGCTCTTACCCTCAGAGACCCCCCTGCTACATAATGATGGGAGCGTACAATGGGATGATGTGCTCTTTTTGCCCACACAGGATGTGTCATCCTGCACTGCTGTGCAGAACTTCCCAGCATTGTGTGCACCCCTCTGCTATTGTGGCTGAGCAATACTAATACTCTGCAGATATTTCACAGTGGGTGAGTGCTTTCTTTTCTTCCTGGTGGGATTCCCTCGGTCAGGAAGCTGGGAGGCCCTGCAACTGACTTCCTACTGAAAAACAGCTCCAGTTTTGGTGCAGGGCAATGACCTATTTTCACTGTTATTAAATACAAGATAAAATTTCAATAAAAGGAACGATTATTCTATAAAACAATACTGGAGATGTCTTTTTTTATGAAGCACCTTTTTTTCGGGCTCTTCTAGACATAGAGCTCTATACATGCCTTTAACCAAAAGAATGCTATTGACATTGTGATTAAAAGAACTACTTAGTATTTTGTAAACGTTACAGTCTACTAACCATTTTTAATGAACACAATGAAAGTTTAAGCAGGAACTGAGGAGATGCAGATGTGATGTTAGTCATGACCATTTGTGCCGTCTGCCGAGATGAGACAGGAGCGGAACTGAAAAGGTGGGCAGAGGAACTGATGCTTGTGAGAGCAGTAAAAAGGATCATTGTCCACAGCTTCTGAAAGCAAATGTCTCAGCAAAGCCATGGAGATTATCTAACTAATGAGCTGAGTCCATGACCCATCAAGTACCTTCAGAAGCATAAAAGAGTCACCTCTTTGTGTTGTTAAAGAAAAGAACACATGAAATACACTAATACATTAAATACATGTAAACATTCACTTTATTTTTAATCAGAACAAAATCATATCAGACCACCTGTGTATATCTACAATGTCAGAATGCCATACAGAGATTACAGTTTTTCTGAGTCACTTTGTTGCATTTTGGTGCACAGCAGTTAGTCCATTTCTCAGAACAATTAGTACAAACTGCAAAACCTAGTGGATAACCTGCAAAAGTGCGTCACTTGCTCAAAAATGAATAGTTGATTCCTCAAAAGCAAGTATACCTTCATTCATACATAAATTCAAGTATACAGTCATTGGTTACAACAACAGTAATACTTCACACTTATGAGTGAAAGCTGAAGTTCACCTAAGAGCAATTGTTCAATTACAGTTTTTCTCAATTGCTAAAACACAGTAAATGAAACTGAGATACGCTTGATCTTCATCATCACATTATTAGCACAACAGAAGTCCTCTCTTGCAAATGGTTTAACACTTTTTCATTTGTTTCACACATTTTTCACACACTTTGTCAAAACAGTTACAGTACCACAGATCTCATTGAAAGACCCCAAACTCTATTGGATTCACTGTGTTGAACAAAAGGAAAACATCTATTCACAGCTGATAGAAAGTACTTGCATAATTATAAAACTCTATGCACCTGTGTGAAACTCATTTGCACAACTCTTCAATCAGCAATCAGTCCTCATCCATCTATAAAAGATGCCACCTCTGTGTTGCTATTTGCATGCATGGATCAAAGAGGCCATAGAGTAAGAGGCCATGGCAGAGGGGCCCAAGGAAGAGGAGCCTGTATGCGTGGTGGAGGAGCTGCAGCAGCAAGAGGACGAAATCGAGCTCAAGTTTCAAATGAGACTCAAGCAACAATCATTGACCATGTCATCAATCATGGCTTGTCCTTTAGAGAGGCTGGACAAAGGGTCCAGCCCATTCTGAGTCGGAGCACTTTGGCATCTATTGTCAGGCTTTTTCGTAACGAGAACAGGTAATTCACAGTGTTACTGTAACGTATACCATTATATATTTCAGCATTACTGTATTGCCCTGTTGGCAGAACTAACTGTGCCTACAGTAATGCAGATGTTTTATCAATCCCATTTATGTGATTGTCAATTTTGACATGTTTTTTGCTTTTACTTTATAGGATCCACACATTACCACACACTAGAGGCAGAAGAAATATATTTAGTAACAGGAGTCTGCCATTGTAGATATGGTAGTGGCAAACAATGCAATCAGACTGCGTGAAATCCAGGCAGCAGTAATTGCAGATCAGGGAGCATTTAGAAATATAAACCGTGTGAGTTTGGCAACTATAGATCGAGTCTTTATACGAAACCATGTCAGAATGAAGCAACTGTACCGAGTTCCATTTGAAAGAATTCTGACATTGTAAAGGAGGCAAGATTCCAGTATGTGCAGGTACAGATTTTTTTTATTGTAATACCTTATTTACCATAGTTACATGCGACTGGAATACTGTAATTTGCTTTATGAATTTGCTCTTTTTCTTAGAGAATAATGGAGCTTGAAGCTGAAGGGGCACATCACAATTCATTTTTGTGGATGAAGCCGGCTTCAACCTCTGTAAAGTGAGGAGACGTGGGAGGAACATCATTGGGCAGAGGGCTACTATCATAGTGCCTGGTCAAAGGGGTGCCAATATCACCATGTGTGCTGCCATCTCCAGTGATGGGGTCATTTGCCACATACCAACCATTGGCCCATACAATACAGAACGCCTCATCACATTTCTTGATTCATTGACAAAAATACTGATTCCACCCGAAGAGAGAGAGCTGTTGAGGCCTGGCATGACTCTGTATGTCATAATTTGGGACAATGTGGCTTTCCATCACTCTCGCCTTGTGAACGAATGGTTTGCAGCACAGCCTCGTATTATGATGCAATTCCTTCCTGCATACTCCCCTTTTCTGAACCCATCGAGGAGTCCTTCTCTTCTTGGAGGTGAAGGTGTATGATCACCGGCCATATGAGCAGATGCCCCTCCTGGAGGCAATGAATGCTGCATGCTGGCTGCCTGGCAATAGGTGCATAGGACTGCCAGGGATGGATAAGCCATGCAAGGCGATATTTCCCTCGCTGCATTGCAAGGGAAAACATTCAATGCGATGTTGATGAGAACCTGTGGCATGATCGTCCAGAATGAATGGACTAAATGTGAATTTTTTTTTTTTTTCTAAAGATATTTCCACCCATAGCTTTCCTTTGGTAGCATTTTTTTTACAGTAAGTATCCATTTGAGTTTGTAAAGTGTCATATTTCATATTGATGGCTGTATTTTGTATTTTGTTGTCCATTGTGTATTGATGGATTGAAAGAATAATTTAATTTGAACACAGGTTGAGGTGTTTGATGGAAATATTTGCTTATGTGGCATGCTTTTAATGTTTTGTGAGTGTTGGAGCATTTTGCTAACAAAATGAGTCATTGAGCTTCAGTTTTATCCTTTGTGTTAACTGTTTTGAAAATGTGATGTCAGAGTGGGCAAATGTATTTAAGCAATTGAGAAAAACTGTAAGGAGACATTTTCAGACAAAAAAAGATAAAGGAATGTATGAAATTAGTTTGACTGATTTTGACAACTAGTTCAACAATTTTGTATGTAATCACTTAAGCAAGTTTTATAGGGAATTACTATTCAGCATTCATGTTTCATTTTGACTTACATGACATAAGCAAATGATAATGTTATAAAACAGCAGATAATTGTATGAAAGTAACTAATACATGTCCAAAAGCATTTGTAATTTGTTCAAAGGAATGAGAAACTGCTACGATGATGTGGACAAATGACTAAATGTTGTGGAGGTTGAACTAATAGTTGTGAGAACTTTGATTCTGATTCTGATCTGAGAAAAGGACCAACGTGACTGAGAAAAACTGTAACAAGCAGTTAGGTAATCAAGTCATTTTAGCCAGATAATGCACGATCTTTCCTTCCCAGTTCCAGATAGATCTCCATATTTCATTCCCAACATTTGGACGTAGAACTGTAAAACTGGTTCAGGTTTATACATGAGCAACTCTACACGTGCACCTGTGGTTGCAGGTTTTGGTTAGGACATTTGCAAACCACGACATGCAAACCAAGACATCAAGCTCTCATTACTGAACTAGTGCTTGTCGTATTTCATGTCTGCAACAGATGTTGTCTTAGCCATGCAAGGGTTTTTATCTTAGAGAATCTCTGTGGTCTACTCTCACTGCAATACTTGTACCTAAGTTAAAGGCCTCTCTGACCTGGTTTTTAGTTGTCAATCAACTACTTTTCAATTAAATTCACTTTTATTTATATAGCGCCAATTCACAACAAATGTCATCTCAAGGCACTTACAACAAAAGTCGTTTCAATACAATTACACAAAGAATCCAATCAGTTAAAACTTTTCTATGTAAGGAATCCCAGTAGATTGCGATGAGTCATCGACGTGAGGTTGTGCCCGGATCATGCAGACTCCAACCACAGCAATTCCTCAGCAATACCTCATATTGAGCAACCATGTAGCGACAGTGGAGAGGAAAAACTCCCATTTAACAGGAAGAAACCTCCGGCAGAACCAGGCTCAGTACAAGCGGTCATCTGCCACGACTGTCTGTGGGTCTGAGAAGACAGATAATAGACAGCATGGAGGATGCTCGGACACTTTGAGCATCATCTGGACCGATCTTCCCCATCCAACAAGGGACTTTATAGTTGAGCAGGGTACCAGACCATGTGGAGCTTCTATGGGGAGAAAAATACTGACAGAAAAATGTGTTAACAATCACAATAACAGCAGAAAAAATATATCTGGAGAGTAGTAGAAGAGAAAAGTAGATGAGAGAAGAATAGTGGTCAGTCTGTCCTCCAACAGTCTAAGCCTATAGCAGCATAACTAAAAAAATACTTCAGGATAACCTAAGCCACTAACTATAAGCTTTATCAAAAAAAAAGAAGGTTTTAAGCCTAGTCTTGAAAACAGACAGAGTATCTGCCTCATGGACTAAAACTGGGAGCTGGTACCACAGGAGAGGAGCCTGATAACTAAAAAATCTGCGTCCTATTCTACTTTTAGAAATCCTAGGAACTATCAATAGACCTGCATTCTGTGAAGGAAATGCTCTGTTAGGAACATATGGAACAATAATTTATCTGATGTACGATGGAGCTGATTATTAAGGGTTTTATAAGTAAGGATGAGGATTAAACTCTATTCTGGATTTAACAGGGAGCCAATGGCGTGAAGCCAAAACAGGAGAAATGTGATCTCTTTTATTAATATTCATGAGAACTCTTGCTGCGTCATTTTGATTCAACTGAAGGCTTTTGATTGCATTTTGTGGACTTTCTGATAATAAGGAATTACAGTAGTCCAGCCTCAAAGTCACAAATGCATGGACTAGTTTCTCTGCATCACTCCTGGACAGGATGTTTCTAATTTTAGCAATATTCCGGAGGTGAAAGACAGAAATCTTAGAAACCTGTTTAATATGGGATTTAAATGTCATGCCTTGCTCAAAAATTACACCAAGGTTCTTTACATTATTACCAGAGGCCACATTAATGCCATCCAGATGAAGTGATTGATTTAGCAGTTTCCTTTTTAAAGGTTGTGATCCAAAGACAACAAGTTCTGTCTTGTCTGAATTTAAAAGTAGAAAATTCAGAGTCATCCAAGTTTTTATGTCTCCCAGACATGCTTGTAATCTACCTAACTCAATGGATTCATCAGGTTTTATGCATAAATATAATTGTGTATCATCAGCATAACTGTGGAAATTCATTCCGTGTTGTGTAATTATTATACCAATTGGAAGCATATATATAGTGAAGAGAATCGGTCCAAGCACTTGTTTACTGAGCTGTCAGTACATGCTTTTTTCATGAAATTGTTGAAACAAGACATACTGTATGACAAATAATAATAAGATAGATAGATAATTTATTTGTCAAATAGTGCACAAATTAAGTATATAGTCAATGACAAAAGTTCATGTCACGGCAATGACGGAGGTCAAAGGTTTCCCGTAAGTCTTCACCAGGTTTTCACACACTGTTGCTGGTATTTTGGCCCCTTCCTCAATGCAGATCTCCTCTAGAGTATTGATGTTTTGGGGTTTTCTCTGGGAAACACAGATTTTCGACTCCTTCCAAGGATTCTCTGCTGGATACAGGTCTGAAGACTGGCTAGGCGACTCCAGAAACATGACATGGTTTTTACGTAGCCACTCCATTACCTGGGGGGTGTAGTTGGGATCATGCTGAAAGATCCAACCACTGAAGGAGGAAGGTTTTGCCCAAAAATCTCACCATACAAGTTGTCTTGTCCCACTAAAGAAATGCAGCCCCAGAGCATAATCTTTCCACCCCATAATTCACAGTGGGTATGGTGTTCTTCGGATGCAATCTTCCCCCCTCCAAACATGATGAGTTGTGTTTGTTCCAAAGTTTTCGATTTTGGTCTCATATGACCACAGGACATTTTCCCAATCCTCCTCTGGATCATCCAGATCGTCTTTGGGAAACTTTAAATAAGCTTGAACATGTTCTGGCCTAAGCAGGGAAACCTTTTATAAACCGTGATGACGTAGTGTGTTACTAAAGCCGTTTTCAGAAAAATGTTTTGGAATATTCGTGGACAATTCCTTTCGGTCTTTTACTGGAGTTGTCTTTTCAAATACACCACTTTTTACCGAAACAGTGCCTTTCTGGGTGAGGGGTGTGGGAGAATGTGACGTTAACAGTGCGGTGGGCGTACATTTCATTTCCCCCAACAAAGTAATTTTTGCAGGAGGGCCAACAAAACAGCAGAACTCACAATGCTCATCTTTTGGGTGTAGTTATGCACACAAACAGAAGCAAAACGGAGTGTGAACCAGCTTTTTATGTGCAGCCGTCCCTTGCTATAACGCAATTCGTCCAAAAGCCTCGCTGTTTCATAGATTTTTAAAAAATGGTTTTAAATGCTTTCTTCACAGCGTACTTACATGTGTTCTGTGTCTTGATTGATTGGAGGCAATTGTCAATCTCCTCCCTGTCATCTCTCCTGCACTTGCCAAATTTATCATGTCATATAAGAATCCTCTCGTCCAGAAGAAAAAAAACGCACAAACATACCCATAACTTTGTTTCTCGCTTGGAAAAAGACATCTGCATCGAGATTTTCAGTGGAAAAAGACGCACCAGACTGGCTCGGACAAAGCAATAGCGCCATATTAATACTTTTATATATTAAAATCTAGGAAGGTTTGCGCTTTGAAATATTTAAACTAGAGGGTCAGGTGCTCAGAGTTTAAAAAGGGGCACATATAGCAAGATTTTAAAACAGCTTAAAACAACATAACTTAGTGTATCATCCTGAATAGCAACAAATAATATCAATGAATTGTATAATAGGAAAGGCAAGGCAATTTTATTTGTATAACACACTTTCAACACAAGGCAGTTCATGGTGCTTTACATAATTACAGAAATGTGAAAATTAAAAAGTTGAATAAATAAGAGAAAGCATAAGCGAACATTTATAAAACAAACAATAGCATTAGAATAAAAACAACACTTTTGGATAAAAATATTAAATAATAGTATTGGCAATAACAGTATCGGTTACACAAAAGCATATCTAAATACGTATGTTTTTATTTTAAAAGAGTTCAGTGTCGCATTTTTCCGGCAGTTTGTTCCATTTGTGAGGAGCATAGAAACTAAAAGCTGCTTCCCCATGCTTGGTTCTGGTTCTAGGGATGATCAGTAGACTAGAGTTGGAGGACCTGAGTGACCTGGATGGTTTGTATCGCAATAGCAGATCTCTAATGTACTTTAGGGCTAACCCATTCAATGATTTATAGACGAATAAAAGCACTTTGAAGTCTATTCTCTGAGCTACAGGGAGTCAGTGTAGTGACTTTAGAACTGGGGTGATGTGTTCTACTTTCCTGGTTCTACTGAGAACACGAGCAACAACGTTCTGGATCAGCTGCAGCTCTCTGATTGATTTTTTAGGTAGACCTGTGAAGATACTGTTACAGCAATCAAAGCACATGGAGATAAATGCACGTTTTTTTCTAGGTATATTTGTTTCATCAGTCCTTTAATCCTAAAATGTTCCTCAGGTGATAGAAAGCTGACCTTGTTATTGCCTTTATGTGACCCTGGAGGTTCAGGTCTGAGACAATAATAACACCTAGATTTCTGGCCTGGTCAGTAGTTTCTAGTTGGACCAACTGAAGCTGTTTACTGATATTTAATCGATTTTTTAAACCAAAAATTTAGCTATTTGGCTATTATTAGTCAAAGGACTGCTTATGGCAGTCAATAAGATAAATAATTTATGAAAAATTATTAATATTTTGGGGGCACCACGTAGGTTTCCAGGACCTATTTAAATACCAAAATGTCTATATCAGTCTCATAATCTGAAGGAGTGAATTCTTTACCGTATATTGACCATAAACCTTGCCATATGTGTGTTGAATCAATCCTTCGCCCTCGAAGGAAGGTTCGTCTATGTGGGTCTTCCCGATCAGAGCTCGGCCAAAGCTCTGAGTGAATGAGGCGAGGGCCTTGCCTGTGCCGACTTTGGCCGGGTGGCTGCTTGGCTAAGGAAGAGCAGCTGGCCGAGCACCCCTATTTGTAGGTTCTGCTGGCAGTTCTTCCGGTGGAAGAGAGCAGGTTAGCATCACCTGATGGCTGTGTGTGTGACCCAACACTGCTGCTTGGATGTGTTGATCAAACGCAAAAATTAAAAAGACCATAGGATAGCTGGTAGCAGATTAAACAAGTTTTATAAAGTACATTAATTTGAAGCTGTTTCTCACTAAATAAACCATATCTGACTGGTTAACTCAGGTGCAGCTTTAAATGGATATTCCACCCCTAAGTACAAATATGTCTGTTCCCATATTCCTCAGACTTAGATAAGTGATTAAAACAGCATTTTTTAACCAGCCCAGTAATTCCCCTGATCTGGTAGTAGTCTGTTTGCTTTAGCTTAGCATTAACCATTGTAAATGAATAGGAACAACTGGCAGGCAAATTTTTACTTAGGGGTGAAATATGAGATCAAAACAGCTCAGAGGGACAAACTCTACTCTTCTATAGTAATGATAGCTGCTGTGAGGGATTGGATTTTTATTTAAAAGTCAACAGTCAACAATTAAAATAATAATACAAAATTATATTTAAAAATGATGCATATGTATTTGGATAAGTTTAATTAACACTTTCACATGCATAAATATCAATTTTGGGATGTTTTGATTTATCGAATTGTGGCACGTCGTGCTTTCCATTATGGAACACCAATGTCATGCTGCACAATGCACTCAGCTCCTCTCACTCCTCCATCATCACCTGCACCTGTGTCGTCCTGACTTCCTATTGTTTGCACCTGTGTTCCCTGAATGTCTTCACCTGTTCCTCCTTTTCTCTCCTTATTTAAGATCCAGCGAGTGCTTCAGTCCTCGCTGGATCATTGTTGTGTACTAGTGTATATTGTCTCTCCGTTTGTCGCTGCACCAATTAAAATCTCCGGCTGTTTTCGCTCCTTTCCTGACCGCTTCACAAAGGACTCCTGTTGACCGCCCAGCTGCGGCTACGACACCGCCGTCTTCTGCCACTGCAGGACTGGGTCCCCTCTATATCAGCATGGACGAACTATTCGAGTTTTTTCATGGGGACTTCGACTACCTCTGCTCCAGAGGGGATCCAGCTCCTCGCCGTAATCGCCGAAACAGACCCAGCAAAGCTGCGCCGGAATATCCTCCTTCGGTCTGGTCGGACAATGAGGAGCAGTATGTGCAGCAGCAGACCTCGCTCATCGGCTCCAGGCTCGCATACTGCGCTCCCGGAACCGGTTGCAGGCATGAGCAGCCATCTCAGCCATGCAGCCGAAGGCAAGAGGATCCTCCACCATCTCGCCGCAGACTGCGGCGCCTACGGGAAGGAGCGGCCTCTGGGTCGCCAAAGTTGGCATCTGCATCATCCTGTTCGGCCCCGAAGTTGGTGTCTGCTTCACCCTGTTCGGCCCCGAACTTGCCATCTGCTTCAGCCTCTTTCACCTTCTCCCTCCTTCAGTCTCTGTTTTCAGAACCAGCAGAGCCCCTCCAGTCTCTGCTCCCAGAGCCAACAGAGCGGCTGGATTTGCCTCCGCCTCCGCCAGAGCTGCTGGATTTGCTGCAGCCTCCGCCAGAGCTGTTGGATTCGCCGCCAGAGCTGCTGGATTGGCCGCGGCCGCCGCCGCCAGAGCTGCTGGATTGGCTGCTGCCACCGCCGGAGAAGCCAGTCTCAGGCCCAGCTTCACTGGCCAGGTTCCTTCTTTCCCGTCAGTGGGAACCAACCTCTCTCTCCGCCGACGACCAGCCAAGCTTCCCCACAATTCCTCGTCCGCAAGAGAAGACCGCCGGGCCATCCGCCCGTCTCCCGTCCAGCCAGAGGGCGCCATTCGGGCCACCCGCTCGACACCCGTCCTGCCAGAGGACCCCACCCGGGTCGCCCCCATGACTCCCGCCGGGCCACCCGCCAGTCTGTCGTCGGGCCAGAGGACGCCATTCGTGCCGTCCGCCCGACTCACGCCCGTAAGGGACGTCCGCCAGTCTTTCGTCCAGCCAGAGGATTCCACCTGGAACGTCCCCCCATTACCCGTCCCATAAGGGGACGCCAACCTCCAGGAGCGTACCCACGGAGACTCTGAGACTGAGATTTTTTTTAAATAAACACTAGTAGAAATAAATCTAAATGGTTAAAAAGTATACATATTATGAAAAAATTTGCATTTTGAATTGAATTGTCGAGAATGAAAACCATTTCCTACTTATAAGGTAAAAATCTTATATGAATTAAGTTTTCAGTAGATATGAAACCACTTCTGCAAGCAAATCAAATAAACAGTTTTATGTAAACTCAATATCAAGACTGTATTTTCTCTCTGGTCTTGACCATGTTAGAGGTTGGAGTATGACTGTTTAAAGTTGTGGACAGTTTAATACAGATAAGTACTTCAAACAGGTTCCATTAATACAGGATCGAAGAGCTTCTTGAAGAAGTACAGGGCTGTGAGGGCCAGAATTCTTGTTTTAGGGGCCACATGCTTATTTTTTGCACCTTTATATAAATAAATTATATAAAAATCATACAATGTGATTTCCTTGATCTACTCAATGAAAATCAAAAGCCAACCTTGAATGTATACGAGCACATGAAGAACAGTAGCAGGTAAAGACCACATAAACAATTACATTATGTTTACAGCAGCAGCCTCGGGTTGCAGATTGACAGATATGGTCTCTATGATCCAACCATATGTTTGGTACAGCTCGGCTGGCACTAGGAAAAATGGTGGAGTCAACAAGATCTGAAACATCAATCATGACAAAACCCAAAACTAATATTAACACAAAATCTAATTATTGAGGATCGTGATGGTCAGGGCCTCAAAGGTTTTTAGAGAAGGCCCTGAGTGGGCCCATGAACTGGGTAAAATATTTCTAAACAGTTAGTTCCCTATAATATAACAGAGATTAGTCTATCCAGGAAGGAATTACACATAAACTTTTTGTATGAATTCGATCGTGTTAATCCTGGAAGAAAAACGTAGGAGAGATAATAATCTTTCATCTAAAAAAAGAAAAAATAACTGGTAATTACTAATTTTACATGAATGAAGTGCAATGAAATTACTGTTAAGTGTTGACATGAAGCCCCTAGACTGCATTCCGTTCTTTGATCCAGTTCACCTTTAAACAGAAGAGAGCAACAGAGAATAGGAAAGCTTTCTAGGTTCTTGGCTCAGTAAGTTTCTTTCAAGTCCTATATGAAAGCCAATGTGGTTTTGTGGCGAAACGCTTTGAAAAAAAAGAGGCTTTGCACAAAAGCAAAACTAAACAGCTGTTTTAGAAATGCACTGCAATTTGAATACAACTTTTCTTTTTGTAAAGACTTTTCCGACAGATAAAAGGTTCCTTTCAAGAACATAATGGAAGACAGAGGAGAAAGAGATGAATAACCTAGATGTGGAAGAAGTTTGGCCAGAGTAAAAACAAGTTAAGAGGAGGTACACACACACTTCCTGAAGAAAATTTTCTCACATGTGGTTTCAAGTGTTTGAAGCAAAATAAGAACTGAGGCTCTGCCAGAGAAGGTGGTGCTGTGTCGTCACGCTGCAGTGCTGCATGACTCCACGTCTCTCATGTTCAAGTGGAGAGCTTCCATACATATCAGGCCACAGAGGAGCTCATTTATGACATTCTGAAGCCTATCAGGCATTTCAACCTCGCTTCACAAAACCATAGAAACTGCAACTACTACATCTTGATCTCCAGTGTGCTGTAAACCGACCTGATGAACGTGTAAAAACTGGTGGAAGTTTGAAAACATAGTTTCTGAATTTATTTAGCTGGCTTTATTGACATGTGAGATCATGTAACATGAAAGCTCTTCTCAGTGCAAGGCAATATGAAAGCCCAAATAGAGTTAGACAAAAAACATGAAGGATTCCCAGGCTATAAGAAATACGATTTGATGAAGACCAGATTTTTTGCCGTTAATTCTAACAGCAATGTGTGAAGAAAACCAGGCACTGCTCATAATCTTCAAAATACAATCCCTACAGTGAAACATGATGATGGGAGTATCATGCTTTGAGGGTGTTTTCCAGCTACAGGGACAAGATGATTGGTGGTGCAACCCCAGTTAAAATCTGCCCTGTATTAAAAATATACAAAACATTTGTATATTGGTTCTGTCAAGGCAAGGTAATTTTATTTATATGGCACACCTTCAACAAAAGGCAATTCAAGGTGCTTTACATGATACATCAGTGGCAATAAAACCAAATACAAGACAAAAATATTAAAATCAAAACAGATCATCACCAAAGAAATGCATTCAGTAACTGAAGCATAAAATTAAATTACATTTATGTGAGGGTATGGAATTTAAAAACAAATAAAACACATGAATCCATCAATAAAAAGAGAAGGTAAAAATAACAAATTTATACATAAGAATATATATTAAAAACAGATAAAAACTGAGTCAGTTAAAATATAGCAATAAAAATCAAACCATGAGAATCAAAGAGTGATAAAAAAAACACAATTCAGGACTCAAAGGCAGATCTAAATAGAACAGTTTTAATCTTTGATTTAAAAGAGCCTTAACTATTCAGCATTTTTGCATTCTTCTGAAAGTTTATTCCAGATTTGTGGAGCATAGAGGCTGAAAGCTCCCTGTTAGGTTCTAATTCTAGGAGTGTTTAGTAAGCTAGAGTTGGAGGACCTGAGGTTTCTGTCTGACAAATGTTAAAGAGTAACTGAACCCCATGAAAAAGCATTATACCGCCCCAGGCAACATTGGAAAATTCAACCAAAATGGGCAGGGCCAAGAGGCACAGAGGGGCATGGCCAAGTGTGGAGGATAAGAGCGTGGGGGGGAGGTGGGGAGGTGTGGCCTGAAATACAGTTACACCTGAACCAACTCGAACTAATATGCCGTGGGTCCGCCTAGCTCCATAAAGCCTCTTTTTACCTACGGTAAATGGAAAAATCATGAGGTCTCTTCTCCGCCTGAAGCTGGCAGTATGTATGGTAGCAAACAAACAGAGAGAGCCTAGCACTAGCACCGATGCTAATTAGGGTATCATGGTGGCAGCTTTTGTTTGCTTATTCACGGTGTGTTTAAAACATATAAGTTATAACTTATGGCTTCAAAGCACTTCGACTTTGTGGTCCTTCAAAATGTGATATATGGAGCAATTTCAACTCGTCACAGAGCAGGGCGAGTGTGCCTGAAAGGGACAGGGAGAGAGAGGGCGTCTCTGTGAGACCTTTACTGTGAAGTAGACAATGGAAAAATCTACGATGCATGAGACATTTTTAGACCAAAAAATGATCAATTTAACAAGTCTGCAAAAAAATGTCAAAAGATGCCCTGAAACTGAAAGATTGCATTGATAAAGACTCATATATACAGTATATAAGCAAAAAATAGATGTTTTGGGATTTAGTTACTCTTTAACTAATAATAACTCTGGCGCTTCATTTACACGATTGTGTTTATTGCAAACCTTTAGAGCTTCTTATTGGGCTGTTGGGAGTCTGGGGCCGCCATTGTGTCTCGCCTACTAGAGGAACTGGTGTTTAATCAATAACATGCTAACACTCTGAACGCTTAGCATTAGAATTGGTATTTTTTAGTTCATCTCATGTTATTGTAAAGTCTGGTATTTTGGCTTAAAATTTATAGACTTATTCCATGAGATGTGGTGTACTTATATCATGCACTTTTTAAATACAGTAGGCTACTGTTGGAACCATTTTAATTTTTGAGGTGCAGGCCAGGTGGTATATTATAGCTTATTTTAATTGCATTTGGATGTTTATTTTGTGTATTAATGTAATTATTTAGGAATATGTATACATTAAACTTGTTTGTATATGAAGCTAAGGTTAAAGAAGATTTTAGTCACAATCAAAGTTATTTATTGGTTCTGTTTGTTGGACATTTATTATAAACTCTCACCAAACCCTCATAGGTTGTGCAATCAAGTTATTTTGGGACTGTTACATATTATTTCGTTGTGTGACATTTACGTCTGTTTTCTGAAGACGGACTCAATCAATAACTTCATCAATACTCAAAGTGCACTTCATAGTTTATAATTGCAGTGTTAAATATTTGGGGGTTTTGTCTATATTTAGTTGCACTTATTTCTGTTTATGTAAATATTTTGTTATCTCACTTATACATGGTACCTGCACCAAAGTCAATTTTCTGTTTCTGTGTAATTATTGCTGACCACTCCTGGAGTTGTATTTGGGCCTTCTGTTCCTTACCAGCCTGTGGTTTTGATTCTGTTTTGGGTTTATCCCTAGCCCAATATCTATCCCTTTATTAGTATTAATAATCAATTAATATTGATAATACAGTTGCAATTGTAGGAAAAAGAAATGCAACCAAGTACAGCGATATCCTGGATGAAAATCTCTTCCAGAGTATTCAGGACCTCAGATACGGCCTAAGGTTCACCTTTCAACGGGACAATGACCCTAAAAGCAAACAGCTAAACTACGAATATAATAATAATAATAATAATAATAATAATAATAATAATAATAATAATAATAATAATAAGGTGTGGTTTCAGAAAAACTCTGGGACCGTTCTGAACTGGCCCATCCAGAATCGTGACCTAAACCCAACTGAGCATCTCTGGAGAGACAAGAGAATGGCTGTCCACAAACGTTACCATCCATCCTGATAGAACTGGAGAGTATCTGCAAAGAAGAATGGCAGAGGCTTCCCACTTGTTCCATTATTCCCAAGAAGGTTCATGGCTGTACTAGTTGAAAATGGTGCTTCTACTCAACATGACTCCTCCCTGGGCTGCCACCTTACCGCGGTGGAGGGGTTTGAGTGTCCCAATGATCCTAGGAGCTATGTTGTCTGGGGCTTTATGCCCCTGGTAGGGTCAGCCATTGCAAACTGGTCCTAGGTGAGGGATCAGACAAAGCGCAGCCAAAAGAACCCTATGATGAATACTAGTATTGGAGTCAGTGTTCCCTCGCCCGGACGTGGGTCACCGGGGCCCCACTCTGGAGCCAGGCCCGGAGGTGGGGCACATTGGCGAGCGCCTGGTGGGCGGACCTTTACCCATGGGGCCCGGCCGGGCTTAGCCCAAAGAGGCAACATGGGCCCCCCTTCCCATTAACTCACCACCTGTGGGAGGGGCCATAGAGGTCGGGTGCAGTGCAAGATGGGCGGTAGCGGAAGGCGGGGACCTTGGCGGTCCAATCCTCGGCTGCAGAAACTGGCTCTTGGGACGTGGAACATCACCTCTCTGGTGGGGAAGGAGCCGGAGCTGGTGTGCGAGGTTGAGAGGTTCCGACTGGAAATCGTCGGCCTTGCCTCGACGTCTCCTCGAGAGGGGTTGGACTCTCTTCCACTCTGGAGTTGCTCTCGGTGAGAGGCGCCGAGCTGGGGTGGGCATACTTGTTGCCCCCCATCTCGGCGCCTGTACTTTGGGGTTTACCCTGGTGAATGAGAGGGTAGCTTTCCTCCGCGTACGGGTGGGGGGACGGGTTCTGACTATTGTTTGTGCTTATGCACCAAACAGTAGATCAAATTACCTACCCTTCTTGGAGTCCTTGGAGGGGGTAGGAGAGTGCTCCTTCTTGAGACTCCCTCATTCTGCTTGGGGACTTCAACGCTCATGTGGGCAATGACAGTGAGACCTGGAGAGGCGTGGTTGGGCGTTATGGCCCCCCCGATCTGAACCCGAGCTGTGTTTTGTTGTTGGACTTTTGTGCTCGTCCTGGATTGTCCATAACGAACACCATGTTCAAGCATAACGGTGTTCATGTGTGCACTTGGCACCAGGACACCCTAGGCCGCGGCTCGATGATCGACCTGGTTGTTGTTTCATCTGACCTGCGGCCGCATGTTTTAGACACTCGGGTGAAGAGAGGGGCAGAGCTATTCACCGACCATTAGCTGGTGGTGAGTCGGCTCCGGTGGCGGGGGAGGACGCCGGACAGACCTAGCAGGCCCAAACGTGTTGTGAGGGTCTGCTGGGAACGTCTGGCAGAGTCTCCTGTCAGAAGATGTTTCAACTCTCACCTGCAGCAGAATTTCGAACACGTCGTTCATCCACCAACACTGGGTAGGTGGATGGAGTACTTCGAAGACCTCCTCAATCCCACCGACACGTCTTCCTGTTCTGAAGCAGAGTCTGGGGACTCTGGGACGGGCTCTCCAATCTCTGATGCTGAAGTCGCCGAGGTTGTTAAAAAGCTCCTCAGTGGCAAGGCTGCGGGGGTGGATGAGATTCGGCCGGAGTTCCTCAAGGCTCTGGATGTTGTAGGGCTGTGTTGGTTGACGCGGCTCTGAGATATTGCGTGGAAATAGGGGGCAGTTCCCTTGGATTGGCAGACCGGGGTGGTGGTCCCCCTCTTTAAAAAGGGGGACCACAGAGTGTGTTCCAACTACAGGGGGAATCACACTTCTGAGCCTCCCTGGTAAGGTCTATTCGGGGGTTCTGGAGAGGAGGGTCCAACGGATAGTCGAACCTCAGACTCAGGAGGAACAATGCGGTTTTCGTTCTGGCCGTGAAACACTGGACCAGCTCTACACCCTCGGCAGGGTCCTGGAGGGTGTGTGGGAGTACGCCCAACCGGTCGACATTTGCTTTGTGGACTTTGAGAAGGCGTTCGACCGTGTCCCTCGGGGTGTCCTGTAGGGGGTACTCTGGGAGTATGGGGTACCAGGCCCTTTGATACGGGCTTTTAGGTCCCTGTATGAACGGTGTCAGAGTCTGGTTCGCTTTGCCGGCAGTAAGTCGGACTCGTTTCCAGTGAGAGTTGGACTCCGCCAAGGTTGCCCTCTGTTACCGATCCTGTTCATAATGTATATGGACAGGATTTCTAGTCTCAGCCAAGGTGTGGAGGGGATCCGTTTTGGTGACCTCAGGATCTGGTCTCTGCTTTTCGCAGATGATGTGGTCTTGTTGGTTTCATCCGAACGTGATCTACAGCTCTCGTTGGAGCGGTTCGCAGCAGCGTGTGAAGCGGCTGGGATGAGGATAAACACATCCATATCCGAGACCATGGTCTTGGGCTGGAAAAGGGTAGAGTGCCTTCTCCGGGTTGGGGATGAGGTCCTTCCTCAAGTGGAGGAGTTTAGGTATCTAGGGGTCTTGTTCATGAATGAGGGAAAAATGGAGCGGGAGATCGATGGACGGATGGGTAAGGCGTCTGCAGTTTTGCGGGCGCTGTACCGGTCTGTCGTGGTGAAGAGAGAGCTGAGCCGAAAGGCAAAGCTCTCGATTTACCGGTCGGTCTACGTTCCTACCCTCATCAACGGTCACGAACGCTGGGTGGTGACCGAAAGAACGAGTTCACGGATACAGGCAGCTGAAATGAGTTTCCTCCGTAGGGTGGCTGGGCTCTCCCTCAGAGATAGGGTGAGAAGCTCGGTCATCCGGAGTGGACTCAGAGTAGAGCCGCTGCTCCTCCACATTGAGAGGAGCCAGTTGAGGTGGCTCGGGCATCTGGTCAGGATGTCTCCTGGACGCCTCCCTGGTTAGTTGTTCTGGGCACGTCCCACCGGGAGGAGGCCCAGGGGAAGAACCAGGACTCGCTGGAGTGATTATGTCTCCCAGCTGGCCTGGGAATGCTTCAGGATTCCTCCCGAGGAGCTGGCCCAAGTGGCCGGGGAGAGGGAGGTCTGGGTCTCTTTGCTTAGGCTACTGCCCCCGCGACCCGACCCCGGATAAGCGGAAGCTGATGGATGGATAGATGGATACTCAACAATGAGCAAAAGGTCTGAATGCTTATGACCATTTGATATTTCTGTTTTTCTTTTTAAATAAATTTGCAAAAAATATCTACATTTCAGTTTTTTCCTGTCATATTTGTATGCAACAGTGGACCAGTCAAAATCCAGTTCTATATCCACTGCAGATTCTGCGACAGGGCTTGAAAACTGATTCTCATGCCAGTTCTCCTTTATTGGTAGAATCTTCAGTCTACAGACGTGTGACACTGGTAGAGACCTCCCCCAAAATACTACAAGCCCTAATAACAATGACAGAGCGATCTAGGATTTAGCGATCAGACCGATCTTTTGTGACCATTCATTAACTTATAAAGGGATAAATGCACACTGCACTTTTCAGGCACTTTCAAATGCTTGAAAACCATGCATAATTTTTATTCCTACTTCACCAATACCCAATGTTGGTGTGTCACAGAAAAAATCTCAATAAAATACTGAACTATGTGGCTTTGATGTGAGAAACTGGGGAAAGGTTCAGTGGTTATAAATATGAGTGCATTTGCTTTCTATTTTTCCTGTTTTTCAAAAATAAAACAGATTCTCTACTTTTTGCTTTTTATGTAGCTTTTGTGGCCATGGAAACAAAGGCTTCCAAAAACTCATCTTTTAACAAAGCTGCAGTGTCTGCTAGAAGTCAATAAAGAAATTGAAAAGCTATTTATCTTTCTCTCTGTCAGTTGCAGGATGATGAAGTGAAAATCAATATGAGGTAATGTAATCCTGCATGTTCTGTGCCACAGCGACGTAAACAAATGCCCAGTCAGATCTCTGTCTGACAGCCATCTTAAATCTGAAACAGAATGATGTTTTTGCTCCTTTAGAGTGAGAGTGGCTGTGAACCCTCTAAGGCTGAATTAAGAAAGCACTTCAGTTTTATGCAATGTCTCATATTGCCAAGCTCAACAGATCTCAAGATTTTGATTGTTGCTTTTTGCTCCATCTACTCCGTCACCGATTTTCTCACACATTAGAAACACAAGGAGTGCTGAGATGGCAGCACAGTGCTTCCATGTACTGCGAGGATCTACCTGAAGAGGGCAGGCTTGAGCCTTTTTCTTGAAGCTCTGTTGACATTTTGTCACAGCATGAGAAAGTAATCTACACAAATCTGCTGTGTCACAAACAACAATACGAATACAGGACCACCCATCCACCATTAAAGGTCCCTTGCTAGGTTTTAAACCACGCTGACCCTGACCCCAGAGATAAAAAAAACTCTGTGTGTGTGTGTGTATGCTCTGGTATGCATGCATCAATGAATGTGTGGAGCAGTGAGAATGGGAAGGAAGGTGAAGGAGGAGGAGGCCACGGAATAGCTCTCTCTCATCACTGAGTAATGTTTGGCGCTGGCTTTTTTGTTTTCGCTTTCAGAAAAGAGTGGAGCAGCATTGTTCGTTCAGCTGCTCCGTATGTGTCTGTTGTCTTTTTGCCCTCTTCTCTTTCACTGGTGATCCCTCTCTTTTGTCACCTTAAACCCTCCCTGCCTTTTAGAAGTTGCCCGTCGCCTTCCAACCCCACCCTGGGTAAAACCCCTCTGAAGTCCCCACACTTCATCTAAAAGGCATCACACGGTGGGGGGAAGGGGGGTTGTAACCTGGGAGAGGGACGAAATGATGTTGTATTCTAAGATTGTTACAGTCTGGGACCTTGCTACGCTGTCACCATCCCGAATTGATTTAACCATCAATGGTCCTACCCCTTTAAGGGCTCCCAGTGTGCTGGCTGCCCAGGTTCAGCTGAATGTGCAGTCAGCCCCTTTTTTTCACTCTCTTTCCCACCATTGGTTACTAAAGCCTATTGTCTCCAGAGAAAGTGGAGGGGTCACTTCTTTACCCCCCACAGGTCAATCACGAGCTGGGACAGAATCCACAGGGAACTGGCAAACTAGGGACAACTTCAAGGGAAGGGCTGCACTACTATCATGTTCTTGAGCCCTGCTTTACAGGAGAGGAGTGTACAAGTATGGCTCCCTGACGTCAGAGGAATCGTTTAGTGTGACCCACTGAAAACATGTGGAATCCAAGGCATCTGAGAGCTGTTATCAATAAGAGGGATGTTCTTCTTTGGTTCCAGCTGGCTTACCGGAGGCAATGTCTATTGGCTTCCACAGAGGGAAGCAAATGTTTTACTTGCATCCATTTGTTATTTTGTTTTGTTGTGTTTTATTGGTTCAATGTGATACTTATTGTGTTCTTTTCCCATGTTATTTCTGGAGGAAACACAGTTTTGTGTTCATTAGCAGCAAGCTGGAAGAAAATCTGACAGAGAGGTATTGTGGTGATAAACTCAGCTTTTGGTGCTTTAATGATAAAGATTATTTGGCATCTTGTGTTGAAACTGCAAAAATCTAAAGGCAAAATCTAAGAGTAGGCCTACTTTGGGTGTGTGCCCAGTTTATAGTAGGCATATAAAAAAATTTTGGTTTATTTTATTAATAAATATCTAGTTTTGGGTGAGAAAGTATCATGATCCTATGGACCTTTTTTTACCCTATCCGAAATCTGTTCTGGTTCTTCTAGTTAGATTTAAACTTAGAGTTAGGCTGCATCCGAATACCCCTACTACACCTTCTACGTAGTAGGCAAAAATAAGCAAGCGAGCGATATAGTACATCCGAATCTCTAGTATGGATTGGCAAAGTAGGCATAAAGTTTCCGGATGTGTACTACCGCCACAGTAAAATCTGCCCTATGCTACACTATCCCACAATGCAGCGGAAGCCCCAAAATCATAGAAAAAGAGTGCCGTCGGCTATGCCGAGGATGCGACCACAGGTGACTTAACGTAACGTAACGTAAACATCCTGGTAAAATGGTGGACCAGTACATCCGATTTCATGCCTACTACCCACTCGTTTGGTACGCAGTATTTACTTGATCAACGGGCAAGAAGTAGCTACTAGTAGTATGTAGTAAATACTATATAATTCGGATTTCTCTGTCAGTTTAGACTGTTTCAGTGGTGCTTTGTTGTTTTCTGCAGAGGTTTTTACAGGTTTTTATTCCAACAGATTCCAATTTACTTAATACAACATAATTTTGATGGAGATGGATTGAAGCAGTGCTATCATCCGTCGACACAAGGGCCCTCCATCACCTACGCAAGGATGGACGGAGTCGAGGTAAATTTTCTAAATATCCTTCTTCATCAACTTAGAGCGTCTGTGATTGGTCAATTCAACAACAGCCCGAGATTGTTTCACCAGAACGGGGCACTATAGTCGCTGTAATCAGTAGTTAATGCAGTGTTTGGCCACTATATGCCTTATATTGAAAGGACAGTTTATCTAATCTGGTCTTTGGGCGATTTTGAACACAAAGAGGTTTAGGGAAACAACAAAAAAGGTTGCTGCACTTCTAGTAAAAAGCTTTACAGCTCCATCAATACTTACTTAATTTTGTCCATTGCTCCTTGAGGGGGAAATGCATTCACAAGCTGAAGAAAAAAACTGAAACAACGCTGCCATAGTAGGCAGATAGCCGGTATAACCGCATTGAAAAGTTAGCACCCCCTGCTTCTGGTTGAGAATTGATTTGCAATGCTGAAATAACAATGTAGAATGGAGAGAAAGACATGGAGAACCATAAACGTAAAACGTATGTGTGCAAATTTGCTGTTGGAGATGTATAAACTAGGCTGGTGATTGGGAATAACTGGTGATTTCACTGACATCACAGCCATCCGCCATTGCAGTTGCATTCTGAGATGCTACGGACTCATAGGGGAATAGAGCCAGAGATTCATAGCAAAACAGTGGAGAAATAAATATGTTTTTTGGGCATATAATGCCTTATTTAGAGGCTACATTTCAAGTGCCAAAACTCCTATTATACAGATATACACTGTTCGTGAATCATATAAACTTCTCCTGAAAGACTCCAGGCGCATGCTGGGGGCTGCAAATTTGTCTGGCTGAGTAAATGCATGATAAAAATAATACTTATAATACTTTACCTTTAATTTCCCATCTATATTTCTAAAATTGTCAAAATACTATAAATCAGTCTATTATTTTTCAATGTTTTAATTAAGTGATTAAAAACAGTTGATGAATTAAAGATTGAAAGACAGTTATCAAATCTTCATTTTATAATTTGATCTAAGGACATCATTTATTAAGGCTGGAAATATTAAATTACACTGATGCTAGGTCACAGCTGCGCTAGATGTTTGATCAAAAACCATTTTGGTTCAGTCCTTAGAGATTGAGAGTTGACGTTGACTTCAGTCTCAAAGACTGGAGACATGGCATGGACTACTACTTTACAGTGTATGTAGCTGTGTCCAAAAAATCTTTCAAATGAAAATGCAGGCTTAGTGGAAGGCAGAAGCATCAGTGCTAAATTAACAGACTAAATTGAAAATCTGCTGTATAAAAACAAGCTTGTTTAACCCGGGAGGACTCACAACAAATACAGTGCTCTGCATATATGAGTACACCCCCTTTAAAAAGTATGAATTTAATCAGTAGCTCAATGAACAAAAGAACAATTTCGAACTTTCCACAAGGAGTTTTATTGAACACTTATTTAACTTCATAACATGCAATTTAGGTTAATACTCTAATTTAGATCACAAAATCTTCAGTTTTACTCAAATTGGTTGAAGCAAAAATGAATACACCCTGCAACAAAAACTACTACATCTAGTATTTTGTATGAGCACCATGATTTTTAAGGACAGCACCAAGTCTTCTAGGCAATCTAGGCAACATCTATCTTTTTCCATTCTTCAAGAATAACCTATTTTAGAGCCTGGATGCTGGATGGAGAGGGATTCTCAACTTGTGGCTTCAGAATTCCCCACAGGTTTTCGATTGGGTTCAGATCAAGAGACAAACTTGTCCATTCAATCACCTTCACCCTGTTCAGCTTCAGAAATGCAACAGTAGCTTTAGATGCCTGTTTTTGGATCATTGTCGTGTTGGAAAAGGGATGGCAGCATCTTCTCCTTCTGTTTAGAGCAGTACATTGTTGAGTTCCTGATACCATCAATGAAATGCAGCTCCCCAACACCAGCAGCACTCACGCAGCCCCACATAATGACACTGCCACCACAATGTTTCACTTTAGGCACCATGCATTTTTCATTGAAATTCTCACCTTTACGACACCATACAGTTTTTAAACCATTAATTCCAAAAACAGTGATCTTGGTCTCATCACTCCAGAGTATAGAGTCCCAGTAGTCTTCATTTTTTCAGCATGGGCCCTAGCAAAATTCTAGGCGTGCTTTTTTGAGCATGGGCTTTAGGAGAGGCTTCCTTCATGGACGATACCCATGCATGCCATTTCTCTGCAGTGTGCGCCGTATGGTGTCCCGGAAAATGGTCACTACAGTTTGGCTTTCTACTGCTTTAGCTAACTGCAGTGAACTTGCATGGCGATTTTCTTCAACCTTTCTCATCAGAAGACGCTCCTGTCGAGGTGTTAACTTTGGTGGACGGCCTTGTAAGATGGTTGCACTTCCATCTTTCTCAGATTTTTTGATCAATTTTGCTACAGTATTTTGACTGATATGTAAATCTTTGCCGATCTTCTTGTAGCCCTCACCTTTTTTGTGTAAAGAAATGATGTCCTTTCTCAGATTTCTCTTCCATGGGGAGCCATTACTGACAGCATGAAATGGGAAGGGCTTTTCTTTGTAAAGTAATGCCATTTTATTGTCACCTGTCTGCTGGAAACCTCTTAAGTGAATCATTAGACTCACCTGTGGTTGAATGCCTGTTAATTAGAAGTTTGTAGTCTTAAGTGTGGCTTTTCTCCTAGGACTATAATTGGGGGGTACTCATTTTTGCAACATGGGTTTAAATTAATTTGTTAGGAAAATCACCTTTTTGTTTGTGCAAATGAAAAAATCTTGTTTGCAATCAATGGCCCACATTTGTGGGAGTATTTTGTAGTATAGTATCTCATACAACATATGAGTCAAGCTAAATGTTTTATGACAAACGTAGTGGGGTGTACTCATTTATGCAGAGCACTGTAGCTGAGCAGTTGCTACTGTTTTGTTATTGTAACAGAACTTTAAATTAAGTCAGCAAGAATTTTAGTTAAATACCTGAAGTTATGGAGCCCATCATTCTATTGGAGGCCTCCTCAGACCTCTGTGGTCATCCTCAGAACTTAGTGACTCACATCCCGCTAACAATGGCACTGTTCCATGAAAATGTCCTGATGAGAACAATCCAGCACATTCTTGCCTTGTCACTACATTTTCTAAGGTTAATGTCCAACTGTGAAGGGAGGGGCTGGAACAAGTCATTATTTTTTCTGACGATAAATACCTGCAAGAAAAGTTTTTTATTTAGTAACATGCTGAAGACATATATTTACTTGTTCATACATCACCTGCTAATTGTCAATCTTGCAGTTGAAACTTCAGGAGGCAGCCATTACCCATTCAGTGAGCTTAGGTTGGGCCAGATGAGGAAGCCTTTTATATTCCTGTTCTTTAAAAGATCCAACACTTCCATGTACTCCCATGTTTTCTATCTCAGGTTTTCTTTCTTGTGTTTCCATGGTTACCCAAATAATATTTACCCTTTTCAAGAAAAAAAGTACCTGCAGATGGCTGTGCTTTTGAAGTAAAGAATGCTATAAATATGACTTCCTGAAAACAATCAAAAAATGTTTTTTTCTCAGAGCTCCCCAGCCTCGGATGTTAATTAGTATCCTTAGCTCTAACAGCCGAGTCATGTTTGTAGAGCGGAGTGTTTATGTGGCGTTACAGTGTTGGAAGATATGAGCTCTAATAAAGGTTTCCAATAATGAGCTGTTGGAATATTTCCCAGCCCTCTGTCTGATAGGGTGGGGGAGGGGAGAAAATTATATATTAGGCTGATGTATCATGAGTGTATTTCCATGCTATACTTGTCGCTGAGTAATCAGTTGCCTTGGGAACCCTATCTCACTCCACCACTACTACTACTATTACACATCTCTCTCTCCCTGTTCAGCTCTGTGTAATCACCATTATGCTTTGAGGGTATCAAGGTGTGTATATAAAGACTTCAGATAATGAGGCCATCATAAAATCGGCACAAGTCAAGATAAAGGACACAGGACCACAGTCCTCTACCTCATGGTCCTGAGCTGCTCCTAGGAGAACTTCCCTGTTGGTCTGTGCTACTCTCTGAACCAATGGCTCGCACAGATGAATAAAACCTGTAGAATGCAGTAAAGCATCAGGGAGCTCTGGGTACATAAACATCTAATTCTGATTACTAGATTACAGTATGTTAGGGCTGAAACTAACGGTTATTTTTATAATAGATTATTTTTTTATTTTTTTATTCGTCACTTTTATTAATAATTATATTTAGTTATTACTTTCACCTACATAAGTTAAAAAGAAGTTTTTAATAAGAACAAGGAAAACACACGAGAATTGTGCAGTTCACTGCAATCTATTTTATTGGACTGTGAAGTGTTGGAGTAAATTGTGGATGAAATTTGGATCTTCTGCTTTCAATTAAATGAACTCAAACATTTCACAGAAATGACTTGAAATAAACAGACAATTTAACTCTCTGAATTTAGTAAATCAGTTTATAGATTTTCAGCATCACCTTAAATATTTCGTTTTCTAAAGTTAGCAATTTAACTGACATTGATACCTTTGCATGAGAAAAACTGTTCTAACAAAAGTAGTATTTACTAATAATAACTGTGTGGTTCACTTTTAATTATTATAACCCACAACAGGAAAAATCCATAAAGAAGTCATCTTTATTTTTTTTACAATTAAATGTTTTATGGTTGTAAAACCCCTAGCAACACACTTTAAACATGTTCCTTTAAAAAAAAAAAAAATTTTTCTGATTTTTTTCGCTAGTTTAAATACTCTCAAGGTTAAAACCTTGATTTTTAAAGGCACAATGTGTAATTTTCGGCCAGTAGCGAGCAGTGCATACCTAAATTATCACAATCACGTGGTATCTGTGTCTTCGAGTAAGAAACTCAACAATGGAGGTCCAAATAGTGCTGTTTTCAAACGCTCAACTCCCTGAGAATGATCTATTTACGGCAACATGACGAGCATGTCAGTCTCTCTTTCATCACTTTGAACTAGCGAAGAGGTAAAAATGTATTTGTGGCAAACCGTTTTTGCATTTTGAGGGGAAATCAATAGCGGGCGTGTTCTGTGCGCTTTGTCTGTCCGGGCTCTTATAGAAGTAAAGACGTCATCTAATATGGTTTTCCCCTGAAAAGAGGACCTGCGCCTATGTATTTTAAAACTGATTTTTAAAGTCATATTTTACAATATCGCCAATATTTTGCAATTAATGTGCTTTACGTAATTATATTAAGTAATATTTTAGTGGCTATTTTCAAAGATGTACTGCAAAAACTACACACTGTCAATTAAAAAATAACATTTGTATTATACAGCGTTTTTTTTGTTTTCTTTTCAACCAGCACCCCGCTCGTGTACATCTTTTCCCTTGCAGTTGTCTTTTTTTGGGTGAGTAACATAGTTATGGGTTTGGGCTGTTTTTCTCTAAGATGGGCCAGTGGCTGAAAGTGTTTCATGTTTCATTTTCTGTTTCCACAAAAAAATAAGAAACGATACAGTGAGCTTGATATGTCAGGCCAATATTAACAATTTGGTAGTCATACTGTTTTACTAAAACAGTACTGTTTGAACTTTTGCAAAAATGTGAATGCCTTTTTGTATTAGATTGTAAAAAAAAAAAAATTGTTTTAACTGGTCTTCTTAACTGGAGGGGTTTAGGTACCTTGGTTTCTTTTTACGACTGATGGTAGAACGAAAGAAGATATGAGCAGATATATACGTCACTTCCAGTAATGCAAACACTTCTCTGGTCTGCTGGGATGAAGAAAGAACTGAGGGGAAAAAACTGTGATTGTTTCAGTACAATGGTGTCCCAAAAGGAGGCCATGGCCATCCCTGGTAAAAAGCTGGCCACCCCACAGCACCCCCGAGAGAAAACTGCCACCCTCTTTAAAAAAAAAATCATATTGAGTTCATATAAGCAATAATTATCTTCAGTCAAGACATAAATGTACAACTCGAAATTTAAATGCATAAATAGTTATTAAAAAACTTTAATAATATAATATATATATATATATATATATATAATTATTTAAATAACTAAAGAGTAATTGTAGTTCTTAACGTCATAAAAGACCTAAATCACCTCTCCCATGGCCTGTTTCCCCTTCTGTTTGGGTAAACATAACCTCAGAATTTAAAATTGACTAAATATCTCAGGATATCAGTCTTGTTCTGGTAACATTAGTTTGTGAATGAGAAACGTTATTTCCTTCAACTGACTATTGTATCTTGTGGCATTGAATGGAAGAACGGTTCAAACATTTTCTATATAAAGATATAAAAAACCAGGAGGGAAGGAACAGTTCAAAAAGGGTGAAGAAGTACAGACTTATTAAATCCTGCCCCTGTATCACCCATGCTGATCACATATTAATGCTGTAATACATGTATTAAATGAATCCAAAAGACAAATTTAATAACTGTATACAGTATATAGTTTTAACATAAAAAAAATATATATATATATAATAACATGCTGGTCCTGTGACACCAAAGCACAGAATCTCACATATTCATCATTTTAAACAGCTTCAACAGCTAGAATGCTTGTGTACCGGTATTTGCTACACCTGTACCACTGAGAAAATGAACACAAATGCCCCCAAAATTCTACAAATTACAGGCTGCAAATTGTGAATATGCTGCTGAAAACGATAATTGAGTAACAGAAAGAAAATTTGGAGTGAGAGAGAAACGTATGCGGGACTGGTGAAAAGCGGAGGTTACTCTTCCTGCAATGAAAAAAACAAAGAAAGCTAATCGCAGACTAAAAGCTACATGCCCACACTAGAGTAATGATTTCACTCAGGAGTGACTAATGGTCCGAAAAAAAAAATAAAAATAAAAAAAACCAGTACACTTGCTGAGCACATTTTTATTTTATTTATTGCTGAACAAGTGCACTGGGAAATTCTACCATACTAGCTGAGTTAGCAGAAACCCCAAGTTGCAATTACCGACTTTCCATCCTCTCTGTTGCTACAATCTTCTCTCTACCTCAACAGACAGAGACAGGCAGTCAGTAGCTTGCTACCCTTGCTAGCCAGGTTTAAGTAATGAATCAATAAAAGTGCAAAAAGCAACAATCTAAACTGGTCTTTGGACATTTTTGCCTGAAGTCATGGTGACAGGAAAATGAAACAGTTCTAAAATTCTGGAACAAAAATATAAAAATAACAGAAATGTCTTAAACATATCTAAAAAAAACATTTAATTAAAAAAAAAAGAGTGAAGCGGCATCCAATGCAGTCACTGGCAGAACTCTACCTTGAGTTAACACAAGAAGGACCAATTTGGTGCCAAATTTTCACTGACCCGATCTGCCCCCGCTGAGTAGTGTTGTTGAATTAAATAATTATCATAAGTAATTCAATGTATGTTCAAGCAGAGACAAAATGGAGCCAATTTCCAGTTTAACATTTATTTTGAACAGATTAACAAATTGCAGTTTACAGAGAAAGTTGCCCTAGTTTCTCTGCTTGTGGTCCGAGGGACTTAAAGAATTCTGATACATATGAATGATTTTCATGTCAAAACTTTTATAGACAACCGGGCCTGCCAGGGTTTGTAGGCGTTCCTTCTCCTCGAAATCTTACTCCAATCCGATCATTTCCAAACAATGTCTGAGCAATGATTTGCTGTCAGAAAATTATACAGTCATATGGGTGAGACGTTTTTTCTTAAAAGCTCATTCTGAATTTATGGTTTTATGGCAACACCCTATCTCTACAGACACCCTGTTTTTTACAGCTTGCAATAAAAACTCACCCCAGAGTTTTATGACTTAAAAGCTTTCCTGCATAAACAATAGTGTCAGACCCTTAACCATGCAAACTTTATAAACAGTCTTTTACCTTCTGAATGATAAAAGTTTAAACCTTATGCAGAATTACCACAATTCCCTCTTTTCAATCCATTTTTAAAAATGGATTGATTAAAGATCAAAACCTGTAAAGCTTTTTTAGAATGCAAAAAATCAAATCCAAGAAATTTCATCAGTTTAAAAACATGAAGTATTCCAGACTAAAATTCAAAACACAAACTATTAAAGTACCTTTTTTAACCTTAACTCCCATTAAAAATGTAAATCTGTTAATCATAGATTCACCCTCTTTTGGCATTAAGCAAAAAATTGATTTTAACAATTCCCACAAACTAAATTCAAAAACCCACAATGTATAAGAATGTCTTACATGTGAAGAGATAATTAAATCTGACTTGATACATGTTAATACTGTGGAAGAAGCTCAGAAAATCCATGAACATAGACATTATTACTATATTATATTCTGAAAGAAATCAAACTTAAAGTGTTAAGAAACCTGTGAAATAGAAGGTATTAAGAACCCTTTTAGGCAGTGTTACGACTCTTCACTTGTGAATAAAATAGTTAAACAACCTGTAAAATGCAAAAAAAATTATTAATAAATGTTCAGTCTTTATTTGTATTCTGATCCTCTTTCTTCACTCATTTTATCCCCCTCAATGGCTCCTGGCAGCTGGAGAGCAATATACAGAGCTGATCAGTGTGGAGGGCTCCTATTTTTTTTTGTGTTCCAGTTTTTACTCCCATATTTGCAGATAACCACTCTCTGAAATGCCAATTACTTCATTAATTGAGCATTTCCCCCAATATACACACATGCACAGACAGGCCCCGCTTCCTATAGCTTAGCCCACCGTTGTGGGCTGGTCAAAACCTGCTGTGCAGCTGATTGGTGAGTTGTGATCTTCTTCTGTAGATCCCTCTTTGAGATGGCAATTTCAAATTGCCCATCTCATTCATTGGCACATAGATCACACCGGATGAGTAATATCACCACCCAAACAACCTTCTGGGTGAGCTAGGCCCCGCCGCCTGTGGCCCCAGCTTCCGATTCAGCTTGGTCAAACCCTTCACGACCCTCCTTAGGCAGAATCCTGCCGATCCTCGACCAGGTTCGTCGTTGGCGTGGAGCTGCACTTTGTGTGTGTTCCCAGCTGTCATCTGGAACTTTGCTGAACCACTGGACTCCTCACGCCTTCGACCTGGAGCTGTACCTTGGACCCCTTCAGCAGCTGTAGTCAGCTGTGACCAGAGGAGACTGTGTGCTCCTCACGTGCTGCTGAATCCTGGAGATAGGGCATAAGCTTGTAAACATCTAAAAAAGACAGTTTTTTTGATCCGGTCTTGTGATCACTCCTTTTCAATCTAATTCAACTGCATTGTGCCAAGAAATTATTTCACCCATCTAATTAAAAATAATCCCTGGGGAAAGAGCAAATCCACATTATTTTGACACACCGTTGTTTTTCCTAAAAACTAAACCAAAAAACGCCTCCCTCATTAATGGATTTAAAAACAAGAGCAGGCTCAAGAATTTACTTTTTGTGTACAGTTCAACTGATTACTATCCATTTGCTTGTTTACCCAAATTGATTCTTAAATTTACTTATTTTATTTATCCAGTTTAAGACACTTATGTCTGTTCCATTACCATATATCCTTTCTTAAATTCAGTACATCCCTGTGGATGAAAACGTAAAAGAAAAAAAAAAAAATGTTTTTTCTCTCTCACCAGCCAGCAACCCCCTGCTATCGGCCCAATTTTTCCTGCCAAATTTTGTTCCCGGTAAATGGTGGTATTTTACCCGGAGATAATCCTGGGGAAGACATGGGGTTATCAAAATACTTAGAACCTCGGCCACCTTCGATCAGACAAACAGAAACTCTTGTGGTTAATTCAGCAACAGTGACATTGAATCAACAGTCTTTGATCATCACTTCTCACGCCAGCCAAGTGAATTCACACATTGTCCTTGAAAGTTCAGCTCAGCATGAGGAAACGTGCTCCCCCCTAGGGTGGCCTCCAGTTCACCCCTGAAAATATACAGTCACCTGTGCCCCCCTGTGTTTGGGAGCAGAGCACAAGAGAGTCGTAATTCTGCGCTGGTCGTAAAGATGTTTCTCTCTGTGGCCGTTACGGCGGGCGCCTGGCACTATTGTCATCAGCCCACGCACCCCCACCCATCTCATCTCCCCAGGATCATAAATTCCATCTCAAGAATGTTTATCTGAGGGGTTTTCTGTTGCAGGATGAGAAAAAATATATAATTAGAGTAAGAAAAAAAAACAGACAGTCGATCCTCTCAGCTTATTCAAATCAAGTTACATTCAAACATTTTATTTTCATATTCATTAGTCTCCTTCCTCGAATGCTGAATTTAAATATCTTCCACAGTCAGACTGCCTATGTGGGCTCTATTTTAATTTTACTTCAATCAGTTATACTAGTAATAATTTCTTCAATATTAATTCTGGTAAAAATATACCAATCAACAGGTTTGCTCTCTCCACCAGGAATAATAATCAATCCTTATACGTCTAATAAACTGTTGTTCTAATACTTCCCCTGCGTATTTTAATTAATGATTCCTTCATTTTTCATCCAATTTATATTCTATATTTCATCAATGCAATGCCTTCCTCAATTTCTTCAATTTGATAAATGTCTCTTTCATCTCATGTGTAAATTAAACATATATAAAGATGGAGCATCGCAATATCTCATCAACACACTTAGTTCTTAGAAAAACAAAATTAAATCAAAAAAGAAACAAACAAAAAGGCTGGATTTTTCTGTTAGATATTGCTAATACACCACTAAAACATTGCAATAACAAAAATAAAGGCAATAACCATCTGCAAAGGTTCTATCCCTTTTTTTTTTTAAAAAGTCTCTATGGAAAAGTGGCTCTCCTGGTTTCGCTTCACCGAGGTTGAGACGAATAGCTCATATTGAACTAAACCCCTTTGTAATCAGACTTAACACCACTTTTCCCCGACTCTGTCCCTTTAATCAATTAATAATTTCTGCTAATATAAGTATGCTACTTACATTGAGATAACTGTTGTTGATGTTGAAAAAGGTTAAAAACATCAAATGTTTAAAACAAAACCAGAGAACAGTACTCACTGATAACACAACATAGTTTACAAAACAGTCTTCAGTTTGCTATACTTCAAAGTCTATCTATATTTCTAAAGAAAAATCCAAGATTTAAATCACTGACAAAACAACTTCCCTATAAATATTTGCCAAACCTAAATTATATATATATTTTTTTTAACACAATCCAATATCCATTCAAAGTACTTTTGCTTATATGATTCCTCTTTAAACAAACCCAAATGTGGTCACTTGCCCAAATATTCTTGATTGTAAACAATGAAAACTTTTCATACTTCAAAAACATCTGTCCGATTCTGTGAAGGGAAATGAACATAGTCAAAGTGATTTTTGCAACTAAAACTCCTCTTAAATTTTCGTAGGATACACAATAGTCTAATTCCCCTCAGCAGTCAAACAAAACAAAACAATTCAATTCAATAAAAGAGGTTCAAGAGATAAGATTTCTCTAAACAAAAACTAGTCGCAATAAAATAAAAAATAAAAAATAAAAACCAGCATTTTTCTTTTCAGTATCCCTCTTTTCCTCTCAGGCTTCTTTTTTATTTTCTTTTCTCCAATGATAAACACCAAATTAAATTGAAGCTTCTAGAGACGTCAAATACATTACCACTGAATTATGTTTTCTTTAATCCAGCTTCCCAAATTAACATTTTCCAAAGTTCTAATTAATAAACAGACCGCAGTTCAAAAATCTGGGTCTTAATCCAAATCGAACCAAATATATAAATTTTGAGAGAGAAAGAGGAAAAAACAAAAAATAAAAATAAGAAAAAATAAAGAAAATAAAATCAAAAATCTAAATAAATTGTCAGTTACAGAGTCCCCACTAATCAAATGATATATTATGTCATTATTCTAGGATCAGATCTATTCCAAAATGTTTTAGGACCTGTAAATTTACTCTCAGCATCAAATAAACTAGCTAAAGAACATCTGAAAGATTAATCTTAAATTTCAAAACCAAAACCGATTCTTATTTGTCAAAACAAAATGTGCATTCAAATATATGGTAAAAATTACTTCAATGTAGCTGGTCCAATCACATTTTGCCTCTACACGATCAAAATAAATAAATTTAGAATTTACTTCTTACTTTCAAATTAAACCATCATTTCGGTCACTGTGATATTCATTATCTGTTCTTAAATAAATCTACCAAAGACTTTAATTGTTACTTTCAATCCTTAGACCAATTCCAAATTTATCCCCAGTCTGTTAAAAAACAAACTGATTACTAAAAGATGACTGTGTTTTAATGTTTTCTTTTTTAAAACCAAACATTCAAATCCCACTAGTTTATAAACTATCACTATGATAAGTGTTGTTTTGCATGATAAAGACATTTAATTTGTAACGGAATTGAAATGTACTGGGTTACTTCATGAGCCCCAGTTAAATTTTGATAACTCCAATAAGCATTTTTGTCCAGAAAATCCTTAAGAATGTTCAATTGTGTAAATAATTTAACACCAGTCTCCTTTAGGTCATTCATTCAGAGACCAAGCTATATTCCTAAAGTCTATAGAGCCATCAGAAATAAGCCAAACATAATTTTAGCATAAATGATACTTATTTAAATCACAGACTCATTTTCTGTACCATTCAACACGGTGCTTATTAAAATAATTTAAACCAGTTTGTTGCTTTCCAATTAACACCGTTTGCTTTTCGTTAAATGCTTATAACTACTACTTATAGCTTTATCTTTATTTAGGCCAACTTAACAACTCCTGCTTAGATCAATCAAAAAAGCAAAAAATCCACCTATTTAAAGATTCAAAAATGCATCTTTTATTTTGACTATAAACTCCCTCTTTTTAATTTTAAAGATGAAATCAAAAATTAAAACTACACCAAGTCAGAATCGACTCATGAGTAACTGTTCTTAGTCATTTACGTTTAATTGTAACATGCATAACTATCCCAAATAAATTTACATGCTATCCTCATAGTTTTCGCTCTCCTCGTAAAACCAGTTAACCAAATTCAGCATGTACTTCTTAATCTTTAATCTCCGTACCGTAACAGTTCAGTTAAACATGAAACACCTTAAAAAATTGCCCTTCGTAGAAATGTGCTAAAACATTGCCCAAGTTATCTTGAGGCCGTTTTACATCCTAATTAACCAGAAAAATTTAACAAAATCCAAATTCGTTTAAGTCTTAACAAGACAATCGTCTGCAGGAGTCTGTAATCACTTTCTATCCAAAATCAACTTTTAGCTCGCAACACATAGAACATGCAGTTAGCCACCACCGCTAACTTAGCATAGCAGCCTAGCTCCACGTGCTACCGTTAGCTTTCTTTGTGAAACGAAAGCTAAAACAGTACAAAACGTACGGCGAAAACACTCCAGAAAATCGCAACACACACTTTAGAAGATGACTTACCCCAATACCAGGACTTAATCCGCACAATTTATACCACTGTACCAAACTTTAATTCGGCACGAACAAAACATTCTCCTGTTCGTCCACGCGGACTGAAACATATGTCCCCAATTTCAGCCGTCCCGCACAGCAAACACCGATTCAACTACGTCCGTTACAGCCCAAAACCATTAACAAAAAACACAGCATTATAAGCGGTGGCTTTTAGACCTAATTAATTATTTTATCGCGGAGGTTTCAGACCAGTCTGTCACAAGTTTTGTAGTCCGCTTTGAGAAATTTCCTGGCGCCGGCTTCCAGAAAACCCCTCAAAAGACTCGAACAGATGGCAGAAAACCGCCTATAACCACTAATTTATTTATCAAAACATATAGGCACAGCTATCGTATGTTAGCCGTGCTATCAAGCAAACAACTCACACAGTATTAGCTCCTAGCTTAGGGCGGCCGCTCTGATGGCCTGTCGTAAATGTTCACAACTAATTCTTATAGATATTTAATTTCAGTTATCCATCATATTCAGTTATATATTTATTTATCTATGTTAATTTATTTATTATACTCGAGTTCATTATTTATACTATAACATTTTAACACAAAACGCAACATCACCAGCACTTCTCGCCAAGCGCCTGCGTAAAAAACATCTCACACACACACATAGACACCCTTGTACAAGCAGAATTTAAAACACTAACCTCGTCGGAGCTCACCAAAAAAAAACTGCCGGACCATTTCACTACTCAATTCGCGGTGCCCACGCGCGCGCTTGAGGAAGCGCAAGCCTCTCCAAAGTAATCCGTTCCAGATTCAACCGAGTGCGTCCCAGGAACCCGTAAAATCTATTTTCGTTTGCCAGCTTTGAAGATTCTCTCCGACAGCGTCCTGTCCGGAGTTGAGAAGGCCAATTCTCGGGCCCCGATCCGCACTTGTGGCTCCGATTTGAGTCGTTGAAGGGACCGCACCATCCGGTCCATCTGCTCCATTGTCCTGCAGAGTAACAAACTCCATCTCCCAGCAGGCACCGGTGTTTCTCTGCGGAGTGCAAAGCAGGTCGCAGTCCTGCTCAGAAGAGAGACACATACAATGGAGCCGCTTCAACCACGGGCTTGCAACAGTCAATCTGCCCAAAACAAAAACAAAAAACATATTTAACTTGCATGACAACATTACCCAATGTTAGATTAACCAATCAATAGAATTAAAAAAACTACGCAACTCTGCGCAAATTGTCAATAGAGCAAATACATGTCCGTTTATTAACTTAAAAAAATAACTGGATTTTGGTCCAAAAACCCTGCACACGTCGAGGTCACCAAATTTGTTGTTGAATTAAATAATTATCATAAGTAATTCAATGTATGTTCAAGCAGAGACAAAATGGAGCCAATTTCCCAGATTTTACAAATTGCAGTTTACAGAGAAAGGTTGGCCCTAGTTGCTCACACATATACTCTCTACTACTTAAAAGAATCTGAACATTGCAATGATTTTCATGTCAAAACTTTTAATAGACAACCGGGCCCTGCCAGGGTTTGTAGCGTTCCCTTCTACTCGAAATCTACTGCCAATCCGATCATTTCCAAACAATGTCTGAGCAATGATTTGCTGTCAGAAAATTATACAGTCATATGGGTGAGACGTTTTTTCTTAAAAGCTCATTCTGAATTTATGGTTTTATGGCAACACCCTATCTCTACAGACATCCTGTTTTTTACAGCTTGCAATAAAAACTCACCCCAGAGTTTTATGACTTAAAAGCTTTCCTGCATAAACAATAGTGTCAGACCCTTAACCATGCAAACTTTATAAACAGTCTTTTACCTTCTGAATGATAAAAGTTTAAACCTTATGCAGAATTACCACAGTAGTTTCTGGGGGCTCCACTGCTTCAGTGGTCAGTCTGCCTTCTGACTCTTAGCTATGGTCATCAGACAAGGATCATGGTCAGAAAAGTGAGCTTTCTTTGTTGGATGGCTGGGTTCAGCTTTGAAGATTGGATGAGGATATGTACCTTCTTGAATGAGCTTGCAGTAAAGCTAATGTTTCCTTGCTGCTCCCTCGCGTCGAGTGTGTGGAGTTGGTTCGGATATCTGATCAGGATACCTCCTTTGGAGATTTTCCAGGCCCATCCCACCTGAAGGAGACCACAGAGCAGATGCAGATAATAATGCTTGATGGACTATGTATATCGTTGGGAACACTCTGGGAATTCTCAAATGGATGGATGATTACTTTGAACCTTCAAATTACAACTTTGTGATTTTTTTTAGAAAGATAATTTAATGCAGTACTTTAGTTTGTCATGCAGCTACAGTACAGATTGAAAGTTGTGCAGAACCAAAAAGGTTGTCAGTCATTTTTAACATCAATAAGGTATGTACAGTTGCAGCTCAACACTGGACCTAATTGCTCTACTGAAACAACTTGATCATGAGACTATAGTATATCACATGATATTCAGGAGGGTGGAAAAATATGTACTTTTGGAATCCATCAGAGTTGTGTGCTTCTTTTCTCCACTGTGCCTGTTAGACAAGTAAGGATGCTGGTTTGTTCATGATGAAGAGGAGAGAACATAGGGAACTCCTTTGAGCCCTGCACTGATTGCAGTTCCTGGCGCTCCTCAAGATCCAGAAAGAAAATCCAGAAACTCTGTTTAATTTATTCTGCTTGCAGAAACAAACTCCCCAAGAAAAAGCAGAGAATCACCCCAGGGTGTACGGATCATTGAATGTGGGTTACCTGTGTGTTATTTTTAAGTTTGAAAAGTGTTTCATCACTGTTCATATGTTTGACAACAATACTGTATGTATTAGTTCCTATTTACTTTTAATGAGCTGAAAACAGTGGTTTCATCAAAGGAATTTCCTGCTGTTTATACCTGGTCTACCTCACTCTGAGAAGTTGTTTTTGTCACAGGAGAAGTGTGATATAAAAAAAAGATTGATAAGAACATGAGCTTTTCCAAACGAAAGTATCAACATTTAATCCCCTAAGGAGAGGAATAATTTATATATAGTTATATATACATGTTAGAGAATGAAACAAAATCATTGAATTATTTCTAATTTCTACTTCTTCTCAGACTTTTTATTCTTGTAATACTATATACTTCCTTCCTCACTGATGTATGATGTCCTTTGTCCTATAGGACCATAGGAAAAATATCGATGCAGATTCGGTAGAAGTGGGAAAAGAGGAGCAAATTCAAATGGTTCATTTTTTAAAGTATTCAGTCACGAATAATTGGTTATTACTAGCTAAAATGTATTTGATTATTATTTTCTTGATTTAAATGCATGTAGTGCGCCAGTTCTACCAATGAGAGACACTGCCCCACTCTGTGCAATGGTGGGGTAAATCATTATTTCTTTCTTTCCTCTTATAGCTGGGGGAGTATGAGCATTTAGTTTATTATGTTAGGTAGAACTCAAAAAGGCAGTTGAAGAGTGAGAAGTGAGAGCCACATGCAGTATAAGTTTCAGCTCCCCATATAGATATATACTGTACATATACAGCCTGCACCACGCAGTAATCACTAAGTCTTGTCCTGACAGTACGTACACACCAAAAGCGAATTAGGCGAGCGGCGAGTCAGGTGTACATGTTATGTCAATGGAGGAGCGCGATGACGCGCGGCAGGGGGTCCCGCTTCAAGTCAGAAGCAGATTTGCGTGGCGAAAACGCTTTTCTGCCCGATCTGCGCGGCGGATTTGTGCGAATGAGGCGTTTGCGGCGCGTGAAAAATTCTGCTCGAGTTGGAAAAATCCAGTCTCCAGCGTCAAATCACGGCGCGTCAACCAATCAGGGGACAGAGTTTCAGTGATTCTGTGACTGTCATGGAGTCACAGGCTCAGCAGGACATGGAGGAAATACTGATAAACATCGTGGCTAATCACCCCGAGTTACATGACACAAGCAGTTTGCTATACAGAGACAGAAATAAAAAAAAATAAACTATTTAGACAGGAATGCTCTTAAGAAGTTTGTGGGTGGCTCTTAAAAGAGCCGATGTTGCTGTAAAAGCACGTCTCGGCCTAGAAGTCATCCTTGAAACGGCCTTCTGACCTGGTTTCATGGTAGCAGATCCCGCAACACGTCCGACGCTGCTCATATATTATAAACTTTTATGAACCGCAGACAGATGGACAGCTGCTCAGAAATGTAGTTGGTGTTTCGGCAGGCGAAGCTTGGACCTTCACTGCACAAACTGGGCGAGCAGGTTATGTTTTCCAGGCGGCGAGGAGCCGGTGTTTATGAGAGGCTCGCTGCTGTTTATGGATCCCTCCGCCGTAGCTACACTGTATCTGTCACATAACACATAATCCACCGCCAGCTGCACTGTAGCCCCAGGCTAGCTCCGCTGAAGCCCGGGCCGAACACGCTGTCCTCCGTCAGCTCGGTCCATAATCCACCGCCAGCTGCACTCTGGCCCCAGCTCCGTCGAATTGGGAAGATCTCTGCGAAACAGAAAGCCGTGTTTGTGCTAAAAGCGGAGGTCAGACGAGCAGATACAGCGTGATTTGCTTCAACTGTGGGGAATTGCAAAGGAGAATTGCATAATCCTCAATGCAACTGCAAAGCTGGGCATGTCCTTATTGATCATTGTCCTTATATTTATTTATGTATTTATGGAAATATAGCCGCTGTTGTACAAGTTAAATTGTCATGTGACAACTTTAGTAATTCAGTTGGGTGTGGTGTCTGGCCAAAAACCAAATATCACCCCTTACACAGTTCTTTTTAAAAAAATGTATCCAGTCTTTGAGAAAAGCATGCTGTCATGTTGCAGCTGATTAAATTAGAAGCAGGTGTCAGGATTTACAGCTGCTGCTACAGCGTGAATAATCAGGTGCTAATAGAGGTTTGGGACATTGAGATCGGAACGCGAAAACAATATAACGCAGAGGATTGTAAAATACGCAAACCTCACGTTTTTTAAAATAAACATCTAAATAACAAATACGTGATTACAATTTAAAATAAACGGTGCATATTTTTTTAGAAAAATAAATGTCTCCTTGTTCATGCCCTTTAGTCATTGGTTAGGCTACTAATTAATTTCTAGTTACTATTGAGTATTATAATGGCCACCTACTGACCTGACTTGGTATGGCTGTAGTATCCATAGTCTCAGTTTGCTATACAAGCAATATCTATGCAGGTAAGTGACTAGTTAAAAGCAGGGATGTATTCCTGAACAGGGTCCCAAGAGCTCTGCTGCTCTACACATATATGCTTCTGTAATAAAGGCTTGTATTGGGTTTCTTCATCTCATGTCTGAATAATGTCCATTTATATCGACAAAAGTCATCAGAATCTTTAATGCAATGGACTATTTATCAAAATGTTCTCCCAGGGGAGGACACCCCTGGATCTCACTTAAAATTACGTTGATCAGGGCATATGTCTTGGCTTAGGGGCCTCCCAGGGAAAAATAGTTCAGGCTTAGGATTTTTTTTACTATCACCCCTAGAAATGAGGCCTTTTTTTTTGTTTTTTTTACAAAGTAATACATATCCTCTTAGGGGATTGCTTAACTAGTGGCTCTGAGTTTTAGTTAGTTATGTAAAATAAGTATCATTCAGTTCAAAGTTCACCAAAAGTTCTACGCCACTCATGCTCAAGCTGATTTGAATACATACAAACATACATACATTCATACTCCAACCTAAATTAATTACTATCATCAATACAACACCACGGGTCAAGAATCCATACAGACTCACACATACATCACTGGATGGACAAACGATGCTCAATTTCCAGCTCGCATTTACAATCAATAGCAAACAAATAAAATATAAATGCAACACTTTTGCTTTTGCTCCCATCTTTTATGACATGAACTCAAAGATCTGAATAATTTTCCACATACAAAAAAATCAAATTTTCTCTCAAATGTTCAAAAATCGGTCTAAAGCTGTGATAGCTCCCAAGGCTCAAGATTAAGGCCAGCTGATCTTCACCTCTCTATAAAGTTCAGCTCTACCGGCCACCACCTCACCACAAGGTTCAATCCAGCCGTCCTCACCACAAGGTTTAGACCAGCCAGTTTCAGCACCACCACAAGATTCAGAGCAGCCTGTCTAAGCACAGACCTAAGGTCTGCCGGCTTCCGCCTCAGCATGGAACTCAGTTCAGCCAGCCTCGGCCTCACTACAAGGATCCGCCAAGCTGGTCATCTCACCACAAGGTTCAGTTCAGCCATCCTCAACACAAGCGTCAGCTTTGGTCCAACCATCCTCAACACAAGCGTCAGCTTGGAACCAGCCCTCCTCAGCGCAAAGCTCAGTTCTAACGGCTTCATCTTAAGATTCAGCTCTGCTGGCTTAACCACAAGCATTAATCTAGCCAGTCTCCATGCAGCCGCAAAAAAAATGTACTCCAGCCAACTTCAACTCCAGCTTCAGTCCAGCCAGCCACCAAGTCTCCACAACAGGATTCAGCTCAACAGAGACCTCAGCTCAGCCGGCCGTTGCTTCACTACCAGCTTCAGGCCAGGCAGCCTCAGCACCAGCTGGCCTCAGCTCAAGCTATGGCAAGGTACAGTTCTGATGGCCATCACATCACAGTAATGGTGCATTTAAACCGCAAGCTTTGTCAGCATCAAGCAACGCACAGAAAGCGACTAGTTCAACGCATATACACAGAAGATAAATTTTTAAGCTGAAGCTCGCAAACCTCATGGGCAGGCCTTTCTCTGCTGGATGTTTTAAACACTTGCGGATCGTGGTTGGCTAGGCAGCGTCGAGCAACGTCACTACAGTGAGACGCTCTGATTGGTTGCCGTGCTGCGTCAAGGGTGTTAGGACCATCAAAAGTTCAACTAGCTGAACTTCTGCGTTGCTAGCGTTCTGTGCTATGAAGCTTGAAATGCAATTAAAGTTGACAGAGCTAACGCTCACAAAGCGCCGCAGAGACTGTAATGCTTCTCCAATGCTCCTCCAACCATAGACTTAATATGTAATCTTGCTGCTGCTGACGCTGCCGTTTGGAGCGGTGTGAACTTACAATAAGGTTCAACTCTGCTGTTCTCAACAGTCCAGCTGGCCATCAAGTCAAAAGATTTAGTTCAGTCAGCCTATGCCTTAACTCAAGCCTCAGTCTTGGTGCCTTACAAGCTACAAAGTTCAGGTCTTCTGCCTCAAAAGCCACAAGGTTTAGCTCTGTTGCCTCACAAGCCACAGGATTCAGATCCATCACCTCATGTCGCCGGTCTTCAAGTCGCCAGTTCCCTTGTTGCCGGTCTCCAAGTCTTCAGTTTCCACATCGCCGGCCTGCACGACACCCATTTGCACGCCCGCGGGCTATACACTGCCGATCATCTCTTCACCTGTTTTCACATTGCCAGCCTCCTTGTCACCTGTTTCCTCGTCATCTGCATCCTTGTCACATGTTTTCATGTCGGCGGACTCCTCATCACCAGTCTCCTTGTTGGACCTTTTTTTGTTTTGTTTTTTATCCCTATGTCCAGCAGGACCACCTCCTCCCACACTGGCTTTAAGTTCCTGGTTTGTGCACCAGGTGGCAGATCGGAGGAATATTGTCATGGTGCAACCTTCTCCCTGTCTGCGTCACTCCCTGTCTCCCTGTGACTTTCACCTGTCTTTTATTGTCTCATTAGTCTTCCCAGTGTTATCCTTCCCTTTATATACCCCATTGTCCCTCACGCCCTTTGGCAGTTTTTTGTCAACTCTACTCTTGTGTATTTCCTTCATTTTTCTAAACGGAGTTTTGAGTTCCTATAGTAAATTTGGGAAACAATCAGTCTAAGCTCGTCTCAGCGCCTGAGTCCAACTTACTCACCGGTAGCTCTCAATAGCTAACCTAGCTAACGAATCTCAAGGTTGAGTTCAGAAATTTGACTACGGTCCCATTTTCAGACTGTCAGGGTCTCTTATTTAATCAGAGGACACGTACATGCCAACTTCACGCCTTCTAACAGGCCTTGTCTCAGACTCGAGAGCTGATTGGCTATTGGAACCAAATGTGTTTTTTTACTTAGAGAGCAAAGGAGTGTGCTCTGTGAATTCTGAATGCTAGGCAGATTTAATACAACCTGACAACACAAGCTAGCTGAAATATGATTTGATAAAAACTCCACCATAATATAGAATAGTGGAAGCCTCTCTACCAAGTGGATAAAATATGAAATAAAGAGAAAAGACCAGGAAGGATAACTGTACAATAAAAAAAAATGCTGAATACATTTAGGCCTTCAGAGAAGGCCTTGCAGGGTCTGTCAGCCCGCCACTGAAATACATTTATAAAGATATTCTTTTAGTGCTACTAGTTTTGTCCAGTAAGTGTAAAAGACAGTAAACGTGAAAAAAGCTGGAGAAAATGAATACAGCTTGCAGATGAAAGAGAGAACAAGTTTACCAGTTTATTTATCTCTCATGACAGGTTAGAGACAGTACAAAAGCTTGCTTGTCCTGCAGCTGATTCACGCGTGCAGCTGGGATCCATGATTTACAGTGAAAAAAGCCACAGTGAAGCTTACAGTGCTCACCAAATGGTAGTGAATGATACCAAGAGTAATGGCTAAGCCTGAAGGAATGCAAGACAAAAAACTGCACAATTTGTGACTATAAAGACCTGCTGCCTTCTGGCAGATCAGGGAATTTGAATCAGTATATAAATTCTGATGTGTTATGTGGGGATTCAGCAATATCAGAGAGACAACTGCAGGTCTGCTGGGACTTCCTACCTCTCGGAGCAATTTGAGCTGTACTTGTCCTCCCTGGCACTCAGGTCTACTGACCACATCCTCTTGTATTTAGTAGTATTTTTTATTATTATTTTTAGCTTAGCTTTTACTTCCCCATAACTTCCCTGGCTTTTACTGTAGTGTTTTATGTACTATACAATTTGTCTTAGTGCAGATATATCTTTGTGCACCAGGTTTAACTTTTTTATTTTCTAACCCTATGTGCTCTGAGTGCTTTTCTATTTCAACAATGTACACTTCTCAAAAAATAAAGGGAAACAATTCAAAGATCCTTTATTGATCCCTGAGGGGAACATTTCTGTGTACAGTACAACCTGTCCAAGATCATTACAAACAACAATAAACAAAACAAATCCAGGTCACTGAAGGGCTTGCACCCACCAGAGCAGCGCTCCCATGTATGCAGACAGAAACAGAAAAACATCAGGGAGGGAGGGGTCCACAGTGAAAAAAAAAAAGTGATTCCTTAGTCCAGAGTCAGAATAGAGCTAATAGAAAAAAACACACCTAAACATTTGAGCACATATGCAGACATTAACAATGACAGAACAGGGGGGACGGGGGGCGAACTCCAGTCAACAGCTGACGTGCTGCAACAGATGCGCACCGCCTAACTGCTTCCCGGAGTGGGCAGGAGAGATTGGGGGTAAAGGTAGAGCAGTGATGACAAGGAAAGTGTGTGTATCTGTAAGGGTGTGAGTCTGTGTGTGCATGTGTGTGCATTAGTAGTCAGTAGCCCATGAACTCCACACAGCTCAATCCCATAATCTATTTGCCTATGATGTAATTTGCGTCGTTAGAGAGCTGAGGCAGCTGATACTTGAAGGTGTGTGGGGGGGAGGAGCGTCCTTTTAGATTCCCATCCGAGGTAGTATGTTTGGTCTAGGCCGAATTCCAATTGATAAGAAATGCACAGGCAAAGATGTCTTTTCCTTCTTAGCCTTAGAGTTTGTCAAAGTGGTCACCCTTCCAGCCAAATCAGGGGCCATTTCCATTCCAGCCGGCTGAGAACTTCCATTTAAATTCAGTTTATTTATATAGCGCCGTTTCACAACAGATGTCATCTCAAGGCACTTTACAAGAAGAGTTATTACAATACAATATTTAATTTAGGAATTAGAGAACCACAGAAGATTGCGTCGTGACTTCTCAGCAATCCCTCAGTCTGAGCAAGCATGAAGCGACAGTGGAGAGGAAAACTCCCTTTTAACAGGAAGAAACCTCCAGCAGAACCAGGCTCAGCATAAGCGGTCATCTGCCGAGACCGTTTGGGGTTTGGAAAAGGCAGCAGAGACACAGAAAGAGCAACAGAACTGAAGCAGAAGCAGAAGTTGGTAGCAGGACGTGGAGAACGTTTCTCCACTGGAATGCCATCTTAGTCAGGGTCGTCAAGCAGGGCGGGTCAGGAGCACCTACTGTAGGAAGAGACTTTGGCTACGTTCACACTGCAGGTCTTAATGCTCAATTCCGATTTTTTTGTATGGTCGTTTACACTACAGATAAAATGCGTTCCAGTGTGAACGTTTCACGGCTCCAAAGCGCCCCGCAGATGAGACGTCACCATAGTACGTCACACACAACGCACTCTGTTTATGGAAGTAAAAATGGCGGCTACAGATGTGTTTTTTTCAACAGTCTATCAATTCTTGCATAGTCGGAACCGACGGAATTTTGACAAATTAATTAGAGAAAGAATGACAACAAGAAAAAGGAGAGCTTGTGCTTTAACAATGGCCTTGTTTGGAGCAGTGGATACGTCGACGCCTCATTCAGCGTTGAGCCATACGTCAACGTCGCCGCCATATTGGATGTGGCAAGCGTTGGCAGTTGGAGCCGGTCGGAGAAAAGATGCCGCATTCTTGTTCTTCATATAATTGCACCAAACAAAATCTGAGGAAATAACTTTTCATAGGTAAGACTTAACAATAACCTTTGATAATACTTCGTATACATGTCTATGGTGGCTGCTACCTCCGTACTACCTCCGCTGATTATTGATGTCATTGACACGAGATAGCGTGTCAGTCACGTAAAAGACGGATTTAAAGCGACATGGCCGTTCGGACCTCAGCTGCTTCCAAAAACATCAGATATGTATCGGATTCAGTACCACATACTGAAGTGACCTGGGTCGGATAAAGAAAAAAATCGGATTTGTGCCGCTCAGACCGCCAGAAAAATATCAGATATGGGTCGCATAGGGGCAAAAAAGTCGCATTTGATGCGCTTTCACCTGCAGTGTGAACGTAGCCTAAGAGAAAATAGGTTAGCGCTTGAATTGACAGCACATCATGCAGTTGGGGAGAAGTAGGAACTGACTCTAATAATGTCCTCCAACAGCCTAGCCTAAATCAGCATAGGTACTAACAATAACCTGTCTCCTAGCTACTAGGTGAAGGATTTTATTCTATATTCAATTTAAACCTTAACTCTATAAATTCCATGCGTGTTCATTTTTATCAGAGAGACGAAAGTAATTTAATTTTCTTTAGATTTTAATACAAGAAATCAAATACTGGTTCACAGGGTTGCTTAAAACAAATCAAATATTTAGCTTATAGAGTTGTATAAATTATCCACACTCTGGGTCACCCTACCTAGGAGGAATGACAACGTATATAACAGAAACCTTAAGTTTTATATTTTAACACAAAGTTAGAGAACCTCCCCCCTAACGTTAAATATGGGACACAAAACATGATTGGTTCATTCAAACTTTTGCCAAGACCAGCCTCTGTCATGATTTTAGCTTTTGGGCTCTAGCGCAGACACACAAACGACTCAGTGAGACTGGAGGGTAAGTTTGTAAGAATATTTAATTTTCCTTCTTTGCTCGAGGGGTCCAGAAATACAGGAACTCAGAAAACTCGGAATCACGAGGAACCTGGAGGACAACCACTGGAGACAGGAGAAGGGGGTGAGTGATCTTATGATGGTACTTGGCAGGAGGAGAAAACAGAAGTTTGTATGTTCTTACTTGTCGATGATGCGGATTCTACTGGGGAGGAATTGGAGAGGATTTGATCCTGGGTGCGTGGAAGAGGAACCGACTCAGGGTATTTGACTCCAGGGAGCAGAGAGAGGGTGGACAGGCAGAGGACAAGCTTAAAACTCAGCCAGGTACCATGGGGAGGAAGCCAGCATGCCGGGAAGGAGCAGACGCCCAGGCTGCAGACCGACCAGCAGATCCGGAACCACAGAATGACTGGAGGGAAAAGGCAAGGAGGTAAGGATCTCACACAGAGCAAATCACTAACAGGCAAAAACCCAGAGAAAGTGGCTTGTTACCACACGATGTGGGTTAACCATCTGGCGTCTGCTCCAGGTTGGCACTCTCCTTTTAAACGCTCCTCCCCAATCAGGCTGAGTGGCACCAGCTGCAGGAACCTAATCACCAATCTGCTTCCCTTGGACGGAAAACAGGTGAGGCAAACACACACACACACAATCCTCACAGCCTCCTTACAACCATGCATGCATAATTAATTACCTTCCTGTTATTCTGACTTTGCAAACCAGCTCTAACTAGAGTTTTTGCTGACTGTTATTTCTTACATGTCCTAATCTATTGCCCTATTCTTTTGCAGTCCAGACATCCTCCATATCCTGTTTTTCTCCACTAGTTTGGGTGCAAAGGTTTAACATCCTGTTCTAAAGTTCCTGTTTTTATCTAACTAACTTGTATGCACATGACAAAACATCTCTTTAAGCAGTAACAACACTTCAAAGCGGTTATAATAAAGTCACCAATACATTTCATACATCCCAAAGTACTGTTTTATACTGTATTTCCCATCATAGGAGACCTATCTACTAACACTCTCTACCTGCCTTACATTAATCTATCTCTACCTAGCTACTCTACCTGACTACTAACATTAGCCTGTCTCTTCCTAGCTACCTATCTAACCTGTCTCTAACTACCTATTAACCTGTCGCTAACTGTAAGCTTTGTCAAAGAGGAAGGTTTTAAGCCTAGTTTTAAAGATAGACAAGTTATCTGCTTCACGAACCAGCCCTGGGAGCTGGTTCCATAGGTAACTGATAACTGAAAGATCTGCCACCCATTCTACTTTTAGAAATCCTACGAACTACCAGTAAACCTGCAGTCTGAGAGCGAAGGGCTCTATTAGGAACATATGGAACAATAAGATCTCTTATGTATGATGGAGCTTGGTTATTAAGAGCTTTATATGTCAGGAGGAGGATCTTGAATTATATTCTAGATTTTACTGGGAGCCAGTGAAGAGAAGCTTAAACTAGGGAAATGTGATCTCTTCTTCTTTTATTCATTAGAACCATAGCAGCAGCATTTTGGACTAACTGAAGACTTTTAATTTTATTCTGTGGACTACCTGATAATAAAGAGTTACAGTAATCCAGCCTTGAAGTAACAAAGGCATGGAGTAGTTTTTCAGCATCACTCCTGGACAGGATGGTTCTATTTTTTGCAATATTCCTAAGGTGAAAAAAGGAAATCCTGGAGACTTCTTTAATGTGAGATCTAAATGACATATCTTGGTCAAAAATAACACAGAGGTTATTTGCTTTATTACTGGAGGCTAATTTAATGACATCCAGGTGAAGGGGTTTACTAATTAGTTTCTTTTTCAGAGCTTCTGGTCCAAAGACAACTACTTCTGTTTTATTAGAATTCAGAAGCAAGAAGTTTAGAGTCATCCAAATGTTTATGTCTTCCAGACATGCCTGTAGTCTACCTAACTGATTGGATCATCAGGATTTATGGATAGATATAGCTGTGTATCATCTGCGTAACTATGGAAATTTATCCCATGCTGCCTAATGATTTTACCAATAGGAAGCATATATATATATAGTAAAAAGAATCGGCCCAAGCACCGAACCCTGTGGTACTCCGCAAGTAACCATTGAGGCCGAGGAAGATCTATTGTTTATCTGAACAAACTGAAATCTGTTGGATAAATAAGATTTAAACCAGCCTAGTGCTGTTCCTTTTATAGCGACACTTTGAAGCGTTTCTATGAGAATATGGTGATCAACATTGTCAAAGGCAGCACTGAGATCAAACAGGACCAGAATGTTCACCAGTCCATTGTCTGAGGCTATGACAATATCATTAGTAACCTTCAGTAGGGCTGTTTCGGTGCAGTGATGAGCTCTAAAGCCTGACTGAAACTTCTCAAACAGCTCATTATTGTTTAAATGCTCACACATCTGATGTGTAACTATTTTCTCAATAGTTTTAGAGAAGAAGGGAAGATTAGATATCGGTCTATAGTTAATTAAGTCATATTGATCAAGAGATGGTTTCTTAAGTAGAGGTTTAATTACAGCAATCTTAAACTCCTGCGGTACATATCCATTTACTAAGGATAGATTCATTATATCTAAAATTGGAGCAGCAATCAAAGGGAAAACTTCTTTTAAAAGTTTAGTTGGGATTGGGTCTAAAATGCGAGTTGAAGATTTTGATGAAGCTAATAATTTTAGTAGATCTTAAAGTTCGGCTGCATTAAAGCAGTTCAAGCATATATTTGGTTCAATCATTTTTGATGCTGCCTCACTTACTAAGGAAGAAGCAAGCATATTGGGAAGGTTCCCATTTATCTTATTTTTTATAGAGTCTGTTTTATTTATTAAAAATAGCATGAAGTCATCTCTACTACGAGCTGGGGGAATGTTTGGCTCGACAGAGCTATGATCCTGTGTGAGTTTGGCAACTCTATTAAAAAGAAACCTAGGATTGTTTTTATTCTCCTCGATTAAAGATGAAAAATATGCTGTTCTAGCAGTTTGAAGGCTCTTTTTATATAGCAATAGACTATTTTTCCACACTAAATAGGAATCCTGTAAATGCGTGGAGCGCCATTTTCTCTCTATTTTTCTAACATTCTGCTTTAGGGCACGTAGCTCTAAATTAAACCAGGGAGCTAATCTTCTATGGCTAGCCACCTTCCTTTTCAAGGGGGAAACTTTTTCTATTGCCAGACGCAAGAAGGAATTAACTCTATGAACTAGAACGTGAAGTTATGAGGGGTCAGGAGTTAAATCACTATTTTCTATTGTACTTTTATGTACCGAGGAAACTAAAGTTGGAAGAGCTTCTTTAAAACTGGCTACAGCACTGTCTGATAACGTTCTGGTATAATGAAGTTTTCTTTCAGGTTTGAAATGGTCAGTTAGAGTGAGTTTAAAAGTGATCAGAAAATAATCAGAGAGGATAGGGTTATTTGGAAAGACTGTTATATCTTCACAGTCAATGCCATAAGACTTCTCCAAGTTGTTTCCCCACACAGCAACAAACGAGTTCATGCTCGAAAATTGCAAGAGTCTGAGTGTTACAACATACATGCAGCTCCCTGCTTCCAGGCAGCCTGCCAATATCTGCCTTACAAGCCATCAATTTACAATACCTGGGGAAAAAAATACGCCATGCGCTAATCAGCAGATATCCAGTTATCATGAATCTAATTGTCCAGATGTTTCTAGGGTCTCGATGGTCAAAGTGAGAGACCCAAGATCCTCCACAGTAATCCGTCGGGCAGCTCGGCACTCCCTTATTACTTTCTCCGGGGAAAAAAATTTGCTCAGGAGACCATCTGACCAGTCCATGTCCAGATCCACCGTTGATTATTCCAGAGGAGAATGCAAAAAGATGCAAAGATGTACCTGAAGGCTATCAACTTTGAATTCCTTGTTTGCTTAGAAATCACCACCCCAGTGTTCCAGGTAACTGGATTGGCCTCTGATGCTCTGCAACAAAAAGATCTGGATCTCTTCACTGCCTACATAGTAACTGATGGTGTGCTGGACACAGTTAAGAATCTGAGGTCTGAGGAGGAATTTAAAACCATATTCCAGCAAGCCATTGAAAAGGCAGAAGATGCAGGTATCGACATTCCCATAGTACCTCCTGGCCAGGAAAGGAAAGTGCCAGCACGATACCTGCATGGTACCACAGCTGCTCAAGACAGCCATACTTTCCAAACTGTTGAGGAGTTCTACTGGGCCAAGGTGTTCTTCACTTTCCTGGATACAATCACAGGGGAACTCAGAAAAAGATTTAAAGTAGATGGGACGATGCCAACAGGGAAAATACTGCAGTCATTCCACAGCCTGACAGTTCATGACAGCTGGGTGGGCAAACCAAACCCAGAGGCTTCCAAGCCATACACACACTGTGTGACTTTTATGGTGTTGAGGAAGAGCAGAAACAGAAGACAGAGCTGAAGGTTTACCATACCGCCTTCAAGTCGAGTGGCATGAAGAGTATGCTTTCCACTCTAAAAGAAACCAGTGGCCAGCACGTTTTCCCTACACTGGTAGAAATGCTTAAAGTATATGCCCCCCTACCTAAGGGGCGACAAAACATCGTCCTACCGAGCCATGTTGGTTGTCGGTGTGTGAATGGGTGAATGTGGCTTCAATGTAAAGCGCTTTGAGTGGTTAATATGACTAGAAAAGCGCTATATAAGTTCAGTCCATTTACCATTTACCTGTATCAACTGCAAGATCAACTGTATCAACTAAGAGATCCTTTTCAAAAATTAGGTTAATTAAGAACAAACTCCGAAGCCTCTGCTCAGAGGAGAGACTCTCAGATCTTCTCCTCATAGCCATAGAGAGGGACATCCCAGTGGATCACAATGAAGTCATAAATATCTTCAAGCACATGGCTCACAGAAGGTTGCTGTTGCAATTAGGTTTAAAGAAGCCCTTAAAACCCTGTTTATCTAGAGTATATTATGCAATTATCTAATATGATTATTATGGTTGTTATTAATCGTGAATAAATCTTAAGCTTTTGAGACAATTATTTTGTGTTATTGAATTTGTCATGTAGATGTGACCATTTCTTCCTTTTATGCATGTTTACTAAATAATCTTGTTATAAAAAAGGGAGGGGGGTGCCCTTTTTCAGTTTCAGCACATGCCCCTCAAAAGGTCTGTGCACGGCTCTGATGTGTTAAAGGAGACTCTAGACCGAACATGATTGACTCAACTCGAATAATCAGTAAAATTAGATTTTATTATAGTTACTAGTTCTTGGTTCGAAGCAGGTGCTCAGTGTGGGGTTTAGAACAGACATCAACCTCTTTAGGGAACTTTGCACTGGAAAGAAGTTCAGAGGTGAGGATGGAGAATGGATAGGGAAAACCAGATCCAAGAGTATTAAGAGGACTAAGTATTAAAAGTCTTTCTTATGAAGGGGTGTGGGATTTGCTGTGGGAGGCACATGAGTCCAGTGAGCGAGCGGCTGGCAGGGAAGACATATGCGGAATGATTGTCTTGGATCTTGCGGGTGGTGAGCGCTTGAGTTGTTCTATTCTCAAAGGAAAGATTTAAAAAGTTTCTAAAATATTTTGGCATTCAAAAGGAGTTATAAAAATAAATAGCTTGAATTATATCAAACATAATTTTGATTGTGTTTGTATGTGATCATTGTAAAATGTTTAAAGAACTATAGAATATGTTGGAGTTGGGATGATGGTGGAGGGAACAATACTAATGCCATCTAGTATTTATGTCAACAAAGGAGGTAGATAAATACAAGAATATTCTTCTTCTATCTGCTCCTTTCTGATCATGGAAATGTAAAGGAAAACTCAAAGTATGAATTGTACATGCCTGGTACAATTAATGCTTTTTCACGAAAGGAATAAAAGAGAAATTCATGAATGAAAGAAAGAATGAGTGGAGACAGGCACAATTCAGAGGATTAGGAACCTCGGGAGGGTTTCAGGAGAAGCAACGGGGGAGACGGACTGGCGATCCAAGGTAGGTTGACGCATGATGCTGTGACTGCAGCTGGAGACGATCCAGTACAGAAACTAGAGCGAAGGAGTGCAGCATGCTGCCCAAGCAGCGAATCTTTAACAAATCCAAATTTTAGGAAACATCACAGAGAACTGCGAGGGAAAAGCACAGGTGAGTCTACCTCTGTGGAGAAAACACTGGGGGAGAGCTAGATTTGGCCCAGTTACCACTCCAAGGAGTCTAATCGTCCAGCATGCTTCAGGACTCAAATCTCTTTTAAAACTCCTTCCTCCTTCTTGATCGCTGCAAATGGGCTGCAGCTGCCTGTCACCCTGAGGAGGAAAAGCCACACACACACAGACACACCCACACACTCGATATGCACACAGGACCTCTCACTATGTATATTTTCAGGAATATTCTGTTACATTTCGTAATGAACCTTATTAATTAATTGCATATCAGATATTTTTGTTACTCAGCTGACTTGTCTGAGAGACCAATGGGCACCTCTGCCACATGTTTTTATTTATTATCTACACTGGATTACTGATAATTCAATTCAAGTCAAAACTACTTTATTGATCCCAAAGGGAAATTAAGTGTTTTAGCTCATTATTAATTCATTTTTCAAGGAGTTGTTGTAGACCATGATGGCTGTGGGGAGAAATGATCTCCTGCAGCCGTCTGTGTTGCAGCGAAACTGAAGAAGCCTCCGACTGAAGATACTATGTTGCTGTAGGATAGTCTCATGAAGAGAATGCTCAGGGTTGTCCATAATCTTTTTAATTTTATGAAGAATCCTTCTTTGCATCATTATCTCCAGTTGTCCCACAGGTATCCCCAGAAAAGAACCAGCCTTCTTTATCAGGTTGTTGAGCCGTTTTAAGTCCCTGGCTCTGAGGCTGCTACCCCAACAGATGATGGATGAAGAGATGACACTCTCCACCACAGAATTGTAGAAGATTTGTAGCATCTTGCTGCAAACCTTGAAGGACCATAGCTTCCTTAAAAAGTCCAGTCTACTCCGTCCCTTCTTGTAGACGGCTTCACTTTTGATTCTCCAGTCCAGTCTGTTGTTCAGGTGAACTTCGAGGTATCTGTACTCCTCAATCACTTCCTCTTCTTCTCCCTTGATAGAGACAGCTTTTGAATTATCACTGTTTCTTCTGATATCTACAACCCTCTCCTTTGTTTTGTTCACATTCAAGGTAAGATGATTGTTTCCACACCATGCCACAAAGTAGTCCACCAGCTCTCTGTATTCAGCTTCTTCTCCAACTCCGACACACTCGACAACTGCAGAGTTCTCTGAGTATTTCTGCAGAAGACAGGTCTCCATCTTATACTGGAAGTCTGAGGAGTACAGATTGAAAAGGTGAGAGAACAGTCCTTTGTGGTGCTCCTGTGCTGCTGAACAGCTGGTTTGACAGGGTTTCTTCAGCTTCATGTGACCATTTTCTAACAGTTGTCTTTGTTGGAGGTTGCCTCTGAACAAGTGGTTTATATTCAGAGCAGAGAAAGACAAGATTATGATCTGATTGTCCCAGAGGAGGTCTTGGTTTGGACATGTAAGCATCCTTTACATTTGCATGAAACAAATCCAACGTCTTTTTTTTCTCTTGCGGAGCAGCTGACAAATTGTATAAATGTTGGAAGTGTAGAAGAGAGTGAGGAATGATTAAAATCACCAGATATTGCCACAAATGGCTTGAGGTGCTGGGTCTATAGCTTAGTGACAACAGAAATGATGACATCACATGCATGGTCGGCAACAGCTTAAGGTGGAATGTAAACAACTGCCAAAATAACATTGGTGAACTCTCTTGGTAAATAATATGGACGTAAGCTTACTGCCAAGAGTTCACTATCTGGGCTGCAGAGATGACACTTCACAGTAACCTGGATGACACCATCTGTTATTAACAAGCACTACTTCTCCTCCTCTTTTTCTTTTCCCGTTCCTCTTCAGATCTCTGTCTGCTCGTAGGCTACAGTCAGAAAGCCTGGCAGATAGGAGTTTGAGTCGGGGATATTATCCTGTAGCCACGTCTCAGTGAAGCACATGACACTGCAACAAAGCACACAGGTCCAAAAAATGCAATTCTTCCCTAAGAAAAATTTGGAAGCAATGTCCCAAAAAACCACCAAAAGTATATGATTTATATTAAACATGGGTTCGATCAGGGCCAAGGAACCAGCAGCTCTGTTTGGAAATGCTGGAATAATATATACAGTTAGGAACCTCACAATGCCAGCCATCCGTTCAGAAAACACCCAAATTAATTAAAAATAAATTAAAAAAGACATGCCAGAGCAGCACAGAGCAAGTATACTTGAGCTGCTGCTAAAATATTTATCAGATACCTTACAAGACATCAGGATATCAACTAAATATTTTTTTAAAGAACCTCCAGAGAGACTGATTGAGTGTATTTTTGGAGACTACTGAATGGTCTTCATTTTAGACATTTATGATGCAGTGACCTTCTGTGTATCATTTTTCCTTGTGGAACTGATTAGGCTAAAAACATCCTCATGTGTCTACACGAAGGTGTGTCTGAATGAAATAAAGCTTGGAGATTTACTGGGAGAGGTCATCTAACTGGACAGCAAGTGCACTGATCATATTTAGGTGTTTAAAAAAATCTCTTTCAGCATAAAAAAAGAAATTACCATTTAGATAATGGTTAAGAAATTGTTTGAAAATTATGTACATATTAAGCATATCCGGAAAAAGAAATTTAGTAAAATATATACTCAGTTTTAAGACTAGTACAGTACTTGTATGGGTCTAAGATCCAGTGGACAGTTTTGTCGAGTGTTATAAACCTAAAGGTCTGATGATCTAATAAAAAAAGCATTCATCAACCTATGAGGTGGTCTGGTACTAAGTACACATCCAACTTCTATTTAAATATTGTATTTGTTATTGACTCTACATAACCAGCATAGAAGACCAATTAAAAAAAACAATGCCCAGATTCAGATTGGTGAGACTGTTCCTATCCATCACATCCTACAGGTGGACCCAATTTTGTCCAGATGGGAAATTAAATCTGGGAGGACCAGAACAGAATTCCCACAAGTGGCAAGTTCCAAAATATTAGTAGCAGAAAGAGATTGGTAAAACTGAACTTCCATGCGGTGAAGTAACAATTCAAGTCCCAAATACCAGGTGATGCCAAGAATCAGTATGACCAGGTCATCAATCTCATCAGCCATATTGCATCTGACCTTGACTCCTCTCCCAACAGCTGTCAGGCCACATGGAGACGGCCTGCTCTTTTGGCTGTACCCAGCCAAGGCAGACTGTAAAACTTTTATACACTTCCGATGTACTGTGCACACCACACCCTCTTAAGCTCCCTAGTATTTCATGTTTTCACATTCCCATTACTTTGCTTCTTCCATCAAACATGTTTTATATCTTTACTGTGCTTCATATTTACTTTTTATCTTCAAATGTAGTGTTTGAGGATCCAAAAGAGCAGCAGATGGCAAGTAGCTCAGTAAAGAATAGAAGTCAGACTACAAGCACATTTTTCTCATGGGTCCCAATTAGAAAAGGATCTTGATTTGCAGAACTGAGTTGTCATCTCTTCTAGCATTTGCCTGAAATGAAATGAGATGTAAGTCTTGACCTCTTCCCGTTTGGGGCGCAGTGACTATGAGATCACTGGAAAAAAACTACATATTGTAACCTTATAATCTAATAAGACATGGAATCTGGCTAGCTTTGTAGCAACAACCTGTCTAAATTAAAAATACCGTCACCAATTGCCGATCAGCTGTGACTCACCTGTCCACTCAAGCTCAGCTGAGAACAGAGTGAACTTTTGGGTTCTATCAGACTTTGAATTGATTGGTTATCTACAACTCGTATCTCAACACAAATACATAAGCGTATATCAAAATATTTCAAATCAAAAGAAAAATTTCCAAAAGTTTGGAACAGCATAACCTAGCTGGCCCAAGGCATAACGGAATCATCTTGACCGATTTTCCCCATCCAGCAGGGGGCATTGTAGTTGAGCAGGGTACCAGACCATGTGGAGCTTCTATGGAGAGGAATATACTGAGAGAAAAATGGGTTAACAATAACAGCAGAAAAAATATCTCTGGAGAGTGGACGAAGAAAAAAGTAGAGAGAAGAAAAGTGGTCAGTCTGTCCTCCAACAGTCTAAACCTATAGTAGCTTAACTACAAAAATAGCTCAGGATAACCTAAGCCACTAACAAAAAGCTTTATCAAAAAAAGAAGGTTTTAAGCCTAGTCTTAAAATAAGACAGAGTATCTGCCTCACAGACAGCTGGTTCCACAGGAGAGGAGCCCGGTAACTAAAATATCTGCCTCCCATTCTAATTTTAGAAATCCTAGGAACTACCAGTAGACCTGCATTCTGAGAACAAGGTGCTCTGTTAGGAACATATGGAACAATCAGATCTCTGATGTACGATGGAGCTTGATTATTAAGGGATTTATAAGTAAGGTTGAGGTTACTGAACCCAAAACAAAACCACAAACAAAAAGGGGTTTAATTTACAAATGTATAGAAAATATGATCCCTACAGGTAGACAGCTTCTGGTCAAGCACGCCCAGGTCACATACGTAAAGACAGCTTCTCAAGCATTGTCTTCTTGAAGAATAGATTGAGATCAGGGGAAAGGGGTATCCAATTAACCAGGTAAGATCCACTGAAGGACATAGGAAATAACTGATCTTCTCAGAGAAGGGTTCAAAAGGGAGCAGGGTTCCAGAGGTATGTTATCCAATAATTTGTGATCAAACATTCAGTCCAGTTCAAATACCATGAGAGGCAGTAGTAATCAAGGTCCAGAAGGCTAAAATCAGAGTCGAGAAACAAGCAGGGGTCGGTGCACAACAATAAGCTCTTTTACCAGGGATTCGGCAGTGGTCAGTAGATTAAGGCAGGTCAGGTAACTGATCAGTCAGTCAGACATCACCGCTTGCATGCTGTAACAGGTAGTTGCAACAGACAATCTCGCAGTGAGTGGCTGCAGAGCAGGAGCTTAAGTAGGCAGTTGCCCAGGTGGGGCCAATCAGCGAATTAGCAGGCAGGAGAGGGGTGGTAAGCAGAGGAAATCATGATTGAAACACGGCAGAGTGTGACATAAGGAGGATGATCTTAAATTCTATTCTGGATTTAACAGGGAGCCAATGGATAGAAGCCAAACCAGGAGAAATGTGATTTCTCTGATCAAATTTGTCTGATCCCTACAACCCTGTCATTCTGGTCTGGTGGTTTTTTTTTCTCCAAAAAGTACACTGTGTCTAACATGTTTCTCGCATGTTACCAACCATCAATGTGTTTTATAAGGCAGTATCCTTTTACAATAAAATTGAAGAACGTCCTCCCTATAAACAGAAATCCATCCATCCATCTTCTTCCGCTTATCCAGGGGCAGTAGCTTATGCAGGCAGACCCAGAATTCCCTCTCCCAGGCCAGTTGGGCCAGCTCCTCGGGAGGAATCCCGAGGCGTTCCCATGCCAGCTGGGAGATATAATCCCTCCAGCGAGTCCTGGGTCTTCCCCTGGGCCTCCTCCCGGTGGGACGTGCCCAGAACACCTCACCAGGGAGGCGTCCAGGAGGCATCCTGACCAGATGCCCGAGCCACCTCAACTGGCTCCTCTCAATTGGGAGGAGCAGCGGCTCTATTCTGAGCCCCCTCCGGATGACCTAGCTACTCACCCTATCTCTAACGGAGAACCCAGCCACCCTGCGGAGTAAACTCATTTCAGCTGCCTGTATCCGTGATCTCGTTCTTTCGGTCACCACCCAGAGTTTGTGACCATACATGAGGGTAGGACCTTAGATCGGGTGACAAATGGAGAGCTTTGCCTTTCAGCTCAGCTCTCTCTTCACCACGACAGACCGGTACAGCAACCGCATAACTGCAGACGCCTTACCCATCCGTCTATCGATCTCCTGCTCCATTTTTCCCTCATTCGTGAACAAGACCCCAGATACGTAAACTCCTCTACTTGATGAAGGACCCCATCCATGACCCGAAGAAGGCACCCTACCCTTTTCCGGCTGAAGACCATGGTCTCGGATTTGCAGGGGTTGATCCTCATCCCAGCCGCTTCACACTGTGCTGCGAACCGCTCCAGCAAAAGCTGTGGATTACGTTCAGATGAAGCCAACAGACCCACATCATCTGCGAAAAGCAGAGACCCAATCCTGAGGACACCAAAACGGATCCCCTCAACACATTGGCTGCACCTAGAAATCTTGTCTATAAATGTTATGAACTGGATCAGTGACAAAGGGCAACCTTTGCAGAGTCCGACTCTCACTGGAAATCAACCCGACTTACTACCGGCAATTCGAACCAAACTGACACAAGTCATATAGAGAATTAACTGCTCATATCAAAGAGCCGGGTACCCCATACTCTCGGAGTACCCCCCACAGGATTCCCTTAGGGACACGGTCAAAACCACTTCTCGAAGTCCACAAAACACATGTAGACCGGTTGGATGAACTCCCACACACCCTTCAGGACCCTGCTGAGGGTATAGAGCTGGTGCAGTGTTCCACGGCCAGGAGGAGAACCACATTGTACCTCCTGAATCCGAGGTTCGACTATCCATCGGAGTCTCCTCTCCAGAACCCCTGAATAGACCTTACCAGGGAGGCTCAGGAGTGTGATCCCCCTGTAGTTGGAACACACTCTGTGGTCCCCCTTTTTAAAGAGGGGAACTACCATCCCGGTCTGCTATCCAAGGGAACTGCCTCCAATGTCCACGCAATATTGCAGAGCCGTGTTAAACAACACAGCCCTACAACATCCAAAGCCTTGAGGAAATACGGGCGAATCTCATCCACCCCCGGAGCCCTGCCACTAAGGGGCTTTTTAACAACCTCTGTGACCTCAGCACCAGAGATTGGAGAGCATGTCCCAAAGTCCCCAGACCCCACTTCCAGACAGGAAGTGGATTGTGGAGGTCTTCGAAGTATTCCACCCAGTAAACCAAGATGTCCCGTGTTGAGGTCAACAGCACACCATCCCCACTTAGACAGTGTTGGTAGCAGACTGCTTCCCACCCTTGAGATGCCGGATGGTGGACCAGAATCGAGTCGAAGCCATACGGAAGTCATTCTCCATGGTTTTTCGAAACTTCTCCCACGGCAAAGTTTTTGCCTCAGCAACCATCTGAGCTGCACTACACTTGGCCTGCCGGTACTTTATATCCAACTTAACTTTAATTAATTTGCTGCTGAAAAAAATCAATTACTTTTTACCTTTTATAATTCAAAATAAATATTCTAACAATCAATAACTCTGCAATGCTCTGTTCTCCACCTTTAAACTCCTGCTAACTGCTCAAACTTGTTTTTTTGTTAACTGGCTGATTAAAGAACTGTTTTGTTATTTTTAGGCTCTGTCTGTCATGTGTACCTGCACCATTATCCACATGGCCCATTTTATGCCAGTCAGTTAAAATGGACTCATTGCCCCCGACAGAGAGGAGAACAGATGAAGAGCACTGCCAGCCAGAAATAAAGCCATTACTGTTAATAAATGAGAGTTACTCAGTGAAGCAAGAAAAGGGAAGAAAAGAATCCTTCTTATTTAATTAGAAAGGAAAGGACAGATTGACAGTGATTGGCAGTGCTGGGACACTTCTTTTATCCTAACCTAAACAGATTTGACATTTTATTCTTGAGCATGGGGGTACACTTTTAGTAAAGCACTTAGTAAATTATTCATTAGTAATATCTGAGTACAAGCAGAATACTTTTAACGGGAAACTGAATGAGAAAGGATTCAACCTCTAAAGGCACACCTTTAAATGAGGCTGGTGAACCAATATAAACTGTGACCTACCATAAATGTGGTCCCCTTTTAAATGAATTTAAAAATGCTTTGTGTGAAATTAACTTAAAAAGTGTAGCCGTGTGTCTGGAGTCAGAGGTCACTGAGGGAGGGCGCCTGTTGTTACAGTATTAGTTAGCACAGGGGACCCCATTAAAAACTCATTGGTTAAGGAACAGATGCTGGATGTCAAAAGGCACCATACATCCCTCGCCCCCCTCTTGTACTCAGACAGAAGGGGGATACGAAGGGACAGACGGCCGGTGGACCACTTTGAAGGGCTAAACAAAAAGCCTTCCTGTTCTGGTAGCGTTTCAAGCACCTGACTTTATCTTCTTTTTGAGTTTTTTTCCTGGATTACTAGTTGATTATGTCAGGGGGTATTGAAGGGAATGGGATTGCAATGTTTTCTGTAGATTTTTGTAGTTTCTTTCTTTTAATTGCTTTTATCCAACAGGGTGGATAAGTTGTGGAAAGTCAATCAGTACGTTCACATTCCGTAAGAAAAAAACCCCAAAGTTATTGTCTTAGTCAGATTGAAGTCGGACTTTTGAAATACATGTATACACCCGAGCCCAGCTAAAGTTGAACTAAACTGCATTTCTCATAATTGGACTAGCCTTCTCAGATAATGCGTTTAGAAAATCAAAATTTTCTTCATGTAACTCAAGCCTCACTTAAGCCAGGCTTTTCACAGGATGTGAAAAGACCACGGGAATAACAACACCAGTACACAACAACTCTGCAGCAACAAATGCAACACAATCAAACAGTATAGTACATTTCGACGTTCATTGTACAAATCCTGCTTTTACTCTGTCTGCTTTACTGCCAGCATTGAACAGAATGCCAGCGTGAAAGGACTTATGTCGCCACCTAGCATCTTGTAGTTGACAAACTTTCAACAATTTTATTTTCTTAGTCACATGTAAACTGGCATAAAGGCTCCCTTTCTGGTTAAGCTATTAGTCAATTTAATGCCAAAATCCGGTTTAGATGTGCATGTAAATGTACTGAATGACTCCTACTGACTTAAATTTCCTTTAATATAACAACTTTTATACCAGTTGCCATAATAACCCACACTTGACAGCATTATGTTAGAAAAAGGACTGAATGTAAATCTCTATATAAAGTTACTTATTTTTTCGCCTCATAATACAAATAGGTTCTTTAAAAATTCTTACAATGTGGTTTCCTGGATATTTTTTAACATTCTGTCTCTCACAGCTGAAAGTGATGTATGATGGAGATCACAGACCGCTCTCATGTTTTTAAGTGGGACAACTTGCACAATTAGTGGTACAGACAGGCAGGAAGGCAGGCAGACAGACAGACAGACAGACAGATAGATAATATTTTTTTAATTAAAAAGACAGTAAACTACAGTGCTAAAGATATTTCACACATTACCTGACAAGCACATCAGACTCTCTTTAATCACAGGCAGCGAGCAAAGAGGTAAATGTGTAAAACAAAATGTATGAATCGAGAAAGTTTTCAGCATTTTTTAGGTTAGTGATATTCTTCAGATGTTTTTTTTTTTAGGAAAAAAACTGTATTATTTGACAGAATGACCTCAATGGAAAAAAATTACTAATTTCAGGGTAGTTTTACACCATATCACCGTGACTGGTGCCAGTTTGAAAAAACATTACGGTGAATGTTGTTACTTGTCCAACAGAAAGCATGCAACCTCAGGGTGTTTCCTCAGACTTTGTTGCTCCTTCAGTTACTTCCATCAAGACAATGCGATTCTGATCTCTACCAGTGGCGTAGCCAGAGATGACTAAATGGTCGGGCCACGGGGAAATTGATCAGGCCAAACCAATAAATCAGAAAGTTACAGAGACCATTGATAATCGTACATCTTAATCTTGCGTAATCTTATAGCCGATGTAACAGCAATGCTCCCTGATAAAGCCCCCAGTTCATCGTTCTATGTTTTTCAGTAGTTTTGCTTTTCCCAAGATGTTTGTTGTTACAATGTAGCATAGCTTAGTTGCACACTTTTTATATTCACAATTCAACAGCAAACTCAAAGTCTAACTATTATTTGTCGGCAATCCAATCAAACAGTGAGCGTAAATTTCTTCCTTCGTACTCCTGCACTAAACTTAGCTTCGTTCTGCAGTGAAAGCGGTACCCCGAACGTTCGAATCAAACCATCGTCTACAAGCAAAAATGACCAAGCCAAAGCCACGGCGGCAAAATATATAAAACATAACTTGCCTTAAGAAGATCTGTACGAAATGTTTAACTTCGCCCGACATGGTCACCACAATTAGCCAAACTCTGACTGTGTTGTGTTTTCCCCTCAAGGTCGACGGCGTCCGTCCGTCCATCCATCCATCCATCCATTATCTATACCACTTTATCCAATTCAGGGTTACGGGACAGCTGGAGCCTATCCCATTCTTAGCTATTAGCAGGCGAGAGGCAGGGTACACCTGGACAGGTCGCCAGTCTGTCGGTCGATGGCGTATATATCATAAATGAATCGATTTCTCATGAACGGTAATAGAAGGAAACATCCTTTTTTTTCTCTGCAAATAAACACTTCCGGCATTTCTGTGTGAGACAGAAAAGGTAAACTACATGTATTGGAAAGCCAGTGTCCAATCGGATCATCGAGCGATACCATGTGAGGTGAAATATCCGACTCTAAATCCTTTTTCTATCAAATGGTGTGTCAAATATCATCAATTACATGAAGAGTATTCCCTCCTCTAACTTCCTCAAGGTTGAAAACCGCTGCAATGGAATTACTGATATACCCAATTAATTTAGCCGAATTACATATTTCCCAAAGAAATAATAAGACTGGCGGGCCTGATCGACAAGTGGGCGGGCCCAGGCCCACCCGTGGCTACGCCACAGATGTCCACTCGAGAATTCTGGCTGTGTTGATTGTCTCAATGAGCTTCCTCCTCTGACGTGGAGCAGTGAGCCAGGTCTGTGTCACAGTAAGCCTCAGACACAGCAGTTGAGGGTCCACCTCTCGCTTCGCGGGGAGCTTCTCTGAGGCTGCTCTGGCAACCTGCTTCATGGGTCTCAGATTGGGTTGGTTGGTCGGTCTGGGCTGGAGAGAGGTTTTTTTTTAGTCCATAGAGCTCTTACTTTTAACTTCTTAGAGGACAAAGGAATAGTGACATAACTGTGTGTTTAAAAAAAAGCAGCAAATATGCTTTGTTCACATAGAAGGTAACAAGGCGCTTAATATGTCCGGCCCCATCCACTGATACCCGTGGTCATGTATCTTAGACCCGCTTTTGATGCTTGTATGTTATGAAGCCACCAAAACGTTTTAATGAATAGCATTCATTTTATTAATTTTCAACAATATTTCGATGGATATTTCCAGAGATTATTTGTAAAAACTTCACACTGTCACTTTAAGTCAAGCAGAAGTTTATATTCTTTCAACCCTTTTATTCAGATACTCCATGAAATAACTATTTTTGAAAGATATTCTAGTAGTTTTAGGCCTTAGTACAGTCTGTCATTATGTACAAATGAACTTACAGTTTTTGACATCATATTCTAAGAGCTATGATTATGACCAACTACTAAAACAGCTTCAACTTTTTCAGTCAAGCCATTCCAAATGTTAAGGAGTGGGTTTGTGGGGCTTTTGCGGTTTTTCCAGTGACACATTTGTGAGGTTGGACCAATGTTGGATGAGAAGGCCTGTGCTCTAACTTATTGCAAGGTGTCTTTTTGGCTGGAAGTGAAGACTCTTTTGTAAGTCAGACAGACTTACTAAACCATATATGTACTCACCTTATTTTGTGCACAGATACTGTCAATTTGGAACAGGAAGAGAACTTTCCCATGCTGTTCCCACAAAGTTGGGTGCATTAAATCATCCATGATGTCTTGGTATGCTGAAACATATACTGGAACTAAGGGGCGGAGCCCAACTCCTGAAAAACAGCCCCATACCATAATACTCCCTGTATGGGAGGTGGAATGTAAACAACTGCCAAACTAACATTGGTGAACTACCTTGGTAAATAATATGGACGTAAGCTTACTGCCAAGAGTTCAACATCTGGGCTGCAGAGACGACACTCCACAGTAACATGTCCTGGATGACACCATCTGTTGTTAACAAGCACTGCTACTCCTCCACCTTTTCTTTTCCTCCTCAGATCTCTGTCTGCTCGTACAGTCAGAAACCCAGGCAGAGAGACGTTGGAGTCGGGGATATAATCCTGTAGCCACGTCTCACTGAAGCACGTAACACTGCATTCCCGATACTCAGGCTGAGTCCTTGTCAGGGCTTGGAGTTCATCCATCATGTTAGATAGTGATCTCATGTTTCCCAACAAAGAGCTATGTGCGCTAGCCTATGCAGTGACAGTGCAGAAACTACTGATGAAAGAAGAGAAAGGTGGCGTAGTTCAGGCTGATTATACCGGCTTGTGATCATAGATAAGGCAAGAACATAGATCGACCAATAAATTAAGAGCCTCGCCTTTCGACTCAGCTTTCTCTTCACCTCGACAGACCAGTACAGAGCTCCGCAATAATCCGCTTAACGATCTCCCGGTCCATTTTTACCTCATGTGTGAGCAAGAACCCAGATACTTCAACTCCTCCATTAGGGGAATTACCTAATTCCTGACTCAGAGAAGGCACTCTGCCATTTTCTGGCTCAAGACCATGGTCTCTGGTTTGGGGTTGCTGATTATCATCCAAGATACTTCACACTTGGCTGAATTTGTTCTAATGAAGCCAGCAGGACCACATTATCTGTGAAAAGCAGAAATCCAATCCTGTGCCCACTGAAATATATCCCCCTCATTGTCTTGATGTGGCCAGAAATCCTGATTATGAAAAAAATACTGACAAAGGGCAACATTAGTGGAGGCCAACTCTCACTGGAAACGAGTCTGGCTTGGTTATACAGGCACCTAACAGCCCGTATTAAGGGGCCTGGTACCTCATACTCCTGGAGTATCCCCCACAAGGGTCCCCAATGGACAGAGTCAAACACCTTCTCCAAGTCCCAAAACACATGTAAACCAGGACCATCCGAGCCACACTCTGCTTGTTCTGCCAGTATCTATCAGCTGCTTCCAGGGTCCAACAAAATATCCAATAGGACCCACTCTTCATTCCCCCATCTATTCTGCATCCCTAACTGCTCTTGTCCATCAGCCAGTTTGAGTGTTCAGTTCAGCCACAGTTCGAGTCATCAGCGTTGACATTAGAGACACAGAACATGTTCTGACAAAGTTGAGATTTGTATCTCATTCTGAGAGTAGACTCTGTCGGCCATTCCTAGCAGACCCTCACAACACATTTTGGCCTGCTAGGTCAATCAGTCATCCTACCCTACCACCAGAGCTGACTCACCACCAGGTAGTGGTCAGTAGATAGCTCTGCCCCTCTCTTCATACAAATGTCCTGATCATGCAGAAGCAGTTTAGATTAAATAACAACCAAGTCCATCACCGAGCCACCGCATAGGTTGTCCTTGTGCCAAGTGCATATATGGACACCCTTATGTTTGAACATGGTATTAGTTATGAAAAATCCATGACGAGCCAAAAAGTCCAATAACAAAACAATACTCGGGTTCAGATCGGGGTGCATTCCTCCCAACCAGACCTTTCAATGTCTCAATGTCATTGCCCATTTGAGCGTTGAAGTCCCCCAGCAGAACAATGAAGTTCCGTGAAGAGCATTATCCAGCAAGGACTCCAATAAGGGTGGGTAATCTGGTCTGCCATTTGGCACATTAACACAAACAACGGTCAGGACCCATCCCCCAACCCTTTGGTGGAGGAATGCTACTCTCTTGTTCACCATAGTAAACCCCAACATAGAGGCGCTGAGATGGGCGGCAACAAGTATGCCCACCCAAGCTCAGCGCCTCTCAGCGGGGACAATTCCAGAGTGGAAAAGAGTCCAACCCCTCTTAAAGAGACAGGTTCCAGACCCACAGCTGTGTGTTGAGTTGAGTCTGACGATGTCAAGTCGGAACCTCTAAACCTCGCACACCAGCTCCAGCTCCTTCCCCCCCACAGAGGTGATATTCCACATCCTGAGAGGCAGCTTCTGAAGCCAATGATCAGACCAAGGTCCCCACCTTGGGACTCTTGGGAAGGGGGAGCGTGTCACCTCTTGGGGCTGAGCCTGGCCAGGCCTCATTGACAAAAGGCCCGGCCACCAGGTGCTTGCCACCAAGGCCCACCTCCAGACCTGGCTCCGGAGGGGGGTCCAGTGACCCGCATCTGGGCAAGGGAACACAGAGTCCATTTATGGTGCTCGTCATCAGGGTTCTTCGGGTTTTACCAGTGGCAGACTGGGACTATAAAAACAGCCCTGGACTTTAACTTGGCCCAGCCCACAACAGATACGCGTGAAAACTCATCAGCAGCAGACTCGGGACATATTCTCTAAATAAGATTAATAAACCAAAACCTTCTGCTCTTGGTTAGTGTATACTGTAAGTCTCAAAACAAGATTAAAAATACTTTTTAGCTGGAAACAAAATGTTTTTACTTGATGAAATTGGCAGTTTTTTCAGTGTGCACAAGAATGCTTACATTACTTTTATTAAATATTTCTTCTGCTTTCATTGTGATGCTGTCACATGTTTATATTGTGTTTTATATCTAACCAACTGTAAAAAGTGCAATAGTTTTGTTTCATTGGGGTATAGAAAAACATGTAGCAACATGAAATAACATTTGCTAATGTCAGATTACCTAGCAAGTAATCCTAATTTATCCTTCTTTCATACTTACGTGCCCTGCACTTGTCTGGGGAACTTCCACCTGCTCATGCACCTGTCCCTTATCTCTCTGTCCCTGTGTTGTGGCCACAGCCTCCTGCACAGCCGTGTGGCACGGTTGAGTGACAGCATTGAAGAGTGAGCTTGCGCATCTATGGGCCTGCAGGCGTGCTGTTGCCACCTATCAGTTTGGGCATGGAACAGTCGATTATAAGCAAGAAAAGAAAAAAGAAGAAAAGAAAACAAAATATATGTGGCTGACTGCTGTGCAGAGGCCGGCGGCAGTCCTTCTGCACCGGCCGTTCTGGTATTCTCCAGAACGTCTAGACGACCAGTCCGCCACTGGGCTTTACTTTGTCTGATCCTTTACCTAGGAGCAGTTTGCTATAGGTGACCCTACCAGCGGCAGTAAGCCCCCCCAACGAGTTAGCTCCTAGGATCGTTGGGACACTCAAACCCTCCACCACAACAAGGTGCCATCCCAGGGAAGAGGTTCTTCAATTGCACTTTACACAATTCAGCCTAATTTACTTTGTCAGAAACTCCTGAAGACACAGGTGGAACACTCAACAATCACCTGGATTAATGACGACCTGATAAACAGACAACAGATTGTAATGTTGATGGCTCATGTGTCTACAAGAGGTGATCAGCAGTCCTGGAGCACCACAGGGAACACAAACCCACCATTCCTTTTCATTCTGTGTAACTCAGACTTCAAATACAAGTAAGAGACCTGTCATCTGCAGAAATATAAATGACAGGTGGATCAAAGATTAACAATATGCCAAATACAGAGTACTGGTAAACAGCTTTGTGGCATGGTGTTGAAACAGTCGTCATACATTGAATGAGAAAACAAACAAAGAAGATTGTAGATATCAGACACTTGAGAAAGTTTTGGTCCTTCTGCATTTATATCAAGATGATACAGATTTCCTGTAAATCAATTGTGGAGGGTGCAATCTCTTCTGCCATCGTTTGTTTGGGTAGAAGCATCAAAGTCAGGTATTTCACAAACTGATAAAGAAGACTGGCTCTGTTCTGGGGACTGCTGTGGAACACCTGGAAATGATTGTGCAAAATTTGATTCTTCATAAAATTAAAAACATTACGATAAAAACCTTGAGCATCATTTTCATCACCATGTCGTTCAGCAAGATGTTTTCAGTTAGAGGTTTATCCAAAACCACTGTAATTCTAACTGCTACAGGAGATCATTCTTGACCAAAGCCATCAACATCTATTTCTCTTGTGACATTTATAAATTATTGAAATGAATACAAAAAAAGACCTAAGCAGGAGGTATAGATTCTAAGCAGGGTGATTACTTGATCAAAAAATAGATAATAACCTAAAAAATACTAATAAGAGGGAATTTCTAAATGAAAACAAATTCAAATTAGCAAGAGAAACCTGAATACTAAACAGAGCATAACCTAAAACAACAAAAACTCAAAATATTCTTCGCACTCCTCTCAAGGTCACAATTGTTTTTGTTGCATGTGCACCTTTTGGATAACTTTTTTTCATTTACACAACTTTTTATCAAAATGTACATATACATTGCCAACCAATCCTGAGAGAGAATGAATGAGAGAATGAACAAACGGAAATACAACTGATTTCATCTTAGTGAGAAGAGCTTGTATATTGTGTATTTCATGTTAGAGCATCTGAAAAGCAGTAGAAGATAAAAATCAAGGTAAGATGAGAACCAAGGGAAGTGGAGTGCCAGAGATTAAAGAACACAGCCCAAGAGAATGTTTTGAATTGAAGTTCAGAGTGAACTGGAGATACAAGAGGCAGCTGCTTGAGGCTACACACAGAACCGCATCGTCATTAGCATTGAGGCTGACAAAAGCCACCCTTTTAATTAATTTCTTTATTTCTGTCTTTGCAGTAAATGCCAGAAGAGTGTGGAATGTGGGGTTTCCCTTTTCTCTGATGTGTGGAGACTGGCTGCTCTCTACCCATCTGCCTTGGCCTGACAATGGAAGCCCAACATCAAATCGCATTAGTGGTGACTAATATTCCTTTCATCTTCCACAGAACGCTTCCATTGTGCTTGTGCTAAAGTACATTCCTCAGCTGTTTCTTGTCTTCTCAGTGTGGCAAAGAAAGGGACTGAAACAGAGAGGATGGTGAATTCAGTACAGGAAGAAATTATTGCTTCCAGGGTTAAGAAAGTTCAGCTACAACTCAATGTGGAAGGAGAATACAGAATTCTGCTTAATACACTATTTAATTCTGTTCTCTTATAGTTTGTCAATTCGCAACACATCATCTGAAGGCAATTAAAAAAAATAATTCAGTCTAATCCTACATTCAGTCTAATTTATCACAGTTGTCAAACAAAGCAGTCAAATTCAGTTTATTATTTAAATTGGAGATTGAGAGTAGACAGTCACCTGTCTTTTGTCCTTGACTTCACAGCAATCCCTAATATACCAAGCATTCATGTAACAACAGTGGAGAGGAAAAACTCACCTTAAACAGGAAGAAACCTCCAGCAGAACCAGAGCCTGGCTTAAAACGAATGGCCATCTGCCACAACTGACTGGGAGTTTGAGAGACAGAGCAAAGATACAAGAACAAAATAACTGATATGAGTATTTTCTATGTTAGAGAAATGTAAGAAGTTAATGGCATCAGTAGCTCCTCATCTGAGAGAGAAATATCTGGATAGATAAGCTGTTTGCTGGTTTTAAAGGCTCTATGGTGAAAAAGAGCATATCAAGTTAATCTCAACATAAGCTTAGCCAATAGCTTTTTCAGTGAGAAAAACTGAAAGACAAGGTCAAGTGTATCATCTTTTAAAGGAGAATGCCGAGTTGTTTGTAGTAGTAGCTCAGTCAATGAGGGAGGATAAGGTGGCTAGTCGACTGCTGCAGAGCGGACCAGGTCAGGGTCCTCCCACAATTTACATATTTCCAGCTTCATGCGTGTAGAAATGGCATATTTTAAAGCATGACTAGTTAGCTTTGGACACGCTTCGAGATGCGAATGTTCAATCATCCAGTAAGGGGCGTGCGGTGCTCTTTGGTTGCTTCAAACACATTTGGTGTGAACACACCGTAAATATAGCTCAGCAGAACTCAAGGCACTCTAACTATAAGTAGTATCAAAAATGAAGGTTTAAAAGGGATTATACATGTTTAAGTTAATCGCAGAATGGTTAACTTGTGGTTAAACCATACGTTTAACCACCAATAAATATATAAAATGTAAAAAACAATTTCATCATCCATGCTCCAGCAATGCAAGTGTTTGGGTCGAAAAAGCAGATTTCCTGAGTGCTTTCCAGGACAGCCTACGTAATGGCATCATGCGTGTTCACAATAAGGTGTAATGTGTGCTCTCTCCATCATAAACAACTGCGGACCGAGATGTAACTAAAGGATGGATTCAGCTAAGCAGAGAACAACTTCAAACACCAGTAAAACTGCAGTTCAGACCCCAACTACACTTAGACAACAGTGACATTTCTTTCCTCAATTGAAGCCATGACTGCACATCTGTGAATTGTCCAGGACGGGACTGACTCAACCAATGTATTGCCATTCAGATAAAATGATTGACTAAGCAGTTTCTTGAGCTTCTGGTCCAAAGATGACCATTTCTACCTTGTCTGAATTTAAAAGCAGACAATTTAGAGTCATACAGGTTTTTATGTATTTGAGATATGCCTTTATTCTACCTAACTCTTTTGATTCATCAGGAATTATTGATAAATATGGTTGCTTATCATCACCATAACTGTGCGAATACTGTGTCATAGTAGAAAGTTGGAGATAGCTCTAGAAACCTTCTCAGATGGATAGGCAATGACAACTGCTTTAAATAGTCATTTATAATGTCCGTACCAATGGCCGCTGGCTGCTCTGCTTTTTGACCGCATACCATGGAGGCCGCCATTGCTCCTCCATTGCTGTAGTACCTCCATTTGGCCGCTAGGCCCCCATGTAAAAGCATTGGACTTTAGACACGTTAAAAAAAACTTTAATGCCTGGTGCCCCATTGTTTTAAACTTTCTATGGCTACATATTCTTCCTGAGATAACGCGGGGCTCATAAAAAACTTGGGCACCAGGCTGGTTTTCGTAAGATAATTTTTTGAAATCATTCATAATTAATGAGGGGGCCGAGCCAAGTTTAGCATCAGAGCTAAAGACCCGGGAGCAGAATGGGCGTGATTACAACCGAACTACACGCCCATACACGCCCCACGAGGGCAGAGTCTACAGTGAAGATCCCGCCCCTATGCTCTTTTTAGGAACATGCTTCATCAGAGCTGGAGAGGAGGAGTCTGTGAATCCGCCATGAATTCCCCCATGAACGTGTGTCATTCTGGTAAACAGGGAGGAGTGAGGAGGCGCTGTCTATTCTTTTTTACAGTCAATGGTCCGTACCCATTGGCTTTGTGGGAACACACACCTGAAAGTGTCAGAGAATGCCAAATCCTTTCTTTATATAGGTGTTCATAATTGCTTACAATTAGCAAACATAGTGCTAAACTAAAAGGTCGTTTTCTACCTGTGATTAGTCCTTTAACTTCTGTGCAAAACAGGTTGAACTTCGGTGTTTAATTTGTCATTTTGACTAACTACAATCAGAAAAGTATTATCAGTATTATGTTACAAAATATTTCTAGGAGTAGGATATGAAGACTGTTGATCTACTTTAATATTCTGTATAATCCAAGTTTAATAAATCAAAAACGTACTAGGCGTAAATAATTTTTTGCTAAACTTAAGTACACTCTAAAAAATAAAACATTGGGGCACCAAACAAAAAACTATATTAACGTTCTCCACAATAACTTTTTAAGTTAAGCCAACTGCTTGCTCAAAACCAATGTTTTGAGAATGATGAACTAGCTTTTTGGTCATAATAACACACATTTCTGAGTAGCATGAACTTAAAAATTGTCAACATGAACCCAAGTATTTAAGTTGATCTAACATGGAATGTATGGTGAAGTATTTCTTTGGTCACAATAACGCACATTTCTAAGTAACATGAACTGAAACATTGTCAAAATGAATGCAAGTAATTAAGTTGATCCAGCAGGACTTTTCAAATATGTAAGATAATTTATTTTATTAAAGTATTTTTTTGGCCTTCTACCTAATACCTTGTAACTGAGATGTTAGAGTAAAAAATTTGGGATGAAGCCAAAAACTATTCAAATATAAATTGTGACATTTTAGTAATTAGGCAAACTTTTAATGTGTCACCATTAGGGAAAAAATGACTATAAAAAATGATCAAGGTGCACTCCTTGCAGACACCTAACTCCCATGCAAAGCCATTTCTATGACGGTGCTTGTACAATAAAAAACAAACACTGACAACAACATAACTCAAAAGATAACTAAGGAGCACTTCTATATTTCCATAGTTACGCAGATGATACACAGCTATATCTATCCATAAATCCTGATGAATCCAATCAGTTAGGTAAACTACAGGCATGTTTGGAAGACATAAAAATTTGGATGACTCTTAACTTCTTGCTTCTGAATTCTGATAAAACAGAAGTTGTCATCTTTGTAGTAATAAAACAAAGAACCTCTGTGTTATTTTTGACCAAGATATGTCATTTAGATCTCACATTAAAGAAGTCTCTAAGATTTCCTTTTTTCACCTTAGGAATATTGCAAACATTAGAATCCATCCTGTCCAGCAGTGATGCTGAAAAACTAGTCCATGCCTTTGTTACTTCAAGGCTGGATTATTGTAACTCTTTATTATCAGGTAGTCCACAGAATACAATTAAAAGTCTTCAGTTAGTCCAAAATGCTGCTGCTAGGATTCTGATGAATATTAAAAGAAGAGATCACATTTCCCCTGTTTTAGCTGCTCTTCACTGGCTCCCAGTAAAATCTAAAATATAATTCAAGATCCTCCTTCTGACATATAAAGCTCTTAATAATCAAGCTCCATCATACATAAGAGACCTGATTGTTCCATATGTTCCTAACAGAGCCCTTCGCTCTCAGACTGCAGGTCTACTCGTAGGTCCTAGGATTTCTAAATGTAGAATGGGAGGCACATCTTTTAGTTATCAGGCTCCCCTCCTATGGAACCAGCTCCCAGGGTTGGTTCGTGAAGCAGACAACTTGTGTATCTTTAAAACTAGGCTTAAAACCTTCCTCTTTGACAAAGCTTACAGTTAGAGATATGTTAATAGGTAGTTAGAGACAGGTTAGACAGGTAGCTAGGAAGGGATAGGTTAATGTTAGTAGTCAGGTAGAGTAGCAAGGTAGAGATAGATAAATGTAAGCCGGGTAGAGAGTGTCAGTAGCTAGGTCTCCTAGTAGCTAGGAGACAGGTTAATGTTAGTAGCTATGCTGATTTAGGCTAGGCTGTTGGAGGACATTATCAGAGTCTGTTCCTACTTTCTCTCCTACTTCTCTCCAACTGCATGACGTGCTGTCAATTCAAGCGCTAACCTGTTTTCTCTTAGTCTCTTCCTACAGTAGGTGCTCCTGACTTGCCCTGCTTGACGACCCTGACTAAGATGGCATTGCAGTGGAGGAACGTTCTCCACGTCCTGCTTACCAGCTTCTGCTTCTGCGTCTCTGCTGCCTTCTCCAAACCCCAGACGGTCTCGGCAGATGACAGCTTTTGCTGAGCCTGGTTCTGCTGGAGGTTTCTTCCTGTTAAAAGGGAGTTTTTCCTCTCCACTGTCGCTTCATGCTTGCTCAATGTGAGGGATTGCTGAGAAGTCACAACACAATCTTCTGTGGTTCTCTAATTCCTAAACTAAATATTGTATTGAAATAATTCTTCTTGTAAAGTGCCTTGAGATGACATCTGTTGTGAAATGGCGCTATATAAATAAACTGAATTGAATTGAATATTTGGAACACAAACTATAACATACAACAGAAAACTTCTAAAATTAACACAAACACATTACCCATAAGTCTTTGGGACATACAACCGTGCCCCAACTGTTTTTTTCTTTCTATTATTTTCTTTCTATTTTTTTAAGGTTTTGTTACCATAGTGGCCTTTATTTTGGTCTCTTTTCAATGACGTTCCCGTTACATGTTCATTGAAAGACTAATATTGTATATCCATAATAGTCAAAACGGATTAAAACGTAAATTGGAAGTGTAATGTGGAAAAATAGACTTTTATGCCTATTTTGAATTTTGCTCTAACACAAATACAAATACTAGCTGCTTTGCACACCACTATAATGGAGTTAAATTTATTAGCAGTTTCGTAACAACTGATACACAGATACAAAACCACAGTTAAGTCTTTTGAATTTCTGAAGTACAATGCACAAATTGCATTATTTGATTTACACTTTAAAACACCTTACATTTACAGTTTTACCCCAGTTGATCCAAAACAAATGGTGCAAAACACATCTAAATACTTGTGTGCAAAACAAATAACCGCTGGTACTTTTTGTTGCTCACAGACAGAAATTAGTGAATGTGGTTAGCACCATAAGCAATTCACCTTATCCTCGTGGCTAACAACACTAAGCATCTTTTAAACATTTTAAACCAATACATTGTTCCGAACCACGCTACCACAGTAACGCTATTTTCAACTGCTCCATAACAACAGCCCTGCTCTCTGTAAATTACTCTCCAATCACCACAACACTGGATGAGCTGGATTTTTCTGGACCTTTTTTTGAGTGGAAGAGGGAAACTGTGGGCTGCTTACGCATCATCACATTGTATTTTAAGTCAATATAACTTAAAACAAAGTTATTTTTTGATTAACTTCAAAATTTTAATTCAGACAAGTCATTATTATATATTGAATTAAAAGGCATAATTTTTTGTGTCACCAGAGCTTAATAAAATAAGAATTAAAAGTAAAAAGTCTAACAGCATTTCTGAACTTAATTTTTAGTTTCATAACTATTTATATATTTAAGTTACGACTAAAGGCGCCCTGAATTACTTTTCAGAGTGTACGAATTTAGTGCACTTTCTTTATTGAAAGTAATGTCACATACACCCAATCCACAACCCCAGTGTTAATGTACTTTAAACATTCATACACACCAGCATTTCATATTACCACAGACACACATGCAAACACCGCAGGATGGAGGAGCTGGGTTCAGATGCCTTGATCTGGCTTGTTGATCAAGTATGCTCATTATATTTTTCAGTGCAGCTAAACTTAATGTGGCACAGACAAAACATCAGAACAAGCTGGGACTGTTAAATAAACAATTTGCTTTTGTTTGAAAGCTTTAAATCATGAGGACCAGATTTTCAGCTGCTGTCTTCACAACTTTCCCTGCACAAATATTTGGCAGTAAGCGGACCATGTCACATGATACAGACAGAAGGTGAATGTATTTGTATAGGGAGAAAATATTATTTTAGGGAAATCCCAGATTAGTTTGATCAACTACTTTAGAGAGTTTATTATTATCATTATTGGAAATTCCTGCAGTTGTGAACTGGGCTTAAAAATTAGCATTTACTACATGCCTAATTATACTACAGATTTTTCTTAAATAGCCCCAGTGAGGACCACATTTCTTGATCCAGAAAAATACAGTGTTAGAAATATGAGCGACTCTCTTGTCTGTGGAGAGTGTGAGCGTTCCACACTGTAAACACATTGAAGCAGACCTGCTTTGTTTCCGCTTCCCTCCCAGGGTGGATCATAAATCTTCCATCTGAAATGTGCTGACCTGTAAAATCCCAGCTGTGGGTCCTGTGGTGCCCAACATAAACTGGGTCTTTCCCATCGAAACTAAATGCCCAGGGTAACAAGCCACGTCTTGCTTCATCAAACCAAAGAATGTTCCACCACTGGGCCTGGCGTCTGATGGCAGCCCCTGTTCGTTTCAAGTATTCCCATACCAAGGCTGTGGCCAAAGTAAATAGAAACAGACCACTCTCTCGACCTTCATCAAACACATCACTCTGTAACAGCTGTTACCATTTAGCTGAAAAAACCACCAGCATTCCTTTCTTCAGAATGTATATGGGACAAGTGAGATAGCAATCAACACACACATTCTTTGGCTGTGGCCAAACTTGAAATTTCTTCCTCCTCCAAGTGTAAACACACCAAGCTGCTACACTGACAATATGAGTGTTATGACCTCTGAATATTGTTTTGCACCTCTAAACATTTGCACACTGTGATTATGTTGTCTGAGCTGTTTTGCTTATAACTAGGAATCTGGGAAATTCTTAGAATGGCAGCTTACTTTTTTTTAGCTCAGAGACAATGCTTGGTTGGAACTACTTAGAGTACAGGCAGCAAAGTATAGTTAGATCATTTACAAATTGCATAAGCCAGCCATAAACATGATTAAAAACTCAAAAGGTTTATGTTAAGTTTTTTTTAAATTAAGTTCAGGTTAAAAATTTTGCCACAAATGTTTTGTATTTCCTTTCATGTAAAGTAATTTCCAATCACTTGGCACAATCAGAAACCTACATAACATAGATTTTGCTGCATACTCTGTGATTAGGATGGCTACTTCTTATTATCATTCCAGAAAATTTTGTTTCAATATTCAGCCTCTTTCAGCCCTAAGAAAACTCGAGAGTAAAAATAACCTTCAGAATACTTCTAGTTAGCAACCAGAGTCTACATGTTTGCAACTTTATTTCTGTATAAATCCAGACGTTCTGTGAAGGCCTCGGATGTTTGTGAGAAAACAGAACAGAACAATCAGCAACAGAAAAAGTTGTGGCAAAGTTTAAGAGGCTTTAAAATGATATTTCAAGTTTTGAACATCCAAGACCTCTGTTCAAACCATTATCTAAACATCGGAAGAGGATAACATGCAAACCTAGCAAGACATGGCCTTCCACATAAACTGCAAGGCAAGGATAGCAGTAATCAGAAAGGAATTTTGCAAAATTTGTGAATTTTAAAGATCTGGGGTCTCCTTTATAGAACATTGCGTAGAATCCCTACTAAAAGTGTACGTACGACCAAAACAAAAAGTTTGCGTTCTCCAAAACGATTTCTGATTTATAAAACCATGCCTACGCACAGGTGTAAGCAATTTCCCTTTATAAATCACGGTCTTCTTGGAAGTTTACGCACGTGAATTTGGCTCATATCCCGCCCTGAACACGCCCAAATCTGGCTATAAAAGGTCAATGCAAAGCAGGACATGAATATTGATGCATATGAAGAAGAGGGGAAATATGGCAACAACAAAAGAAAAACAAGAAGAGAAACTTTACGAAGATGTTGATTGAAGTGCTAGTGGGTGAAGTGGAGGCTAGAAGAGACATTTTATTTGGTGGACACAGCAGCGGTGTCACAAATAAAAGGAAGAACTTTGAGTGGCAGCATGTGGCGTCTGCAGTGCAGACTGTCAGTGCAACTGACAGCACGGTACCTGAAATAATAATAAAAAAAAGTGGTCGGACCTCAAAGTTGAGGGGGGGAAAAAAAACACTTGCCTCCCACCGCCAGAGTGGGTCTGCTACTGGAGGGGGTACGTGTACACCCGAGCTGACACATTGCTACCTTAAATGATACAATAAAAATTTTACATCCTGGCCGATCCTTGCTCCCTGGGTGAAAGCTTCCTGTCGAGGATGAGGCGACTGTGGGTCAGGGTTTCATGCTGGGGAGCGGGTACGCCAGGAGGGGGCGGAATTTCCTTGGACGGGGCCCTTATAGTAATATGGGTGCAGTCAATTGCGCCGATTATGTTTGGGAACCCGGACATTGCTGCAAATTGCATCTTAATTTCGGCCTGCTCCCCCACAGTATATGGAAACGTGATGTATCGCCTGCTCATCTTAATGATCCCATCCAAGACTGCAGGCATTATTGCGCTCAGGGACGGCAGATGATTCAATTTATTAATTGGCACACAGTCCCGGCCCTTTTATCTGAGTTTAAGGTTTTGAGATAAATTTTATGTATCTATTTTAATATTGAAAAATGTTTTTAGAAGAGCTATAGCTCACTGCTAAGCTACAATATAGATATCATTGCTTGTTTGGATGTTTATAATAACATGAATCCATAATTAATGTTTGGTGTGAGGTAAAATGATATGTGTGAGAGGAGTAATATGCAGTGTGGCTGCAGTTCACCACCTCACTAACTGCGTTGTCGATTCCCTCGTCTCCAAAATGTCCGTACGCACGGGTCAGAGTTGGCGTACAGGTGCGCACATTTTCCCGTCAAGTCTGTTTTTTATAAATCACAACTTTTGCTTTGAAAGTGGCGTACGCCAGTTTCAGGCCTTGTTTTGTGCGTACACAAAGTTTATAAATGAGACCCCTGGCCTTTAAGGAAAAGTTGCATAAAGAAAGCCAAGCTATTCCTTAGAGCAGTGGTTCCTAAACTATTTCTGCTGGGGCCCCTTTTGTTTTAAAAGAAAATGTCATGGTCATTAACCCCCCAGTGTAATTAATACTTTTTAATCACTTCTTTTTTTATCATTTAAAATGTGTAGCAGTATCTAACGTTGCTGTCAGTAATTTTTTAATACAACAATTGCTGCAATGTCACTACGCAAGTTTCATTAAAAACTTGTTAGGCCGGGAATACACTTGCTTTCTTACCTTTGGTAACCTTGCGTTGACACAAGCAGGAGCCTGTGTCTTGCATACTTGCTTGTGCACTGCAGATACTACTGGAGAATTGCACTAGGGGGCAAAGTAAAAAACTCTGACTTGTAGGGCAGAAATAAAAACAAACATGGCAACCATACAGTAGATAATCATCTGGCTAATTTTTAGATTACGACAGAAAAAAACAGCAGTAGTGTTGTAGATGGTATCGTTGGGATTCATTTTCCATGAATTATTAAATTAAACAATTATTGTCATTGGTCTGTGACCAGTGATGATGACAGAGCTTGCACTGCCCTATTCGCATTCTCAATGGTCTTTGGTCAGTGAGGACAGGTAGAGCTCTTAAGGACTGTGCACAAAGAAGCCATTGTATTTCCATGCTCCGTGTTTCCTGGGTGAAAGGAGACATCTTACCTTTGCTAACAAAATTTCCCCATTTGGTTCCAACCCTGCTGGCCAGGACTGGACCCTTTCCTGAATCTCTGGAGGATTATTTTGCCAAACTACCCACCTTCCCGTTGGAAGAAAGTCTGCTTGCAGGAAGTTTGCAGGAAGTCTGCTGGCATCTGAGCTATACCAAGATAGGTCTGAAGACAGTATCGACTTAAGTCGCTGCCAGGATCTGAATGGGTTCATTTAAAATCAGCTGTGTGCACTACTGTTCCTAAACGGACTTGGCCAGCGTTTCGGATCATTCTTCCTTCTCCCTTCATTGTTTATCTCAGACTGCCATTATGGACAAAGTCATAACTAGGGATGCGTATCGTTTAGCTTTTATGCGACACCGATGCCAAACCAGTATTTTTTAAACTGTGCGAGTGCTTAAACAGGGCTCAAAATGGTTCCTAAAGAATGGAAAACATACAAACTTTGTCCAAAAATCATCTTATATTTTTATTATTGGTAGGGCTGTCAATCGATTAAAAATATTGGTCTAATTTATCACAAGGTAGCTGTGAATCAATCTCCATTCCTAAATTACAAAAAAAAACTACAGTTTTCAGTATAAATAAAGGACAAATCCAGATTCCGTTGCTCTTTTTGTAAAATTAAAGGAGAATTTCAGGAGAATTCAATGGAATTGTTGTTTTGAACTCCACAATCACCTGTATATGTGGTCGCATATGAAAAATAATAAACACAACTAAGGCAGAGCTAACCAAAATATATGAATAAACTTAACATTTGGATATCACCAGTCTGTGTTAATCATCAATAAATCAAATGTAATATAGACTTAGTAATCAAATGTCACAATTTACCATTGGGAACATGAATAAATACTCAGCAGATTAAATGCTGGTTCATCCCATCAGGACATGAATGCTCTTATTGTGAAGATGTACACAGCTACTGCCTTTATTGAGTTAGCACAAATTCAAGTCTTCAAACATCACTTAAACTGAAAAATTTTGCATTTTAACGCAGCACTAACTCAGTAAGAAATGTACTGAAGCAATACATGTGAACCAACATGCATAAATCAACATGAATACAGAGCCTTTATGCTCAGCCCCGTGCATAGTAAACTGACATCCCGAGCGAATGGTAAGGACAATTCCCACAGAGAACTTATGAACTTATAATCATATCAACCCATTAAGCAAATCTTGCTGGAGTCTCGATGCGCTTCCGTTGTCTTGATCGTTAAATACAAGGTGATAATCTGCAGTTGGCGACCCAATTTAATGCATTTATTAAGGATTTGGATGGGTTCATCATCACCTGGTGACATTGAGATACAAAGCTAAGCACTGTCAGCATAGCTGTGGTAGTTGATACTATTTGTTGTTATAATCTGGTTTAATGGGAGCATGTAAATGCTAAATAGGAGGGGCGCAATTCTCATCACAAAACACATTTCTGCATTTTGTGATGTAATAAGGCATTATCTGCCCCAAAACACCTTCATTTAACCAATGTTTTTTTTATTGTTAGCATTACTTCCCTCTGAGTTCAGAACGTCTCTGCAGTGCTTATTTGTTCTGTTTCAGGGTGTTTTAGAGGCTTACAATCCAAATAAACTATCACATGATTTCAGTTACGTCACTGTCGTGCTCCATCCCAGTTGTAGTCTGAGCAGGACTTTCACTCTGTGCTCTATGGCGGTCAGTTAGCTTCCACAGGCTCCCTTTTGGCAACCTATGAAGACTACAACTGCAATAGCAGATGGCTGTAACATCACTGAAATTGCGGCAAGTCTAAGTTTGTATTGTTTGGAATAAAAAGCCTGTAAAACCCCCAGAAGCTAGTAGCTTAGAACTCACAGGGGAACCTGCCCTGATTGACTCCCATTAAATGTATATACGCTGAACGCGACTGGACATAAACTTCTCCAGAAGGACTCCAAGTGGCTCCAAACTTGTCTGCAGGAGAAAATAAACGTAATAAATGCTAAAATGTGTAGGTTGAAAAAAAGTTTCCATTCAAGGTGTTGGTGTAGGCCTTGTGAATTTAGGTCACCATCAGCAGTCGGTAAAACCTTACTACTTATCTGTTGCAAAGTTATAGACTGAGTTTGAAAAAGGTCAAAAAGATCTAAATGTTTTTTGTTTGGGTTTCAGGAACCAAAAGTCACTTGTCAATTGTTTCATTACTGTCCAAAGCAAACATCCATAATGTAACCATGCAGCCCAAAACATTGCTTTTAAGGATAGAGAAGTACTACACAAAACTCCAGCGTGGCAATGTCTAGAAATGTTTAAGTGACTACAAAACAGAAACAAGCTTCCAACAGTTTTTTCAGGAGGTTGAAGTCATTCAAAAATACTGCCTTTATCATAATGAAGGGATACCTGAACAGGAGCAAAAACTGCTGCCATCCCAACCTGGTCCTGGGATAAAAGTGAGATTGCAATGTGTCTGGTTTAACCAATCTTTTCCTGTGTATTTGAGTATCCTAATGGGTTTTCTCACTAGTCTGGTCTCCTTTGTCATGTATTTTTTGTGAGACTTGTGGAAGAAATGTCAAAGCTTGGTGGTATGTGGTGGAAGGAGACCACAGAGCAATGAATTAACTCACAGCCTCCAAGAGGGATCCTTTGTGCACTTGTTACCAAGGGCACCTGACTTATATTTAGCAAATAAAGAGCCATCACACTCAATAATGGGGAACAGATGAAGCTCTTGAGTATAAGAGAATTAGATTTTCCTTTTGGGGGCTCAGGAATACAAAGAGCAGAGAAATGAATGCATCTTTGTGTTCTGCTTAGAACTTGTCGAACCCCTCTCCTTTCAATATGGTGTCCCTGTTTCAGAAAAGCAACAGTAACAGCTAAATGATTACTACTAACTTCGAGTTCGTAGAGGCTGCTAAAATGCCAGATTACCCTCTTAGACTAACTCCAAACTATTGAAGGTGCTCCAAAGTCAGATGAATAATTGTCAAAATGGGCAGCATATTAAATATTTATGGATCCCTTTGTTTTGTGCTGCACCTACCGTGGAGAAGAAATAATTTGCAGCCCCAGATTGTTCAAGCTGCCTCACTTAAAAAAATGACAGAGGTCTGATTTTTATTTTTGGTACGCTTTAACTGCGAGAGATAAAGTGTAAAAGAAAAACAAAAACAGGAAATCATGATTTTAAAATAATTTTTTGTATAATGGTGCAGAAAATAAATATTTGTTCAATAACATAGGTTCACCCCAATACTTTATAATTTAACCTTGGTTGGCAAAGACAAGGTCAAACATTTCCTGGAGGTCTTCACCCAGTTTGCACACACTCGTTAATTTGGCCAATTCCTCCATGCAGATGTTCACTGCAAAAACAGATGTATTAGAAATTACATGTTTTGAGTGGTATCAGGAACTACACGTGAGTGTGAAACATTTTAAATTTCTCCTGATAAACTGTTATTTATTTGTATGCACATATTGATATGCAATCTTTTTGTTGCTGTAGTGGAAATAATTTAATGTTATGTACTTTGTGTACTTTGTAATCAACTGTGACCTGGTTTACTTAATGTCGTAGTATCAGTTTGAATGACTAGTCCTATTAAGTGACGTCTTTACCCAAGACATGTTCAGAGAGTTTTTGATAATGATAGTCCCTATCCTGTGTTACCATGGAGATGGTTCTTCGACCGGGCATCCTTAAAGATACACAAAGTTTTCAGCTTTCTAATCAAAGAGAAAGGCACCACAAAGTCTCTGATTTTCATCTTGAGAGTTGTAATTTATCGAGTAGAATGGATAGACCAAGGTTGCTAGTAATAATATAAGCTTGTTGTTGTAAGACCAAGACAGGTCAGTATTCCACATTTACTGTGATGATTTGCTGTCCTCCTGTACGATCAATTCAAATCATACTGAAACCTCCCAACGTTTAAAGGAATCTCTCTCATTTATTAAGAGTCTCAAAAATCCGAGTACATTCTTGGCACCCAAACGTTTTTTCTGGTTTCCAACGGCGTATCGGTTTTTCCAGTGGAGAACCAAGTCATCCGGATGACCTGGGAACAACTGACTTGACCGGCATGTGACCTACCATCTTCGGAGAAGCGGGGATTTGGTCCTCCGTGGACTTCCGTACGCTGTCTGGAAGGACCCATCACCCGGTGAGAGAGATTTCCTCTTTAATAATTTAATTTTCATTAATCTTGCGAAGTGTAAATATTGTGCAGTGTGATGGTTTTTGTGAACACAATGCTGTGCTGCGTTTCAACGTCATTTTACTCAAAAAGAGTTAATTAACGAGTTTTTTTTTGCTGGGTTTCATTCTCTTTACATAATGGGAACAGCAAAGTCCAAATTTTCAGGTCCGGACAGCGCTGTCTGTCGTTCAATGCGAGATAAATATGGGCAAGAATGCTTAGAATATGTTCACTTTTGGATTAATAAATGGGATTTCCCGATTGGGGGTAGTCTTGACGTAGCAGAAATTGAGAAAATCGAGCAGAAATTAATCTCAGAGGGGGAGAAATTACAATCAAAGTTTTTTTTTGCGGGAAGCTTCATATAAACAGATGGAAGAACAAAGAAAGGTGTTGAAGGTGTGGCGAGATGAAGTGATTCGCTGTGTAAGGAAAGCCAGCTCTAAGAAGCTGGGTGGTGGTTTATATAATTCTGGTACTGTTGCTGGACGCTGCGATAATGCATCGCTAGAACCCAGACACAAAAGGATTAAGATTAGTTCTGTTAAGTTTCCTACACACACAGACACTCAGCCGTCAGCTCCACTCTTAGACATTTCACGTTAGAGACGTCACTCCACACGACACGGACATCAAACCTCCTCCTCCTAGCGCTGAGCAAAGGTGTAGAGCGACAAAACATATGCCAAGCCCACCGCCATATCACCCTGCCAAACAGTTATTGTCAGATTTGCAGGCCCTAAAATTATCCAATCCCGGACCTGGACTCCGCCCCCCTGAGGAGCCAACAGGCGATGGCTACGCCATCAGACGGGAGCAGCAGCCTATCCCGAACAAGCAGAGGCGGGCCCCAGTGATGAGCAGTCAGAGGTACGTGCAGAGACTCCGCCGAAAGCAGAGATTCAGAGGACAAAGGAACTAAAAACTGAAGCCCAATTAGCTAGCCCTACTCTCGAGAGAGCCAGACACCATATTGAATATCTAAAGCAGGTGTTGGACGAAGCAAAAAAGAAAAGACTAGCAGAGTCTGCAGAACGACAGTTGCCTCCACCGCTATTGGATGACCTAACGGAAGAGCTAGCCAAACCGACCTACCGCAACTCAGATCAGCGGGTGAAGAAAACGCTCCAGCAGCCTTTTTCTCTGCCTGCATCTAGAACGCGGAAAGCCGCCACATGCAACAGCTGTAAGGTAAAAGACTGAAATTGATAATAATGATGTTTTTTAGACTTTTCCAATGGTTGAGGTAGCTGGAGCGAGTGGAACAACGCTTGTTTTCCGAGGCTGGAGCCTGCCGCCGATCACCGGCAATGGGTGTGACTTCGCGAGGGAATTCGAAGAGATTTGTCTGCCCCACAAGCCCACCGGTACGGAGATCGGTAGGATTCTGAGATGCAAACTTAAAGCCGCCGACCCTGCGAAGCTGAAAGACAGTTTGCCTGCAGCGGACCTGCGTGCAAAGCTTGTGTCTGGTGATGGGGATGAACCAGAGGTAAGCTCTGAATATTCCGCAGCAATATTTCTGACAAGGCCGAACTTGACTAAGATACATTCTTTGAAACAAAGACAAGGAGAGGATGCACATGACTTTATTCACAGATTAGGAGAAGCTTTTGAGCAGTTTAGTGGACTTCTGAGGCCTGGCAATCATTTAAGGAGCTGAAAAAAGCTCTGCAGTTGCCTCCAGCTCTGGCTCTGCCAGACGCAGAAAAAACATTTATTCAAATGGTTGATGAAAAGAACGGATACATAACGTCTGTTCTCCTTCAAAATCATTGTGGTTTGAAACAACCTGTGGCTTATTACTCTGCTAAGCTTGATCTAGTTGTGGCCGGGCTTCCTAGCTGCCTCAGAGCTGTAGCAGCGGCAGAAAAAGCAGGTTTGGCTTCGAGAGACATTTTGATGTATAGCCCACTGTGTTTGGTACCCACAATAATGCCATCATTTTGTCAGCAGCTAGATGGCTGAGGTAGACTTCTGTCTTGCTGGATTTGCCTAACATCACGGTTAGAGGTGTAATTTTCTTAATCCTGCCAGCTTCCTGCCCACTGAAGACAACGAGACCCCGCATGACTGTCAAACTGAATTAGAGGTACTGTGTACACCCCGTCCAGATTTGACTGACCTTGCAGAATCCAGACATGGTGTTGTATGTTGATGGATCATTGTACTGAGACTCATGGGAAAAAATAGAGTGGGCTATTCTGTTTACTTTGACCTTTGTACTTTGTCTGCAGGAAGCCTTCCGTCTCATTTCTCTGTGCATACCGCAGAACGGGTTGCATTGACGAAGGCCTGTGAGCTGGCTCAATATAAAGCGGCTAACATATACAGTGACAGCAGCTGTGCAGTGGCCGTGGCTCACCATTTTGGAGTTTTGTGGAGACACAGACGGTTCTTGAAGTCTGATGGTAAGCCGATTTTGAATGCATCACAGGTTTCTGACCTCCTTGATGCGATTTTGCTGCCATCCAAAACTGCAGTAGTGAAATGTGCTGCACACACCACGTCCAGAGATACTGTTTCTCTTGGAAACGCCGGAGCGGATGCTGCCGCCAAAGCTGCGTGGTTCAGCCAATGACGACTACCTGTGCTGCTATTGAGCAGGCAGAGGAGCCCCTCGTTGTGTCTGATCTGACAGATATGCAGAGTTTTGCCACTTCTTTTGAGGTAAAAGCATGGACAAAGGCAGGTTGTGTCAAAGATGGTGTGTGGGTTTCTGTAGAAAAGAAGCCGTGTCTGCCTAAACATTTTTTCCCAGTTTTTGCAAAAGTCAGTCATGGGCTGGATCATTGTTCCAAAACTGGAATGTTTGATCTTGTTGCTACACATTGGTTCACAAAAGGTTTCACATCATTTGCTGAAAAATAATGTCATTCATGTATGATTTTTGCCACAAACAATGCAGGTCGAGCAGTGTCCACTCAACCTGCTGGTCATCCGGGTCCACAGAGACCTTTTGAACATCTGATGATGGACTTCATCGAAGTTGAACCTGCTGAAGGTAAAAAATATTGTTTGGTGATTGTTGACATGTTTTCCAAATGGACAGAAGCGTTCCCCTCAAAACATGCTGACACTGCTGCGGTAGTGAAAGCTTTGCTGGGAGACGTTTTTCAAAGATGGGGAATTCCTGACAGGATTTCCAGTGACAATGGCAGACATTTTGTGGGCAAGCCTCTTGAAGAGATTTGTGAGGTCTTGGGGGTGAAATTATCCACCTATTGTGCAGACCACCCACAGTCGGGCGGGGCGGTAGAACGAGAATATGGGACTTTGAAAGCTAAGCTTGCTTGAAGTGCTGTGAGGAAACAGGACTGTCTTGGGTCAAAGCTTTGCCTTTGGCTTTTTTTTACATGAGGATGAGAAAAAGAGCCATAAATAATCAGATTCCTTTTGAGGTTCTTTTTGGCAGACCTCATGCGGTGGGGTTAAACCCACCTGCAAAACCGCATCTCTCTACAGACCTCTGTGAGGATGCTATGATTTCTTACTGTCAACATCTCTCTAAGACTCCTGCTGCTGCACAGGTGCACCAGCAGGTGAAGGACGCCCTTCCTAAAGCAGCAGTGGGACCCATTCATCCAATAAGACCTGGAGACTGGGTTCTGATTAAAGAACTGAGGAGAAGAAATTGGAGACAACGACGATGGCAAGGGCCTTTTCTTGTGACCTACACTGTTGTGAAAGTCGCTGAGAGAGCAACTTGGGTGCACGCCAGTCATTGCAAGAGAGTGACAGGGCCGATTCTGGACCAGTCTTTTACTGCTGAAGCAGATAAATTGAGAGAAGTAGACTCTGAAACAAACACTTGACTTTTATAGCTTTTTCATTCATCTAATCATCACAGGTGAAGAAATGGAGAAGGTGACACATTCTTCAAAGCTCTGGGGCTTCAGAGCAAAAAAAAGACAGACATTTATGCTGTTTGTGTTTTATTTCTTGTTAGGGGGTATCGTTTGGACTCTGCATCGGGGACGAGAGGTCACCTGAGCTGGACTGATGCAGAGGGCACCTACGGGCCTGATGCAGACTTGATTCGACGAGATGGAAAAGAAGAGCTGGATGGAGATGAAATGGGTATGGACTTGCTTGATGACCTCGAATTATATGAGTAATTAGTTTACAGATGTACGACGACTTCCTTTAAATCACTTTGTGACTTAGGTTGTCTGATGTTTTTCCCTGTGACTAAGGTCTTGTGTTTTTCCATGGGAGTTTAGCAGTTTCATTCCATGGATGTGAATGACAGAGAGAGGGGTTTGATTCGATTTTTCATTTTATAATTTTTTGCGTTACTTTTTAAGGATTTTACATTTTTCTTCATTCAATTCAATCTTATCAGTACCTCATCTCATTTATTCAAATCAAGTTAATTTGCAGTGATGTTTGTTTTATTTCATTGATTGTTCATTTATTATTTCATTTTGATTATTTTTTTCTTTTTCTTGATTTTCATTGTTTGAGGATAAATAATGAACAGGGGGGATTACAGATTTTACAGATTTTTAGATATTTTAAGATTACAGATTTATGCATTTTTTGATTTATCAAGAATACATAATCATTACAGAAGTTAGAGATTTTATTAGAAATTATTTTTGTTTTTATTGTATTTTGTTTGTTTTTTGAATGTTTCATTTTTATTTTTGATTACCATTGATTTGTTTTCTTTGTGTAACCTTTAAAGGGTCACTGTGGTGCTGAGCAAAGAGTGACTGACGATCTTGATATTGAGGTTAACGCTGTGGATGCCTGACTTATTTAAGGGAAGAGTACGCACTCCGAGTTGTGTTGAGAGATTAGATCTATTTATGGTGTACCTGATTGATACTGCCTAACATTGTGCCCCTTTCTTTGTTTTGCAGTTGCGTTCATGCATCCTGACTAATGAGGAACTGAACAAGAGGGCCACCTATTGGGGCTAGGGGCCGTCTCAAACTTTTTGCCTGCCGAGTCGTGAAGAGAAACAACAAATGACATGACCCTAGGATGGAGGTTTCTTATTTTAGGCCACCAGCAGGATTTTTTGTTTGAGATGTTGTTCGAGTTCAGATAACATCATTTAGATGGATGCTTAGATTAGATCAATCTGTTAGAAATGATTCAGTGTGACATGTACTGATTGAGAACATTTGAACCACTGTTTCTTTTATTGTCTTTCTTTTTAGAATACGGCCTGTCTCTTAGGTTAGTTACTGATTTATATTATTTATTGATTCTCCTTTATTTTGATTTATCTTTGAGATTAAATAAAAAGGGGGACTGTGGTGGAAAGAATTTTATGTTATGTACTTTCTGTACTTTGTAATCAACTATGACCATTTTTACTTAATGTTGTAGTATCAGTTTGAATGACTAGTCTTATTAAGTAACGTTTTACCCAGGACATGTTCAGAGAGTTTTTGATAATGATAGTCTCTATCCTGTGTTACCATGGAGATGGTTCTTACACAAAGTTCTCAGCTTTCTAATCTAAGAGATAGGCGCACAAAGTCTCTGATTTTCATTTTGAGAGTTGTACTTTGTCGAGTAGAATAGATAGACCAAGATTGCTAGTAATAATATAAGCTTGTTGTTGTAAGACCGAGACAGGTCAGTATTCCACATTTACTGTGATGTGTTGCTGTACGATCAATTAAAATCATACTAAAACATCCAAATGTTTAAAGGAATCTCTCTCATTTATTAAGAGTCTCAAAAATCCGACTACAGTTGCTAAATGTGCATTTGATTTTTCTATTTTATTTTAAAATCTTAAAATTTCCTGTGCCAGAACTTTAGGTACAGAAGATAACACTTTCACTGTGTCAATGGATTGATTGGAGGATTACACACTGTGTGATGTCTCTCTTTTTTTCGCAGTGGGTTGTCCATTGGGCAACATTAACTTTCAACTCCCTCCACTGATTCTCTATTGGATTTAGGTCTGACACCACTGAAGAACCTTATAATTTTTATTAAGTACTCACTCCTTCATGGCTTGGGCGGCATGTGTGGTATCGCTGGCATGCTGGAAGCTCCATCCATACTTCATCTTCAATGCTCTCACTAATGGAGGGAGGTTTTTGCCAAAAATCATGGCCACGGATGTAGACTGGCCAGAGGAGAGCTAAGCTGATGATGACAACGCTGCAATGTCTAGACTAATTTAGTAGTCAAACAGTCAAAGATGCCTACAGATGAACACCAGTTGTTTGAAATGGCTTTGGCTGCTAAACTGAACGAGTTAGACATGGCTTGTTATCTAAAAGACGAACAGAAAACCGCGCTCCAACCGTTCCTTTGGAAGAAGGACATTTTTGCTGTTTTGCCGACTGGATAAGGCGAGAGTTTAATCTACCAGTTAGCTCCATTGGTAAGTAGAAGTATTGTGATTGGTCTTGGCAATATCCAATTGCATGCAATGAGAGCTTCAAATACATGCTTGGTTTCGCCCCTCAAGTTTGGCCCTTTTCATTACTCGTTGCCAGACCCTTATTCTTAATAGAATTTTTCCAGGCTAGTTTTTAGGATGATACTAAGCGAGTGGCGTTAATACAAAATATTTGTATTTTGGTGAAATCTGACCACATGAAATTCTCGCAATCATCCTCTATATCATCCAGATCGTATCTAGCAAACTTTAAATGGGTCTGGACATGTGCTGATTTACACAAGTAACCTTTGAGTACTTCAGGATTTTATTCTATGACAACGTCATGTGTTACTGATAGTAACCTTTTTTTGTGGTCCTAGCTCTCTTAAGGTCACCCACTAAGAGGCTGACCTGAGGTTAGCTCTTAAGATCATGTGTATCCCATGAGGTAAGATCTTGTATGATTAAGGGAGATTGTCTGTCTGTCTTTGGATAGTCCTCTGGTCTTGGCCATGGTGAAGATTGGAGTCTGACTGTATGAATGTGTGGACGGGTGTCTAAGATGCAGCTAATGAGTTAAAACAGGAGTCATTAACACAGGTAACAACTGGAGGATTGAAGAGCTTCAAAAAGGAGTAGTAATATATTTGTGAGTGCTGTTTAATTAGAACTTGGCATGGAAAAGCAGTTTTCAGTTTCTATGCTCCCATTTTCTGGAACAAACTACAAGACTACTGCATAGGAATGTCGTATGATTTATCGTGTCATATGTTTTCTTTTTATAATGTATTATATGCTTTAACTGTTGGATAATTCTGCTTTCATTTTATTCCCTAATGATGTAAAGCCCCTTGATTTTTCCTGTTGTTGAAGGTGTACTATATACATTGCCTTGTCTAACTAACTTTTTTCCAAATAGAGATTAGTTTTTGCCATTTATTTAATCAGTGTGTGTTTCAAAACATAATTTTCACACAATCAGATTAAATTTCATAATGGTGTTTATCTCAGTGGCTTATTTATTTCATAATGACACATTTTAACTGAATTCACCTACCATTAAAGCTTAGTGGGTGGGACCTGCATCCTCATTGGCTTGTACTTTAACATTGATCTTCCTGGATCTATCTGTTGTGGAAAAGAAAAGTCATCCATGTGAGCTGACATAAGAGCAAGAATTAAAATTTTATTTTCTTCTGCTCAAACATAGCTGTAACCTTCAAAATGGCACCCATCCATGTGTCTCCCCCCACTTTTCCTGCCCCACCCAGCAGTCCACTTATATGTATATACACACACACACATTTAACCCCGCCTTGAGGTGATTGAACCAATCAGCTCAGCTTTTCAAAGGAAGAGAAAAACAGTTCCATTTCAAGATTGACAATTTACAGCAATGAAATATTAAACATACTTACCATTTACAATAATTTTTTTCTCTTCGTTACTCTTATGCTAACAAACAAATACAGCATGTTGAAAATACATTCAGTCCTGAATATTGCAGTTAAGATGAACTCACTTCTTAACATTTACTCACTTCCTCCTCTTCAGGTTTACACATCTCAGGCAAACGACAAAGGTAGTCAGGAATTAGGTTATTCTTACACGGACAATGCTGTGAAGTGACCAGGCATACCAGTGAACTGGTATGGCTGGAGGGCTAGGCACCATCGTAGTATTCTGGCATTCTGATGCTGCTTGGAATGCATTCATGTCAATAGTCTGTGATGTGTTTGAAGAATAAACTTCCAAGCAGGTAGTAATTCAAGGACTCCAGAGCCCACTTTATTGCCAAACCTTCATTTTCCAAGGTGAAGTATTTCTTCTTCCGATCAAATAGATTCTTACTTAGGAACAGAACAGGTTTTTCTTCATCAGCTTCTCCCTGAGCCAGTACTGCTCCAAGTCCAACATCTGAAGCATCCAATTTAACCAAATAAAGGCTTGGAAAAGTAAAGGCTTTGCAAAACAGGAGCCTGATTTTTTTTAGTCTTTAAAGATTGAGAGGGAAGTTCACAGTGATCATTCCATGTGACTTTGGAAGTGGATTTTTTAGTCAACTCAGTAAGTGGGGCTGCCAAAGTTGAGAAATGGGGAATGAATCTTCTGTACCATCCAACTAGACCCAAAAATGACCTAACTTTTTACTTTGTTTTGGGTTTGGGGATTGTTTGTATAGCTTTTAGTTTTTCAACGTGTGGCTTTATCTGTCCATGGCCAGTTAGGTAACCTAGGTATTTAACTTCTTTCTGTGCCCAGGCACACTTGTTCACATTCAGAGTCAAACCAACATTCTGGATCTTAGCCAACACAATCTTTAAGTTGATTCTAGATGAGTGTCCCAAGATTCACTGTAAATCACAACATCATCCAGGTAGGCAGCAGCAAACTTCGGGCAATCACCAAGGATAATGTCCATTAACCTTTGAAAAGTTGCTGGTGCCCCATGAAGACAAAAGTGTAGAACTGTACTAAAAAAGGCCCATTCCTGGAATTTGAAATGCTGTGTATTCTTTACAGGATGGATCTAAAGGCAATTGCCAGTAACTTTTACATAAATCTAAAGTTGTTATGTATTTGGCCTTTCCTAGTCTTTAAAGTAGTATGTCAATGAGTGGCATGCGGTAAGAATCGAAACAGGAAATGCTGTTTAGCTTTCTCATGTCTGAACTAAATCAAAGTTGAGTTGAGTTTTTTTTAGCCACAAGCACAATGGGATTTGACCACTCACTTCTTGATGGCTCTATCACTTCCATTTCCAGCATTGGTTGAACATCCTTTTTTCAATGGTTCCACCATTCGTTCTGTAATCTTTTAGGGCTTAAGACAAACAGGTTTTGTCTTTTTCAAACTTATTTTATGAGTAACATCAGTTTGCCCAGATGTATCTGAGAACAAAGATGGAAAAGTTTTACCTCACACAGCTGATTTCAGTGGTCTTCAGTCACATGCTCAGGAGCATCTTCAGATTTGGCCAATTCTCGGGATGGACTCATCTCAGCTTCTCCAACCTCCAAAAAAACACAGTCGTCTGGCTTAACATCTTGCACCATCAGGCTCTGCGTCACACCTGTTCCTGGAACATTTCTTTCATGATACGGTTTAAAAGGTTTACATGGAGCAGTTGTTTTGATTTCTGTTTTTCTGGACAAATTATTTTATATGTTACTGGTCCCGTTTTTCTAGCCACAGTTTGGGGTCTTTGCCATTTAGCTAGAAGTTTACTTGGTCCAGTATAGGGTGACCAAATTTTGACTTCCAAAAAAAGAGGACACTTGACTAATTCTTGAAACCCTTGAACAAATACTCTGTTTTATTAAAAATACTTTTGATTTTAACATATTCAATGTGTTCCTTATTTATGTGCTAGGAAAAACAATTATTCCTTGATGTGTAAAAAGAATGTGAAAAGTGGAAATGTCCTCAGAAAAGAGGACAGTTGGTCACCCTAGTCCAGTAGGAAAAATTACAAAAACTTTCTGGGCAATCTTCAGCTCTCTTTCTCGGGCATGTTTGTCATACCATACCTTTTGCTTGTGTGGTACCTTCTGCATATTATCTTTAACCATTTTCCTATAGGTTTCAAGTTTGTCTCTTATTTAAAGTATGTAGGAGATGATGTTTGTTGTTGGTGAAGCCACTTCAGTGGATCCAGGTGCCACTCCAACAAACCCAGTTCGCATTCATCATGTACAAAGGGCCTCTAACCTGTCTTCCATAGAGAAGCTAAAAAGGAGAAAAAATAGTTGAAGCCTGTGGTAGTTTTCTGTAGGCAAACAAAAGAAAAGGCAGCCACTTATCCCAATTTTTGCCAGTATCTCAGCGTTTGCTTCAGTGTACCATTGAATCTCACCAAACCATCTGTTTCTGGATGGGATGGAGTTGTTTGAATACCTTTTACACCAAGTTGGTTATACAGTGTTTCGATCAAACGTGACATGAAACTGGTACCTGGACCTGGTAGAATCTCTTCTGAAATGCCAACTCTGGAGAAAAGGTCAACTAAACACCGTACAATATGTTTGACCTGAATGGAACGTACTGGATAGACATCTGGATATCTTATTACATAATCACAAATCACTAATACATGTTTATTGCCACTACTGCTCATGAGTAATGGACCTATGATATCCATGGCCATTCTCTTATAGGGTACATCCATAATCGGTAATGTATGTAGTTGGAGTTGGTCTTAAACTTTGGTAGGAGCTACTAGCTAACAGTCATGACAGGTTTTTCAATAGTGGATCACATCTTTGTACAAACCTGGCCAGTAAAAACGTAGAGCAATACGATTATGAGTCTTTGCTTGTCCAAGATGCCCTGTCCATGGTACAGTGTGGCCCAAATGCAGGATTACTGAACAGTACTCTTTTGGTACAGTAAGTCTCTGTTCCTTAATATCTGCTAAATACAAAAGTTTACTCTTCATGATGAAAGATTCTCCACTTAAACTTTTGAGGTGCTCCACAGCACTATTTTCATCATCTCCATTATGTGCTTCATTACAGAGAGGTTTTAAAGAATTATAATTTTCTTGGCTCTCTTTAGGGTCATTGGGAATTTGCCAATTTAGATCAATAGGAGCGTGATTGTTAAGGCAGGTTCAGGAAGTTTTGACATACCAATATTTCTGTTTTTCTCCCGTCTACACTGTCGTTTGGTTTTCCTGATTTTACTTCTACCTTCATAAAAATCATCATCAGCGTCTGGCAGTGGTTCTAAACCCCTTTTCATAGAACAAGTGATGACAGCACAGGATAATGCCACAGAGTTATGGTGAACCAAACTGTCTAAAATTGGTAAGTCTTACCCAAGAATTTGGCTTATGACTCACATCATAAGCCAAATTATCCAGCACACCAACAGTCAACATCAGTGCTTGGCCTTCAGCTTCAATAGTGACATCTGAAATTGGGTAATCTTTCTGACATCCATGAGCACAAGCAATATTTACAGGCTTATTAAAGTCAGGCAATACATTGCTCCACATTGAAGATTGTACCAAAATTTGTGAACTACCCGTGTCTGCAAGAGCCTTTATTGCTCTTCCATTTATTTTAACATCCACCACATGCTTGTGAGGTATCAAACCATCTGTTAGTTCACAATCATGTTCTTTGTATGGTATCACACTTATCTCTACCAGTTTAGGTTTTCTTAGAGGAAACAACAAAGCTTTGTGACCAGGCTGCTGACAGTGATAACAAATTAGGTTATACTTTGGACTGGAAAGAATAGGTATTTTACCACCCCTAAAGTCCAAGCCTCAACATTAGTTGTTCCTGGAGGTTTTATCTCAACAAACCTTGGTCTCTCCACTGCAGTCCTCGACTTTGTTGGTTCCCGATGAGCAGCTAGGTAACGTTCAGCCACATTTTCTGCTTCTTCTCCTGTCTTTGGGTTGTTCTCCTTCACCCACATGTGGACATCTGGATGAAGCACATGCAGATACTGCTACAGAGATGATGGTTTACCCAATCTCTTCTTTTACCCGTCCATCGCTTGTAGGGTCCTTTTATTTTGTTTTGTTTTTTGATTGTAGGTTTTTCGTACAGTCTCTCTCACTGGTATATTGGTGCTTTGAAACCGGTATCTGTAAGTCTCCTCTGTCACATTAAACTTTGATAACACTGCAGCTTTAAAAGGCAAGGCAAGGCCAGGCAAATTTATTTATATAGCACACTTTCAACACAAGGCAATTCAAGGTGCTTTACATGATTCAGTGATAATGATACCAAATACATGGTTACAGAAGCATGATTATAGAAAAACAGAAGCATAGGTTTAACAGATAGACACAATCAATCAATAAGAAAAGATGATGTAAGGAACAAATTTATGCAATATAGATTAAAACAGATAAAACACAATTTTATGCAATATAGAATAAAAACAGATAAAACACAATGGATTAAAAATGAAATAAATAAAAAAATAAGAATAAAAATTAAGCCACAAGTATCAAATAGTGATCAGAAAGCACAATTTAGGGCTCAAAGGCAGCTCTGAATAGTAGAGTTTTAATCTTTGATTTAAAAGAGCCTAACGATTCAGCATTTTTGCATTCTTCTGGAAGTTTGTTCCAGATTTGTTGAGCATAGAAGCTGAAAGCTGCCTCTCCCTGTTTAGTTCTAATTCTAGGAATGTTAAGTAGGCTCGAGTTGGAGGATCTGAATGGTCTGCTGGGTTGGTATAGTGACAGCAGATCTCCCATATACTTTGGTGCTAAACTTTTCAGTGATTTATTAACTAATATGAGTATTTTAAAGTCTATTCTCTGAGCTACAGGGAGCCAGTGTAAGGACTTAAGAACTGGGGTGATGTATTCTACTTTTCTAGTTCTAGTGAGAACACAGGCTAGTTGTCTGATTGTTTTTTTAGGTAGACCTGTGAGGACGCTGTTGCAGTAATCAATCTGACTAAAGATAAACGCATGGATCAGTTTTTCAAGGTCCTTCTGTGACATTATTCCTTTAATCCTAGAAATGTTCTTCAGGTGATAGAAAGCTGACCTTGTTATTGCCTTTATGTGACCGTAGAGGTTCAGGTCTGAGTTCATAATTACACCTAGATTGTTGGCCTGATGAGTCGTTTTTAGTTGTATTAGCTGAAGATGTGTGCTGACTCTGGATCGTTCCTCCATAGGTCCAAAAATAATTCTGTCTTGTTTCTGTTTAGCTGGAGAAAGTTACGGGAAAGTTACATTCAGTCATTGATTTGTTCAATGCATTCATTTAAGGTCTGGGTAGAATCAAAGTCACCTGGTGACAATGTAATGTATAGCTGTGTGTCATCTGCATAGTTATGGTAATTTATCTGATTGGCTACTATAATCTTGGTTAGTGGGAGCATATAGATATTGAACAGGAGGGGTCCCAGGATGGAGCCATGGGGGACCCCACATGTGATTTCTGTTTGTTCTGATGAGAAATTTACAATGGACAGAAAGAACTGCCTATTTTTGAGGTAAGACTCAAACCATTGAAGTGCTGTACCAGTGAGTCCGATCCAGCTCTCCAATTGTTCCAGTAATATTCTGTGATCAACAGTGTCAAACACTGCACTGAGGTCCAACAGAACCAGAACTGTGGTTCATCCGCTGCCTGTATTTATGCGGATGTAATTGAAAACTTTGACTAGGGCAGTCTCAGTGCTGTGATGGGCATGTAAACCAGATTGAAAATTATCTAAGGAATCGTTCATTGTCAGGAATGTAGTTAGCTGTTGAGATACAGCTTTTTCAATAATATTACTGATGAATGGGAGATTAGAGATTGGCCTATAATTCTGCATCAATGTATTATCTAGGTTGTTTTTCTTTAATAGGGGTTTGATAACTGCTGTTTTGAGGGCCTGGGGGAAGACACCTGACTGGAGGGATGCGTTAACTATTTGCATCAGATCGGACTTAATGACAGGGAGAACTTTCTTTAAAAAAGGTGTGGGTAAGATATCGAGGCAGCAAGAGGAGGAATTTAGTTGTTTATTAATTTCATCAAGATGTGATTGGTTCGTCGCCGTAACAGACTTGAGTGGGCAAATGCTCACATTCGATGGCGTCTGGCACGTTGGAGAGGTGTTCTCCTCACGGATGAATCTTGGTTTACTTTGTTCAGGGCAGGTGGCAGACAGCGTGTGTGGCGTTGTGTGGGTGAGCGCTTTGCTGATGTCAATGTTGTGGATCGAGTGACCCATGGTGGTGGTGGGGTTATGGTATGGGCAGGCATCTGTTATGGACGAAGAACACAGGTGCATTTTATTGATGGCATTTTGAATGCACAGAGATACCGTGATGAGATCCTGAGGCCCATTGTTGTGCCATACATCCATGAACATCACCTCATGTTTCAGCAAGATAATGCACGGCCCCATGTTGCAAGGATCTGTACACAATTCTTGGAAGCTGAAAATGTCCCAGTTCTTGCATGGCCAGCATACTCACCGGACATGTCACCCATTGAGCATGTTTGGGATGTGCTTGACCGGCATATACGACAGCGTGTACCAGTTCCCACTAATATCCAACAACTTCGCACAGCCATTGAAGAGGAGTGGACCAACATTCCACAGGCCACAATTGACAATCTGATAAACTCTATGCGAAGAAGATGTGTTGCACTGCATGAGGCAAATGGTGGTCACACCAGATACTGACCGGTTCTGAGTCCCCAGACCCCCAATAAAGCAAAAAACTGCACATTCCAGGGTGGCCTTTTATTGTGGGCAGTATAAGGTACACCTGTGCACTAATCATGATGTCAGATCAGCATCTTGATGTGGCACACCTGTGAGGTGGGATGGATTATCTCAGCAAAGCAGAAGTGCTCACTATCACACATTTAGACTGATTTGTGAACAATATTTGAGAGAAATGGTAATATTGTGTATCTGGAATTAATTTTAGATCTTTAAGTCCATCTCAGGAAAAGTGGGAACAGAAACAAAGGTGTTGCGTTTATATTTTTGTTGAGTGTATTTTTACATGGGAATGAAAATGGTGGTGGGTTGGGTGCTGCTTTTCAGATTGATCTTCTGATTTCTAGAATCTTTTCAGTGAAGAATTTTGCAAATTCACTACAGTAGTGTAGCTCAGGAGCTGCTGTCACTGGAGGATTGGTTAGTCTTTCAACTGTTGCAAATAGAGTCCGAGTGTTATTAATGTCCCTGCTAATAATTTCAGAGAATAATGTTTCTCTTGCAGTTTTTTAGAGTTAAGTTATTATAGATAGTTTTAGCTTGTTTTTGTAGATCTCATAGTGAACCTGGAGTTGAGTTTTCCTCCATTTTCTTTCGGCCTGACGGCACTCCCTTTTTTCACTACATACCAGAGGATTGTTGGTCCATGGAGACTTGTTTCTACCTGAGACTACTTTAACTTTAGTTGGAGCATGGTATCGATGCTGTCTGAGACTTTAGAGAAAAAGTTATCTACCAGCTTGTTTGTTGGGTGGTGGTGGGTGTTGGGTGGGTGAGTTAGAGCAGTACATTTGCTTAAAGATTTCAGCTGAGCTGTCAACAAGGGGGCGTTTTTTTACTATGGTCTTATTTTATTAGATAGTTTAGCCGGTATCATCCTTTCAAAGAAGATGCAGAAGTGGTCAGATAATGCAACATCCACTACAGACATGTTAGAGATTTTCAGTCCTTTGCTAATGATTAGGTCTAAAGTGTGTCCTTGTTTGCGTGTAGGCTGTTTGACATGTTGGGTTAGACGAAAGTTATGGAGAGTATCACTTAGTGTTTTAGTCCGTCTATCCTGGGGGTTGTCAGTATGAATGTTCAGATCTCCCACAATAATTAGTTGGTCATATTCAATACATATTACAGAAAGAAGGTCATTGAGGTCATTAATTAAGTTTGAGCTAGCTTTGGGGGGTTTGTACATATTTATTGCTAAGACCGTGTTCGGCTCTTTTATCTCTGTAGCAAGGTATTCGAAGGAGTGAAATGTGCCCAGAGATATCTTTTTAAAGTTCGTGTGTTTTTTTATTATTGTGGCCAGTCCCCCCCTCCCTTTCTTTCCTCATTTCAGTTAGAAAGCTATAATTAGGAGGAGTGGCTTCCTACATTGAGGAACTTTCATTATTTGCATCTAACCAAGTTTCAGGTAAAAACAGAGCCTGTAAATTATGATTAGTAATAAAGTCATTGATTAGAAAAGATTTATTTGATAGTAACCGAATATTGAGTAATGCCAATTTAAGAGATGCGTTGGTAGTTTTTCAATTATTCTGACAGTTGATATTTATGAGATTTGACTCAATGTGGGGGGAATTGGATTTGTAAGTTCTTCTGCTTATAAACACAGGAATGCTATTTTCTCGGTAACCAGACTTGTGCTGGTTGAAGAGTTTTCTTGGGTATAAATCTGGCAGCCGAGAACATCAAATGTCCGAGATAAGAGAATCATCATGTCCAATAGACCTGAGTGAGGATCCTGGAGTTACCTGAGTTCCTTTAATAATTTGTTCCTGTAACTTTTTGCAGAATTCTATCGGTGAGCCGAGTTTTGCCGAGTCATCATTGTCGTTGTCAGAGGTCTGTCAGAGGCTGGATGCCCCATCTAATGGTCCATTATAATCAACATGCTGAGCTGAGGCAAACTGTGTTTTGAGACTCTCTCAGGCTGTTTGAAGTTGGAGGCGCCGTCTGGCAGCTTATCTTTGGGCGGAGTTGAGGCGCTGTCCTTTGGTAAGCTTTGTTTAGACAGTCTTGGAGGAGTGTTGTTGAAATGTGCAAAGATATTAGCAGCCAGTAGTTTAATTCCAGCTCTTTTGAGATAGCGCTGATTTTCTTTGAATAGAGACGCTGATCCAAAAAACTTGCAAAAAAGTTGCTCACATATCCAATAGGCATTTTGTTTTAATCCATTTGTGAAGAGACCTAATTCTAGAAAACCGTTCATCCTTACTTTCTGGAACTGGGCCAGACAACCTGGTGTTTGAGATGTTGAGCTGATTAAGGGCCATGAGCAGTTGTGATACATCAGCTCTTAAGACTTCAATCTGGCGTAGGCTGATGTCATATGAGCCAGCATGTATGATCAGTGTGTGTATTCCAGGGAGTAGAACAAGAACAGAGGGGATCTGTTCCATAATTTATCTTATAGTGTATCTTGGGAAACAGTGGATGTTTGTGTTGTGGCTACAGAAGTTTTCAATCCCATTTATGGAGCCATCATGGATAATTAGAACCTTACCTTTGATTCTTTAGGCTTTTTTTCCATCCATAGCGGTATTCCTCGATTTTTCCTTCTGCCGTTGACTGGTGGCAGGGGCTGTGTCCTGCAGGGAGGCTAAGGCTGTAAATCTGTTCTTTAGGGAAATTCCAGGGGGAGAGAATGATGACGGAAGCTTCCTCCTCTGCCTATTCCTTCTGCTGGGAACGGGCGTGGAAGTACTTCCAGAGTTTCGTTTCAGAGGCGGCCAGTTCTCCTCGAAATTCGAGTTTGGCGTTCTGCCCGTTCCACGTCTCGGTGAGGGAATGGTATTTTTCTGTGCATTCTGATTGAGGCTGGACCGAAGCACGGGGCTGTTGGATTTCTGTTGTTGTTGTTCCTTTGTCGGTATCGTTGTCTCATTGTTATATCCAGCATTGCTTTCATAGTTAATTTCCAAATTGCGTAGTCTTTTATTCCATATTCCGGAGCTGTTCCTCTAGGGCGTTCTGCCTTTGGAGTAGCTTATCAAAGTTTTCGGCTGAGCAGTTTGCCATGTTGTTAATCGCAGTCTTTCAAAGGTGTCCAGAAAAGGTGATCCAGTTTAGCAGGTAGATGGGCACAAGTCTTCAGCTGAGTAAAACGCCAATATGTTGATCCACAGTCTTACAGAGGTCATTTGGAAGCAATCCACCAGAAAAAGCCTAATCTAAAAGTGTACTTCCAGAGGCTCGGCACATACATTAAGAGGAAAACTGCAGAAAACTAAAAAGAACAGAGTCTAAACCTAAATCTTAAAGGCAAGAATAAGGCAAAAATCAGACAGATCAGGAGAGCTCAGAGAGAGCTGCTCCTCCTCCATCAGTCAGAGGCAGAATCATAAGAGTCAGATTGTTCTTCATCCATGCCAGCATATGTCTCAAGAGCTTTTCCAGTCAACAGTGTAACCACTCGAGCAGCACATTCTGCTAGTTGCCACCCCCATGTCTTAGCTATGCGTTCAGATTGAACAAAACAACTTTCAGGATCCTCACCTTCCTTGAAGTGTCATGCTCTGCACTGTCATGTTTTCTCCTGCTCACCAGCCTGCTAATTGGCTGATTGGTCCCACCTGGGCAGCTCCCTATTTAAGTTCCTGCCCTGCAGCCACTCAGTGCGAGATTGTCTGTTGCCACTACCTGTCACAGCTATCAAGCGTTCACGTCTGACTGCCTCATTGTGTACCTGACTCCCTGTTATCTGACCGCTGCCCATGCCCAATCCATGGTAAAACGGACATACTATTGTGCATCGAACCCTGCCTGTTTCTGCACTCTGATTTCAGCCTTCTGGACCTTGGATTTTCACTGCCTCTCTGGAGAATCGACCTGGACTGAATTGGACTACTGAATTTTGGATCATGGACCTTTTGAACTCCTGCCCTGTTAAGTGATTTTTTTTTTCAACTCTGCTTTTGATCTTTCCTGGACATCTTGAACACCCCTGCTCCCAATACTTTACCCAGCTGAAGACTCCTGAGCAGCTGCCTTTTGGGGTACGTCCTAGTTTCTATTGGTTAATTCCTGCCTGGTTCTACTTGCTTTTATTCACCAGTCTGTCTCCCTTGCAGTATATGACCTGGCCGTGCCCAAACTTTGTAAATAAAACCCCTTATCTTTCTGAATTGTGGTCTTGTTTTGGGTCCAAACTCTGTCAAGCTCTTTTCATGAAGTCTGGTATTCTAGGTTCACCTTCATGGTTCGTTTCCACTCTTTGTGCTGGAGCACCTTGTGCAAGACACAGCTGAGGTTGTGCAAACTGTTGTTGTAATGAAGGATGAAGTTCAGCTTGGTGCACCAAGACTCCTTGAGGTGACTATGCTGCTAACAGCTGAGGCAGTTGCTTTGTCTTTCGCTCTGGAAAAGCTGCTGTGGCTGTACCGTCAGTCTGGACAGAAGGCTCAGAAAGTTCAGAATATACATCATGCTGCAGCTTTGGAATATTACTTCTCAACTATTTAATCTGCTCATTTCATCATCGATGTCAGGCTCAGAAAGTTCTTTACTCCGCCAATAACTGTAGTCTGCTTTGGCCGTACTACTGGTTAAAGATCGTCTTCTCCATCAGGTGGGGGATCTGGCTTCATTGTTCTACCTTCTCTTTCCTCCATGTCAGCAAGGGGGCTTTTCTTTGTCCCACAGATTTTTCCACATCGTACACCTCTCATTTCTTAATATCCCACTTCTGACACCACTGTCACACAGAGAGGTGTAGTGTGGAAAAGAAAAGTCATCACTCTGAGCTGCTGAAGAGCAACAATTCAAATTGTATTTTCTTCTGCTCAAACAAAGCTGTAACTTTCAAAATGGCACCCATCAATGTCTTTCCCACTCTTCCTGCCACACCCAGCAGTCCACTTATATATACACACTACACTTCTCAGTGTAACAGCCCGACTTATGTTTATGGAAAGTCATGCATTAGCATTTTGCTAATAAATGTAATGCTAATCCATGCGCTTCTCTTGTAATTTGCATTTTGTGTATTAGTATGTACTGTCATTTTTGCACTATAAAGCGCACCTGTTTTAAGCTGCGGTAACCTATTTTAGAAAAAAAAAACACAAATGCTTACAAATACAAGCTGCCCCCGTTTATCAGCCGCAGGTGTTTGAAGCAGGTGTTATGTATTTAAATCTGACCAAATAGGAAGGATGGAGCGTGTCTCCTCAGAGTTCCATGTTAATCCACAGCATATTTTTATCATGTTTTATTGCAAGTGCTAAGTTACCCAAGCAATTGTTTCCTGTAATGCGACAGCAACAGTGCCTGCGGAGACCGAAAAGGTAGATTTTTGTTTACTGATTGGGATAAAGTTCAGGTTTCTTACACACCTGATTTGTTGCGCACATGGATTAATTTGAACTGCTCTGAGACAACCACTTCAGCTAGGTCTCGTTTCTTTAATTTTTTTATTTAACCTTTATTTATCTCGGTTAACTGTTTCAGAACCATTTCTCATTTACAAAGGGTTTTTCTTGTTTGGTGTGCACCAGAATTCAATGTTTGTATTCACACCAGCTTAAAAATTCCATACCAAGTGCGGAAACAAATTTGAGTACATTTTAAGTGAAATAAACGAGCCCGGTTTGAATACGTCCTGACATGCAATTTATGAGTTATACAGTCGGGCAAAAAGTATTGCAAAATTTACTAAAGTGGTTGACTGAAACCACAAATTGCGAAAATTCTCCCACTTAAAAAGATGAGAGAGGTCCTGCTTTAACTCGCTATCTGTATAAACATCATGATTGATTGAAATCATGCAGTCTCCCTGATTAAGATAGCACATTTCCAGTTCCATCTCAAATCAAAAATACTTTATTGATCCCGCGAGAGGGATCTAAAGTTTTCCAGAGACTAGCTGGATTATCCAGAGGAGGATTGGGAGAATGTCATGTATTCAGATGAGGTCAAAATAGAACTCTTTGGTATAAATGCCACTTGCCATGTTTGGACGGGGAAGAATGCTGATTTGCATTCCAGGAACACCATGCCCATTGTGAAGCATTGGGGTTTAAACATTATGCTTTGGGGCTGCTTTTCTGTAAAGGGGACAGGACAAACTGATCTGTATTAAAAGGATAAATGGGGCTGTATTCTGAACATTTGGGGAAAAAAAATCATCTTTTCATTAGTGACAGCACTGAAGAGGGAAAATACTGGATCTTCCAGTATGACAATAGTTGCAGAGAAGTTCAATTTCCAATCGCATTATCTGGATCCTTTAGTTGGATTTGTCAAACTCTTTAATGTAAGTTGGACAAATGTTTATAAATGCATTTCAAAAGTCTGATTTCAGTTAGACTTAACTATTACATTATCTCGTGCTGCATGTAAATACCCTGATTGTGGGCAAACCTGATGAAGACCTATAGGAAACATTTGATCTCTGTCACTGAATAGGTATAATAGCAACAGCACTAGGCTGGTTTAAATCTTATTTGTTCAACAGATTTCAGTTTGTTCAGGTAAACAATAAAACTTCCTCGGCCTCAATTGTTACTTGCGGAGTACCACAGGGTTCGGTGCTTGGGCCGATCCTTTTTACTATATATATGCTTCCTATTGGTAAAATCATTTGGCAGCATGGGATAATTTCCATAGTTACGAAGATGATAAACAGCCAGATGTATCCATAAATCCTGATGAATCCAAAAAGTTAGGCAGACTACAGGCATGTCTGGAAGACATAAAAATTTGGATAACTCTAAACTTCTTGCTTCTGAATTCTGATAAAACAGAAGTTGTCGTCTTTGGACCAGAATCTCTGAAAAATAAACTACTTAAGCAACCCCTTCACTGGACGGCATTAAATTAGCCTCCAGTAATAAAGCAAATAACCTGTTGTGTTATTGTTGACCAAGATATGTCATTTAGATCTCACATTAAAGTAGTATCTAGGATTTCCTTTTTTCACCTGAGGAATATTGCAAAAATTAGAACCATCCTGGAACCGTCCAGGAATGATGCTGAAAAACTAGTCCATGCCTTTGTTACTTCAAGGCTGGATTACTGTAAAACTCTTTATTATCAGGTAGTCCACAGAATACAATTAAAAGTCTTTAGTTAGTCCAAAATGCTACTGCAAGGGTTCTAATAATTAAAAGAAGAGATCACATTTCCCTTGTTTTAGCTTCTCTTCACTGGCTCCCAGTAAAGTCTAGAATAGAATTCAAGATCCTCCTTCTGACATATAAAGCTCTTAATAATCTAGCTCCATCATACATAATAGACATGATTGTTCTATATGTTCCTAACAGAGCCCTTCGCCTCAGACTGCAGGTCTATTGGATTTCTAAAAGTAGAATGGGCGGCAGATCTTTCAGTTATCAGGCTCCCCTCCTATGGAACCACCTCCCAGGGTTGGTTCGTGAAGCAGACAACTAGGCTTAAAACCTTCCTCTTTGACAAAGCTTACAGTTAGAGACAGGTTAGACAGGTAGCTACGAAGAGACAGGTTAATGTTACTAGTCAGGCAGTGTCAAAAGCTAGGAAGAGATAGGAAGAGGTAGAGTAGCTAGGTAGATATAGATTCATGTAAGCCAGGTAGTGTTAGTAGCTAGGTCTCCTAGTAGCTAGGAGACAGGTTAATGTTAGTAGCTATGCTGATTTAGGCTAGGCTGTTTGAGGACATTATTAGTCAGTTCCTACTTTCTCTCCTACGTCTCCCCAACTGCATGATGCGCTGTCAATTCAAGCGCTAACCTGTTTTCTCGATGCTCATGACCCGCCCTGCTTGACGACCCTGACTAAGATGGCATTCCAGTGGAGGAACGTTCTCCACGTCCTGCTACCAACTTCTGCTTTTGCATCAGTTATTTTGCTCTTTCTGTGTCTCTGCTGCCTTCTCCAAACCCCAGACGGTCTCGGCAGATGACCGCTTATGCTGAGCCTGGTTCTGCTGGAGGTTTCTTCCTGTTAAAAGGGAGTTTTCCCTCTCCACTGCCTCTTCATGCTTGCCCAGTGTGAGGGATTGCTGAGAAGTCACTCAGTCTAATTCCTAAATTCAACATTGTATTGTGTAGAGGTCGGAGAACTTGAGATTTGCAATGGCTTACACTAGAACTGTCCCATTTCACTCCGAACAACAGCTTCACAAGCAGTATCGCTCAGCTCAGCTCCACAGTTCGACAAATCCACTTCAGAAACGTTGAAATAAAGTATGAAAAAAGTCTTCGGTTTTATTTCCAACTTTCTGTTTTACAAAGAATCGAATTTGAGCTAAATAATACACTTGTTTTTTGCATAAAGAAACAAAAAAGGATTCATAATAATTCTAATCAGTTCACACGTAAGAAAACCGTTTGCTTCCACAGCTCTCAAGCTCAGAGCCCAATCCCAATAATCAATACTAAGTAGTCAGAGTTGGCTTGTTCTTAAAGAGACAGTACATTACATTCATATGTACTAAATCACCTAAACACACAAATTATAGCATGTTTTTGCCTTAATAAGAATGATTTTAACGTTTTTAACAATTATGTGAACTTATAAAAGAAATTATTTATATTCTTAACATAAATCTTATTCACGTTATTACGAACTGTACTTTGGCCTCTACATATTGTATTAACTCTTCTTGTAAAGTGCCTTGAGATGACATCTGTTCTGAAATGGCGCTACATAAATAAACTGAATTGAATTGAATTGACAACCAAGGTTACTTTGCAAAGGATTCAAATGAATGCTTCTTCTTGACCAAATACTAATTGAAATCCTTAAAAAATCATACAAGGTTATTTTTGGGATTTTTCTTTTACATTCCGTCTCTCACAGGTTAAGTGTACCTATGATGAAAATTACAGCCCTCTCTTATCTTGTTAAGTGGAACAACTTGCACAGTTGGTGGCTGACTAATTACTTTTTTTGCCTCACTGTAAGCTAAACTGTACATTTTTTATTACAGCGCCATTTATATGTGAATCTTCCTGAATTCTTTATCTGAATAGCTGTATGGCTACTGGGCACGGATACCCAAAAAAGTTTCATGGTTTAAGTTGTATGACGTAATTTACCATAAAATAAAATAAATAACGTAAAAACTAATGAAAGAAATATGATTCCCTGCTCTTCTGGAGTATGCAAACTGGCCTTGTTGCCTGCACCGTAGGTTTAGAACCCTAAGGAACAATTGGATTTTGCTCAACCTTATTACAGTGCCTCAGAACCAACATGTCTGTTTGAAAGGTTCCTATGATAGGAATCTAAAATAAAAGAAATATTGAAAATGATGAAAACTCATGAGATTTGAATTCATGATTTAATGACTCCCATTCTCTGATTGTTTCCAGTTTGAATCACTTTTACTGTGGTAAGAAGGTCATATGGAGGTCTATCAGACTCTGGGAGAACCCCCGAGGGGTTGACTGAAGCAGAGACGGTGCGTGAGATTTCACCCCTCACTCAGCTCCCAAACCTTTGTCCTAACAGATGGACAAAGACCCATTTTGACATTTGAAAAAGAGCAGATCTGACATTAGACAGAAAGCATGCCAAGAACGAGCCCAAATTTGCCATGTGGTGAGCAGGAATCCTTGAGGATTCAGGGGAAAGTTCAGAGAAAGTTCAGCAATGGCACAATTTTTCAAGTTAAGCCGGTCTGGCTTGTTTCAGATGAAGCCCAATAATAATTATTCCATGTTACACACATATCAGTGCTTCATTGTACATACTTTCTGATGTATTTACAGTTTATATATTTGTTTCAGAGATAGGCTAGATGGTTGTAAATGTATTTGCCCTGTACCTGGTTTCTTACATGTTTCATGTTTGTCACTTAAATGTTGCAGATATTTAAATACTTTAAAATATTAGTCAAAGACAACACAAGTAAACTCAATATGTAGTTTATTGTTGTAGTTCAGTAGACACCTGATTGATTGAATGATTCAGAGCGGACTAAGGGAATGGGAGCTTGTTTTAAGGATGTGAGGTGAGTGGATGGAGATTGGCGACAGACCGGTGCGGATGATGATGAGGGAGTGACAGGAGCTGAGTGACAAATCATGAGAAGACCCCCACTTTAAAGGCGGATCACAGACGCTGTGGAAAAAAGAGCAAACAAAAAGAAGCACCCTTCCCAGGGTGGGCAGATGTGGCCCACGACAGGAAGGCCCGAGTGTCTGTATTGACGCCCCTGGAGGTAAGGCAGATGGTGTCTTCTCATGGGATGGTTGTTGGGTGGATGGCCCGATGGCGTCTTCTCATGGGACAGGTGTCTGACGGATGGCCCGGAAGGCGTGCTCTCATGGGATGGATGTTGGGCGGATGGCCTGGGTGGCATCCTCTGGCTGCAAGGAAGTCTGGCGGATGGTCGCTGGTGGGACAGCAGTAGGGTGGACAGCCCGGCGGTTCGCTCTTGGGGCCCTGGAAATCCAGCCAGCAGCTGGACGGACATCCCTTGGGAGGACGGGAGGTGGGCGGACGGCCCAGCAGTCCTATCTTGGGGACCTGGAGGTGCAGCTGGCAGCTGGGCAGACTTCTCTTGGTGGGACAGGAGAGGGGAGGACAGACTGGTGGTCCTCTCTTACGGATGAGACAGTGACTGGGGAGCTTGGCTGGTCGTCAGCGGAGGAGCTTGGTTGATCGTCGGCAGCAACAGAGGGACCTGGCTGGTTCCCGCTGACAGTGACGAAGTAGCCTGGCCAGTAGAGCTTGGCCTTGGTGCTCAGTGGCCGGCAGGCCTGACCCTGGGTGCTCGGTGGCCGGCAATGGGTCCTTTCCTGGTAATCACAGGGGGCTCTGGAAATGGCAGGTCCGGAACTGGCTGTTCGGTGGACGGTGGGCCTGAGTCTGGGCGCTCGGAGGGCAGAGAGGGGTCCTTCCTGACAGTCTCTCTGTGCAATGGCGACCTCCGGTAAACTACCAGAGGCTGAGTAAGTGCTGCTGTGTAGACTACAAAGGCTCCTGCCAACTGAACAGGCAGACTCTGACTAGGTGCCAAATGGGCGGAGCCGGTGCGCAGCTCAAGGCACAGAGGACCAGCAATGAGCTGACTGCGCTTTCCTCCAAGCTGGAAATCGCTCCTCCAGACCGACGCCACTGTCTTGGCTGATGGGGCCCACATCAAAGTCCCTAAATGTGTGTCTCATGAGAATGTTATAGGTGAGATTTTCTAAGTTGCTCAGTAAAATTGGGACACAGGTCACAATAGGATTGCGGAGATGGAAACCCCTCCCCGCACTCCAGTAATTTGCTCACACCAAAAGGCCCTACATGAGTGATAACGTGACGGAGCGGACAGAGGTGTCTGGGGATGAAGAGGTGAGCACAAAAAAGACATTAGACACCTAGTATGAGTTCGGCTCATCTGACCCCACACCAACCGCCCCACCACCAGGTGCACCCTGAAGGAAAGCACTTGCAGCTAGATAAAAACAGCCTCCACTCCAGCAAAGGAGGCCCCCAGCACCGCCTGCACACCGAAGGCCTTTGAGCTCGGGCTGTTTAACTTATTCCCCTTAGGTAGGAGTCTCATCTGATTCGGTTCCCTAATTGGAATGTCTGTTACCGCCACAAAATCTATGTTTGCCCACACAACCAGTAGAATTATTTTCCATGTTGCAAAATCTCGTGGATATGTACTGAATTTGGCCAAACACGCAAATAACAATAGTTCTGCCAGAAAAGGAACACGGAAATTGAATCAGTTTCCACAACTAGACAAACTTTACACAAAGTAAAGTCTGGTTTGTCATATACATTTGTGTCTTTTACCAAAATCTGCCCTGTGTATCTAGGGTAGAACAAAATATGGTTGTGGAAGTGACACACAGCTTTTGAATTGCTGACTGAGATATTTGTTTTGATATTGCTATTATTACTGTCTGTTAGGCCAACTGCTATCTTTGATGAACATAATTGATCTGACTGAACGGAGGGAGAAGTCACAGCCACTTTGTTGAAATGTTCTGTTAAAATGTGTTTTTCAGGTACAGGGAGAAGCAACCTCCTGAAGCTGCAAATCAGAGATGTGATGTGAGTCTCACCACCCAGCAAGGGGACATCAGCTAAAATGTCCCATTGATTGTCTTCAATAAAACCACTCTCCGAGGGGTATGTTCAGTCAGACTAAACATTGAAAAATATAGCTATATAAAATTTCTGATATTACATTAGACATTGCAAAAATGTGTTTCTTGTGAAATTTTGTTGACAGGGAAGATTTCCAAATCGCTGGTGTTGAGGCCAGAGCTGATGACCAAGATTTGGATCCTTTGGAAGACAGGTAAAAGTCTTTATGACGCATCTTATAGTAGGCATACATCTGTGAATTTGGGATCCAGGGCATATTTATGATGTTGTCAGATTTAGTTCAGGAGAAATGGGTATAGCTCCATATATGATCTTTAGTAGTAGTACCAGTAGTCTTTACTTGGAACATGCATATTTGTCTTGTCTGCAGTTTCAAATCCATGGCTCTTGAGCTGGATGCTGCCATAGTTGATGAAGAACAAGCAGACAGTTTACTCAACAGTGTGTGAGTGGAAAAATTCTTCACATCTACACTTCTAATCTGTAAATTCTTCACACAATCATGCTTTTCCTTTTTTTTGTTTTCATTACAGCATTCAATTGGATGGAAATGGTTCAAATCCAAATGACTGATTATGTGCCACCGATTTGTATACAGTAGGGATATCTTCATAGTCGATTTTAAAATCTGTTTTCCCATGATTTGGTAGATGGGTGGAGGGGATGCATTATACATGAATATAAAAAAATATCACAATGAATTTTGTAGTTTCATAATTCAGACATTTGTATTCTTTTTCACAGAGCTGCTGGTGGTTTACAGCGAACAACTGACGGTTTACCCATTGTTGGTGTTGTTGAACGTGTCATTGACATTCTTCACCATGATGATGAAACGGATGAAGAACCTGACAACCCAGAGCCAGATGAGGAGGTAGAAAAGGATTTTCCCTACTTCCCCGATGTAGAGAAGTTCTCCATCAAAGAAGACTTAGTCAACCAACCAGCATGCATCGCCTTCAAAAGCAGCATGGAAACATTGGTCAATTTCCTCCAACTACCCATCCAGAAATGTTTTTATACAGACGACCTGCTGTGTACACACTGTGACACCACTCTACCATTTCAGGTTAAATTCCAGCAAAGGGGAAGTGCTACCATTATTGAGTGGGTGAGTTATTTTGTATATGGTTTTATATATAGGTTGGTCTCTGACATCACATTTTGTCAGGATGTAGCCTACATTTTTTTTAAACTGAGCTGGAGATCGGACTTTATTTTTGTTTTTTTTACACAAAATGCCTACAAATTCAGCTGCTGCTTATAGCAATGAGATTGCAATCTTTACAGGTAACTGTCCTGCAACAAATTAACTTGTCCATGCAGTCATGGCCATAAGCTGTGGAAGTGGAACAGCCAGCCCATCCTGAAGTACTCCATGCAAGGAGGGGACTTCATGGTCACCACAAACATAATCCTCTCTGGCAATAACTTCTTGACGATTGCCCTCTTCTTCAGATACATGAATATCTGCTTTTTATCTCGGAAAACATTCCGACTCATGCAGATCCATTATTTCATTGAATCTATAAAAGAGTTTTGGGAGGAGAAGAAGAGAGCTGCCATCATTGACCGCTTGCATCCAAAGGAAAGTGCTGTTGCACTAGATACGTCTGGGAATGCATTGTACAAACCAGCTCCAGAGGACAGTTTACATTTGCACAAATTGTTTTTACACAAACAAGACAAAAAAACTGTATGGCACTGTCTTTGTTACTGTCCATGAGATACGATGGTGTCCCAGGTGTTTCACATGTCTGTGTACAGTATGGTTGGTGTATAAAGACAATAATATTTTACTCGCCTAAGCTATGTAGTAGCCCTTTTTTCAATTTCACATTTCTTATGCTTGCCTTTATCTGTCCCAGCTGATGGAAGGATGGACACTCCAGGTAAATATTCTATTGATCAGATCTTGCTGCTGCATTGACACCTGTTCTGCATGCTAATGTTTTTTCATAGTCTACTAACTCTACAAGCCATACAGCCCAGTACTGCACTCATACCACAATCGAAAATGAGTCAAAGGACATAATAGTTGTCACTGTTGACAAAAGACAAACCAAACGCAACAGTGTGATAATGGAGAAGCATGCCTTCATACAGACTTTTGACAGCCTTCTGGGTGACCTGAATATCACTGAGATTGTCACAGATGTGCACATGCAGATTTATGCACTGATGGGTAACAGTTTGCTACAAAGATTGTTCAACAATTGCACCACCTGTTTTGGAGACTGCCATGGCTCAACATTGTTTGCAGATCCCACAAAAGGAAGATACAAAGGTCTTCTAAATTCTTTGGACGTGTGGTATGCTGCAAAAAATCTGACCAAGAAACTTAATGCAGTTCGTATACTAAAAATGGATGTTTTTGTTTCTAATTGTGAATAGCTGGTAATAACAATAAGATTGTTTTGGTTATTTATCTTTTTCTTTTCACAGGCTGGGATTCTAAAAGGCAATATCATCATACTTGTGTGGCTGAAGGACATCATCAATCCGTTTTGGTACATTTGCAAGAAAGCTGAACATCGCAACATGTTCAGTGTAATTGATTTGTCATATTATGGACATTAAAACAACAATATAAGTCAAAATGATTACCTTTCCATTATAATGAATGCTATAACACTTGCTTTGGGTGTTTGAGGAGTGCCTCTTTTACATGTCAAGTATTCTTCTCCTCAAAGTTGTATTTTATTGTAGGACATGTGGGTGGGCATGCTTCATCATGTCACAGGGAAGCATGAATGGACCCGAGGCAAATGTGACCATGGACCACCTGATGAGGCAGCCCTTGATAAAGAGCTCATGGTGCCAAGCTCTCTGCCTTACGAGGCTCTTTAACGAGTGATGTTCAACAGACGCTGGTTGAAGGATGTTGCCAAGTATTTTACCTTTCGGTACATTAACATTGTTTTCATAAGCACAACAGCTACAGTGTTATTATAAAAGCTGATAAATTGCATATAGTACTGACAAAGGGAAAGAGGGACGCTTTGTTTTATCTGCCAGGTTGACGTCAGAACTTGAGAGCTTCCAGAACTGCATTCTCATGTATGCTGGAAAAAGGTAATTGGATCTTGATACAATTAGTCCACCATGTTTTATAAAAGCTTATTGAAAGTATTGCCGTTATTGTATTTTCCTGGTTCTAAATAAAGAATAAAAGTATCTATCCCCGAACTGCAGGGTCAGGTCCTGAGAAATCGTATGGATAGACGGGAGCTCCCATGAACGGCGAAACTTTGGCTGGGAGATCCAAGGCATCTTGGAAATCTTGCTGGAGTTGTGCCACCTCCTACAGCAGAAGTCGTCCAGACACACCATGTATCTGAATTCTATTGTATGTACTACATACAACTAGTAGCTGCTAATTGCCTGTTGATGCAGTAAAGACTACGCAGTAAACTAGCGGGTAGTAGGCATGAAATCGGACATACTGCTCCACCATTTTACCGGGATCTGTACCTTACGTTACGCCGCCTGTGGTCCCGTCCTCAGGATAGCTGACGTCACTCTTCTTCTACTATTTTTGGACTTTCGCTGCACTGTGGGATAGCTTAGCATACAGTGGATTTTACTGTGGCGGTAATACACATCCGGGAACTTTATGCCTACTATGCCAATCCATACTAGAGATTTGGATCTACTACATCGCTCGCTTACTTATTTTTGCCTGCTACGTAGTAGGTGTAGTAGGGTTATTTGGATGCAGCCACACATTCGAACAGGACAGGTATGGCATTCACTTGAATCCATGAGGAATCTACTGCATTGACAAGATCACGTTTTTTTTGCCTTTTTATTGCGTTAGACGCACACACAGCAATACACAAACGTGTTTTGGCCAAAAGCTGCTCTGGACAAAATGCGTTTGTGTATGGCTGTGTGCATGTATAATGAAATAAAAATGCAGAAAAACTGATCTTCTGAGCATGGTTTTTTCACTTCCATAGACTATCCTTCTTTGGAACAAGAACCAATCGTAGGGGTTGAGTGTGCTCTGCTACCTACATTTACCTATATCCCACATGTTATGTCTGCTTACCGGTACTTTCAAGTGCAAACTAGTGTAATAAAAAGTCTTGTAAACCACCTGCTGTACTAAGTAAGCAGAAAATCTGACAACCTTTTTGCTGAATTATTAATTGTAATGCGTTATTTATTCGTCTGAAAGTCTGGAACTATTTGAAATTAGCACAAAAAATGTCAATTGCAATATTTTATGGTGCCTTAATATATGTTATAATGCTACTGTTTCTCCTCTCCATAAATGCTACATGACACATGAGAAGAAGAGACATCCAACTTATTTTGCTTTGTTCTTTTTTATGAACATAAAAAAAGCAAACTATGTACAAATAAAAATGTAAAAACACTGTAAACTTTGAACACAAATAAAAATAAATATGTACAACTCTTATCTAACCACTAATACATGTCTCAGACTAACCTGTTGTTGCTTCTAATTATGCCACAGGGTGATCTGCTGGTCTCCGAACAGCTAACCATTAACATACACTCCCATAATTTTCTTCAGCTTAACAGAAAGAAAACTGAAGTAATTATTTTTGGACCTAAAGAGGAATGATCAAAAGTCAGCACATAGATTCAGTTAAAACAGCTAGAAACTACTTATCAGGCCTGGATTCTAGCCATAATAACGGACTCAGACCAGAACCTCCAGGGTCACATAAAAGCAATAACAAGGTCAATGTTCTATCATCTGAAGAACATTTTTTAAGATTAAAGGACTCATGCAGGTGAAATTTTGCAGGGGAATTTTTTGCATGCAAATTTAAAGTAAAAACAAATTTAGATACAGAATTATGCAGAACAAAAATTCTGTGTTATAAATTCAATGTCTAAAAAGAGCTGGATTCTGATGATGAGACTATATTTCTTCCATAGTTCTTTGCTGATCTCCAGAGACTCCCTCGGAGCTTGAAATTATTTGTGGAGGTCCTCAACCAGGGCAAGACAGGCATCTAGGCTCGTTAGCTGCATATCATTTGAATCCAGGACATCAGTGTAGCTTTTCTCTGGTGGAAGTGCTGGCTTCAGAATGGGTGCGTTTCTGCGATGGGGTTCTTGACCGCATGGTAGATGTGGAGTTTTGGGCCTTGCCCAGCAGCTCATCCTCCTCAACCCCTCAGACTGTCCGGATTTCATTTCTTCCCTGATAGTAATCATATCCCGATACCAGCACACTCCAGTTGTTTTGCTGAAAATCCTGTTTCTCCTGATTCTCTAAGCTTGCATATGCAGTCTGATAGTGGACTAGTAACAAATAAGTGGGAATTGAGGGACTTGTTGTAGGATTTAAGGCTAATTAATATAATAACACTTGGTTATCACAATAGACTACAACAACTGACCCCTGCCAGCTCTGCAGCTTCGTGCTCCGCATGTGTGAGGATGGCTTTATTGTTTGTTGGTTGTTTTACATCACTACGACTACACTACGACTTGCGATAATATCAAACATTGTCTGATTCAAAAGACTAGAAAAAGACTGGCATGAATCGGGTCGGCAACTGCAGATTATCACCTAACATTTAACGATCAAGACAACGGAAGCACGCTGAGATTCCAGCAAGATTTCTAAAGACTGACAGTCTTTAGTCTGAGACGGTGAAAATCCTTTGGTGTACACCCAGCATTAGTTAGCACTATGGCTAGACAAAAGAAACACAATGGCCACTGCTTTTCTCGTCTTTCCAGAGCGACTGCGCCAAAAGACCACGCTCCCGGAAATCAAACAACTACTCAGCAAAAGCAAAACAAGCAACACACTGCTTCTGCTTACAAATTAAAGAAAACAAGTAACTGACTTAACATTAAACACAAACAATAACAAATTTCAGCAGAAACACATACACTTATGTATTTATATGCTAAGCTTGCTCCACCCAGGAGTTAAGAAATTGGAACATTCCTACTTTTGATGAGCTCTTCAGTCAACGATCAGAAGACGAGGGAAGAGGAAAAAAAGCCATGTTAAGTGCTGGGACAGATTAATATGTCAACCTAAATGTGCGAAGAAAGAGAGACCACAGACCACTAGCCGTTTTCTTTTTAAGCCCGCAGTAAAGCGACTACAGAAGTTGTGCTGCACTCGGGATGAAACAGTTGTAAAAGTTAACCATCTACAGACACACCTGCAGGGCTTTCACTGTCTGAGGATGTGGAAAATTGGATACTGCCTGCACTTTAGTGGGTAACGGAAAAGCGCCACTGGCAGAAATGCGATGGCTCAAAAAATCCATGACTGGCAACCCGAACTGGCGTTTTTCTCGGTTATGATCTGGCAATGTGCCACTAGACGTTGAAAAACCTAACGTAGGTGGGACATGTGCTGTTCGGCACAGCTACTGGCCACCAGGATGTCCTCTAAATAAACAAAAAGGAAGTGTAAACCACGCAAGACCGAATGCCTTTAAGACCAAAACGCATCTATAAAAACTCAAAAAGGCCAAATGAAGTAATTACGGATGTTTTAGGGATGTCCTCCACACAAACTGGAACCTGGTGATAACCGCACACCAGGTCTACCTTAAAAAAGATAGCGGTCCTAGCAAGATTGACGGGGAAGTCTTAGACATGGGCAGTTGGATAACGATCATTTATGGTGAAGTTATTAAGACGGCGGAAATCCCCACACTGACTGTCTGACTTGGGCACCATGTTTGATGGCGAAGACCAAGGACTGTTGGAGCGCCAAACGATGCCTAAACGCTCCATGAACTCCTCCCGAGCAATAACCAACTTAGCAGGATCGAGGTAGCGCACCTGCGCAAAAACCGGGGGGCCAGTAGTGGGGATATAATATTCTATCACGAGCTTAGTGTCAATGTTAGAAACATTGAGAACAGTTAGTAAAGGGAATTATAATAATAAAAACTGAAATTAATTCTCAGCAGCTAAAATATTAGCATGGATTAACTGCACAGCTCCTTGGATCACACAAGGCATAGAGGACAATTAAACAGCATCAATTAGCCATCTATTAGCGACATCAACAAGGAGTCAGTGTGCACAGAGAAAATCAGTACCCATGACGGGAACTGAAATGGCAGCTACAACAAAGTTCCCCTGGAAGTCTCTATCATGAAAGCAAACAGTCATCGCCTAAAATTCTGATGGGGGATATATATATATATATATATATATATATATATATATATATATATATATATATATATATATATATATATATATATATACACACAAAATAATAATCATTCCCCTCTCACCCACTGTGGGCGGTTTTTCCCATTCAAAGTTCGGGTCCTCTGCCAGAGGCCTGGGAGCTTGAGGGTTATGCACAGTATCTTTGTTGTTCCAAGTACTGCACATTTCTGGACTGATATGTCTGAGGTTCTTCCAGGGATCTGCTGGAGCCATTCCTCCAGTTTAGGGGTCACTGCCCAGAGTGCTCGGGTCCTACTGTCACCTTCACCTTCCAAGCCTTCTCTAGCTCCTCTCTGAGCCCTTGGTATTTCTCAAGTTTCTCATGTTCCTTCTTCTTCACGTTACAATCACCTGGTATTGCCACATCCACCACAATGGCTTTCCTTTGCTCTTTATCAATGACCATAATGTCTGGTTGGTTCGCCATTTTTTATATATATATATATATATATATATATATATATATATATATATATATATATATATATATCCTTACTAAGCTGTGCAAATCATTGATTAATCAGGCCCTAATTGTTGTTTCTGTGTCAAGCTAAGATTTTGGGGTTGGAGCTTAAAGTTCAAGTCTGGTTTCATCACACCACAGCACATTCTCCCAAAAGCCTGCAGAAGTCTTTAGGCAGGCTTGGATGTTTTCTTTGGAATCAGTTGCTGATTTTTTTTGAGAGGAGTGGACAATGAAATCAATGTGAGTGAAGAACTACTTGAACTTCAGGGCCTTCAAAGACCAAACGAGAGGAATAGATTTGTTCACTTCTGTTTGTTCCACCGTAGAAGACATTAAACTACAGTGGAATAAAATCACTGGAATTATTACAGATGGCGCACATGCCGTGAGCAAAGTGGGCTTTCAATGCTAGTCTGTAAAAAAGTCAGCGATGAAGGAGGCAAAGCTATAAAACTGTACTGTATTATTCATCAACAAGTTTTATGTGCCAAATATCTGAAATATGATCACGTTATGAAACCGTGATAAAGGCTATTAATTATATTCGCTCCAGAGCCCTGTGCCAGCACCCGTTTCAACAGTTTCTACTCGACATCCACGCAGAATATGGAGATGTTGTGTATCACAATGACATAAGATGGCTCAGTCGGGGGTCTGCTCTGAAGCAATTCTACTCCCTCAGAAAGGAAATCGAAAAATTCTTGGCACAAAAGGGACAACCCATCCCAGAACTCTCAAATACTGTTTGGCTGGCTGACTTTGGATTTTTAGTTGACATAACAGGACATCTGAATGCACTGAACATGAGCCTTCCAAGACAAAATGCAGTGGTAAGCCAACTGTATTCATACATTAAAGCTTTTTGGACAAAGCTGCTACTTTTCCAAAGGCACCTGTTACAAATGCAGCCCAATACCACGCATTTCCATCCCTACAGGAAATGATGACCAGTTTTCCAGAAAACAATATAAGTGCGCAAAAGAGGAAGTATGCAAAAAACATCTCATCTCTAACTGAGGAGTTTCAAAAGAGTTTCAGAGATTTTGCAGGTACTGAAAAGGAGATCAAACTTTTTTCATTTCCTAATGACGATCCAGACCACATAACTGGAGCTCATTGAGCTGCAGTGTGACACGCAGTGTCACAGTCGCCACCAACAACTCCCTCTCATTACCTTTTACCGCCAGCTGGACAAAGAAAGGTTCCATGTGATTCGAACATTTGCCAAAAAATGCTGAGGTTGTTTAAGGTTGTTTGTGGTTGTTTAACCTGCGTGACATCTTACGCATCTAAACCACTGCTTCTCTGCCAGACCTGGCCTGTTTACTCCAGTATCACCGTTCACATTAATGCAGGTACTTTTTTTCTCCTGAGGAGGAGGAGGAGAATAAACCCCCAAAGTCTCAGTAAATTGATTTTTTTTTGTGATGATCAAACCACATTTTTCTCAAATTTCTGTCATTACAGGGATGTGATTTGTAAAACAAAATCAATAAAAACATGTTATTAAAAAAATCTCGATAACTTTAATAAAATAGTTCATTTGTATTTAATGTATTATTATTTGAACCTTTAACTATCCTGGTAATGCGATTTACAACAGATTCTCATTTGCAATGTGGACCTAGCTGTAGACAGCAAAATGATATAGTTACATATTAAATGTTAATTTACAATGGTAATGGTTTGAGGAATGTCACGCTGAAACGTCGGCCCCCATATATTTTCACCTAAACAAATCTGGCCTTCTTTGCAAAAAGTTTGGACACCTCTGATGTACTGTACAGTGCCAATTCACAACATATTCAATTGAATTGATTTTTATTTATATAGCACCAGTTCACAACAAATGTTATCTCAAGGCACTTTACAACAAAATTTATCTCAATACAATTATACAAACATTCCAATCAGTTAAAAGTTTTCTATGTAAGGAATCCCAGAAGATTTTATTGAGTCATTGATGTGAGGTTGTGCCTGGAACATGCAGACTCCAACCACAGCAATTCCTCAGCAAACCCTCATACTGAGCAAGCAGGTAGCGACAGTGGAGAGGAAAAACTCCCCTTTACCAGGAAGAAACCTCTGGCATAACCCTGGCTCAGTGCAAGTGGTCATCTGCCACGACCGTCTGGGGGTCTGAGAAGACAGAGAAGAGACCGCATGGAGGATGCTCGGTCACTTTGAGCATCATCTGGACCAACGCTCCCCATCCAGCAGGGGGCATGATAGCTGAGCAGGGTACCAGACCGGGTAGAGCTTCTATGGGGAGAAAAACACTGAGAGAAAACTGGGTTAACAATCGCATTAACATCAGAAAAAATATATCTGGAGAGTAGTAGAAAAGAAAAGTAGAAGGTGTGTTAGGGTCAGTTGAGTCTGAAAAAGGATTTTTTCCCCCTAATTCTTAAGTCTATTAGCAATGTACGGTGTGAGGAAGATGGAGTTGAGGAGGGCTGCCGGACCGGGCTGCATCCTCCCCTCGCCGGATCGGGCTGAACACTCCATCTCCCTCTACTCCCTGCCTGGAAATCCAGGAGGAAAGAAGGAGGTAAGTGGGTAAGTATTGTAGTGCTTATGCATCTCTCCTTGCTCATAGGACTGCGCCCTCTCCAGAATCTATGTATTAGAGAGATAATATTATTGGTAAGTGATATAACTGGAGTAGATAAAGGCCCGCTATTCCGAAGACTCTGGCATTATTTACCAAACTGTAAATTTGGTAAATAATTCCAAACTGGCCGGTCCATTGACCGGCCAGTTTGGAATAGGGAGATGAAGGCAGTGCACTGACCAACGCACGCTGTGAGTAGCCTCTTTGTCCATCACTTTCTATTCTTAAAACCTGGTGTAAATCTGTTTCTGTCATGAATCATGATTCAACCTTTGTTCAATTCTCTAATCATTTTATTATGATAAATTAATACATTACTGTTAGAAATTGGAGAGGGATTATAAGGTCAAGTGTCTATATAAGTAACTATAAGCTTTATCAAAAAGGAAGGTTTTAAGCCTAGTCTTAAAAACAGACAGAGTATCTGCCTCACGAACTAAAACTGGGAGCTGGTTCCACAGGAGAGGAGCCTGATAATTAAAAGATCTGCCTCCTATTCTACTTTTTGAAATCCTAGGAAATACCAGTAGACCTGCATTCTGAGAACAAAGGGCTCTGTTAGGAACATATGGAACAATCAGATCTCTGATGTACGATGGAGCTTGATTATTAAGGGCTTTATAAGTAAGGAGGAGGATCTTAAACTCTATTCTGGATTTAACAGGGAGCCAATGGAGAGAAGCCAAAACAGAAGAAATGTGATATCTCTTTTTAATATTAATCAGAACTCTTGCTGCAGCATTTTGGTGGCTTTTGATAGCATTTTGTGGACTTCCTGATAACAAGGAATTACAGTAGTCCAGCCTCGACGTCACAAATGCATGGACTAGTTTCTCTGCATCACTCCTGGACAGGATGTTTCTAATTTTAGCAATATTCCGAAGGTGAAAGAAAGAAATCCTAGAAACCTGTTTAATATGAGATTTAAATGTCATGTCTTGGTCAAAAATTACACCGAGGTTCTTTACATTATTATGAGAGGCAAAATTAATGCCATCCAGATGAAGTGATTGATTTAGCAGTTTCCTTTTTAAAGTTTCTGGTCCAAAGACAACAACCTCTGTCTTGTCTGAATTCAGGAGCAGAAAATTCAGAGTCATCCAAGTTTTTATGTCTCCCAGACATGCTTGTAATCTACCTAACTGATTGGTTTCATCAGGTTTTACTCATAAATATAATTTTGTATCATCAACATAACTGTGGAAATTCATACCATGTTGTCTAATTATTTTACCAATTGGAAGCATATATATAGTAAAGAGAATCGGTCCAAGCACAGAACCCTGTGGTACTCCACAAGTAGCCCTTGAGTGTGAAGAAGATTCATAATTGACATGAACAAACTGGAATCTGTTGGTCAGATATGATTGTAGCTCACTAATAGTATTGTGAAATTTAGATGGAACAAGTTAACCATTCAAATCCAGCTAACTTCTCATTTAAGAATTCTCCAATCACACATTCCATTTGTCATTGTTTGTCCTTTTCACTCATTAGTCCAATCATAAAGACTTTGAACTCTGAAGACTGTGAGATGACATGAGGGAACACTAGCTAATGTAGTCGTAATTTTTGGTTCAATGTCAGATTATTTAAATGAGGCTGTTCCCTTGTAACTAAGGCACTGCTGCTTGGCACCACTAGGAACAGTAACATGGTTTTAGCTGTCAAATAGTCACTAGGGGAAAAGAGTTGTTGAGCATTCTTCAACAGCTCATGTTATAGTTGTTTATTGTCCAAATACCAAACCAAGCAAATACTACAGAGACAGTTTAACTATGATTTAGTTATGAAATGGTAGGCAGACAAGTTGGAAAAAATATATTTGAAAGAAAAATACACCTATGATTTATTGGTTTATCCTGGTAAGGTGAAGGTTTGGAGAATTCTTTTTCAGTTATTTGTTAGTTGCAATAATTCTAAAATGCGTCCCGCATTATAGTTTAAAACTTATATCCAAGGTTTTTCTGTGACTGTGATGACAAGACTAGCCATGATTACTAAATGACATTTCTTTAAAGGAATGTTAAGATCGTTAAACCAACACATAATCTCAGCCAGAATGGAAACCAATCAAGCCATTCGCCTATATGTAATGTGAAATTAATTAAAGATATGTACTTGTTGCTAGAGTATGCTCTCAACTTGACAAGCATTCCTGTGGGTTTGTGGCCACAGTAAAAGTTTTTCTAATGCTTGCTTTGTGGTTTTATGAGGTTCAATGAAAGTTTACATCAGATTACTAAGTATTGAAGAACAGGGGAGTGCTATAAAAACAGAAACCTTAGATTTTTATGAAAAATCTAGATTAACTAAAATATATGCTTTCTCCCAATGCTCATGGCTGAAATTTTAGAGACATGTTTGAATTTACAGCCAGACCACAAATAGTTTACAAAGGGACAGCCACAACCCACAATCCAACTGACTGACTTGAGGTCTTTCCTTTAAAAAAGAAAATTGTAACACCCAAACAATGAAAAGATTTGTTGTATATTATTTTTAAATCTCATTAAAGATGTGAGGGATTTTATTCTCAATATTTTGATAGCATCACAGTGATTTGTTGGCTGAGATTATATTAACACTCAGACATGGTGCATTGTCCTGCTAGACGTAGCATCTGTTCGGGTTCAGGGTGAGTGGTTGTCTGCATCTGAATACACCTACTATGCCTACTACGTAGCAGGAGAAAAGCATTAAGCGAGCATGTAGTAGATCTAAATCTCTAGTATGGATTGGCGTAGTAGGCATAAAGTTCCCGGATGTGTACTACCGTCACAGTAAAATCCGCTGTATGCTACGCTATCCCACAATGCAGCGGAAGCCCCAAAATCGTAGACGAAGTACGACATTGGCTACTGAGGACGGGACCACAGGCAAAGGTAAAATTGTGGAGCAGTACGTCTGACTTCATGCCTACTACTCGCTGGTTTGCTACGCAATATACACTGCATCAACGGGCAAGTTGTAGCTACTATGTAGCATGTTGTATATACTAAGGTTTCAGATGCAGGACTTATGTTTTTTCCTCTGATCTCATCTTGTTCTCCAGGGGCGTCGCAGCCGTGGGGGATTTAACACCCACACTTTTTCTACAGTTTCACATTAACTTCTTGAAGAGGTCTCTACACCGTTTCTCTGGCCAGTCTGTCACTGCGCTCTCTGCAGCTGCTGCTGCCCCCTCCCTCTCTTAAACATGACACAACCTTTGAGTGTGACAGGGTGATGATTGGCTGTTCTGCCTTAAGTCCTGCCTCTCTTGGTTGTTAGATCGATCGGTCAGCTCGTGCTGAGGAGGAGGCTGGAAATTAGTTTTTTTTAAGTCTCCCTTTTCCAGGTAGTTTGAATTAGAGTTCATGCTTTGGATGTTTTAAAATAAGCTTGATATGTGTTTGGGAAGATGATCTGTTGAAAAGTCGATTATTTTCTGTATGAACTTTGTTTTTTTTTTAGACTAACTGGAGTGTTGTTTAGCATCTAATTTTGTGGTTATGTACATGACATGCAGTGTATAAAGAAGGCTAATTGAGTGTGGTAACTGACAAGAAGGAAGGACAAATTGTCATTGGTAAGCTGTGTATTTATGAGTTTCTTTTATATTTTTAGCATTGTTTCTTGATTAGCTGAATACTTTTGTGGATACTTACCTGTTGTGTTTGATTGTACCAGTTTAGGAGAAAAAAAAGTGAGAAATTATTTCATAGATTTTCAACATGTATGTAAATAATGAAAAAAAAACTATATTATTGCAACATATAAAAACAGTAAATTGTTTTACTATCAGAGATAAAGCTTAGTGTGTTTTTTTGTTTTGCTTTTATATATCCTATTTTTAAGGCGCGAGTACGAAAACTTTTGCAGTCTCAGTCTCAGTCCTGTTAGATCCTTGTAAATATCAAGCTTACCACTGTCTTTTTGCCATGCAATATCATCAAGATGTAAAAATGAAAGAGACAGGAGAAGATTTAATCCTTTTTCAAGAGAAATGCTGTTAGTGAAGTTGAGAGTTCTATGAAGGAAAATAGAAAATATTTGTGTTTGTGTCATGTCTGGAGCTTATTTCAATCCCAGATGCAAGCATGCATCTGGTGTTTTTATATCAAATTCACAATTTCATTTCAAATGTTTTGATTAGGGTGTATATGAGGCAAGACGTGAGGAACACAGAGAGGGAGAAAAAGGCAGACAAGAAGCAGGTAGAAAAGAAGCACAGAGTGAGGGAGAGGTCAGAGAAGATAAGGATGAAGATTAAATGGTAGAGAGAAGAGCAGTGAACTCAAACCTGGCTTTTACTCACCATCAGTTCAGTAAGCCCAACCAACCAGATCCAAAATTAATTTTTAAGCAGTACTTGCCCAAATATACACTGAGTTTTCAAACTCAGTGGTATCAGACATTTCCATGGCTCCATGTGAGTCCTGGTGTTGATGGTGTATTGTGCTTTTACTGCTCCAAAGCCTTTAACTCTGACACATCACCTCTTGCCAAGAATGCTTATTCAACATTCATTTCATCTGGGTTTAAAAATTGGACAAAAGCCCTTGAGCGATTTACTGTGCATGAGAGATCTGATACTCCAAGACAGCCACAACGCATATCTATGAAAGTCGATCGGTCCAGGTTCAGCTATCTACTGTGAGTGTAAATCAACAAGAGAAAGCAAGGGGATGTCTTCTCAAAATCATTGGTGCTGTACGGATGTTGGCCAGGCAGGGCTTACCTTTTAGGGGCCATGAATCTGGGGAGGGAAATGTTAAACAAATTCTGAAGTAGAAAACAGAGGATGACCCCTCTCTAACCACTCCGCCGCTGAAGGATGGACTGGGATAGGGGCAGGATCATTACATCCGAAAACAATAAATTCAAGAGATGGATCAGGGAGTCCATCGAGATCCAGAAGCGGGCGAGCGGCACCATCAACAGGGATGAGGGGATGTACACCCTGGCTCACACCTGGGATTCCATCCTTCAGCGGCGGAGTGGGGAAGCACGGCTGGTCTGGGGGTGTGGAGCAACCCACCTCCAGAACCAGTCCAGCTGACACGACAGCAACACGTCAGATGACGCTCTGAGGAAGACTACAGCAAGCAGTCAAAACTGTTGAAAAAATACATTGTCTTTTAAAAGAAAACCTATATACCTAGATGGTATGCTTTCAGCTGTTGCCTGTGTTAAGGAACGTTTGAGCAAAAAGAGAAACACAGAGTTTTCAGGCTCTTTATACGAAAGCAACAAGCATGTGTGAGACACTCCATCTCCCTCCTACTGCCTCTCCTCATATCCGTATCCCACCTCCACGCTTTACAGGGAGTGCTCCTGCAAATGTCCTCTTCTGACTACTACAGAACTGAATTCTACAAAGTTCTGGATGCTGCTGAAATGCTGTTCAGAGAAAGATTTGAGCATGAGGGAATGCAAATATTAAGGCACCTGGAACAAGTTCTTTTAACCCGAAAGATACATGGTGTTGTCCAACAGTACCCAGAAATCAACCCAGACATCCTCAAAGTTCAACTTGATTTGTTCAGAAGTACAGCTTCCAGTCTAGCACTTAAATTGTTGCTGTTCTTCAAAGGATGACCCCAGAGGTCTGTGGTCGCTTTGACCAAGTTGAAACTGTTGCCCGACTCCTTCTAGTTGTGCCTGTTTCATTAGCAGAGTCAGAAAGGAGTTTCAGCAGCATGACCCAAACCCAGCTCAACAGTGTTACTGTGGGCCAAGCTGGAAAGGGTAAACAGAAAAAAGATTGCTGAACAGTTTGTCTCCTGTAAGGAGGGAAGAAAGAGCACTTTTGACGCTTTTAAATGAGGGGCAGTTGGTCACATTTTCATTGGTCAGTTTTTTGTTGTTGGTTTGATGTGGAATTCGCGACAGTGAAGAGATGTTTTTGACTAGGGCAAAGTTTACACTTCACACTGAAATTTGTGTCCCGTCATGCAACAAATTCCAAATAGTGGCCATACTTCCACAAATCTAGGGATGTTTTTGTAAGAACCATAGCTCTGCAACCGTCACTCTGCTCCTCTATCTTGCAACTGCCTCATGTACCTGAAAAGGGACACGCTGATGACATGCAGCAAATGCTTGTTTAGGCTCCCTGCAGAATGGATTATCACTCATTTAAGTAACACATGATGTTTATTTCCTATGTTCAGTGTGTTAATATAGTTTTCTAGTATCTCTTATTTTAATATGAATCTTTTCATAGCTTGTAAGTTAAAACTTCTGTACCCTGTCATGGTACTCATTGTTTTTATTGTTCACAAACAAACCACATCTATCCCCCAAACCTTTGAAAAGCTTGCTACGCCCCTGGTTTCCTGCCAGTGACTGCTCTAGTGTTCAGTTAGGGGAATGAAGATAATTCACCTTCTCCAGAAAACATTCCTATGTTCCCCATGGTTACTAAAGCTAACCTCCATGTGGATATTTTTGATATTCATAACATTTGCTCTCACCTTTTTGACCCTAATGCCATCCCAACATCTATTCCATTTGTATTTGGGTTCTGGGACTTCCTTCCAGAGAGTCTTGCCACCTATGGTTCAGTCATTTTGCGAACCTCCATGGCTTCTTTTAGATCCTAAAACTTCTGGACGATTTTTTTTTAACTTCTTGGTCTAGCCCTACAGTCTTATGGCCTTTATGTTATTTTCCTGAACTGTGTTTTTTAAACATTCTGTGGTTAGTTTATGTTCTGTTAGTTTTATTCTTTAATTGTTAATTATAACTAAATTTTTCCATTGTCTCTGTTTCTTAGCTGTAAAGTAATTTTCCTGTGTCTCAGTCTGTTACAACTGTACCACATCGGGAATCATTCACCTGTTTTCTGTCAACTGGTAATGTTCCCTGAATATAGATTTAAAAAAATTCTGAGTTTCTTTTCAGATGTTGTTGTTATTCACTCCAGCCTTCTATATTAAAATTTTACAATATTATAAATAATGATCATTTTGCCTCCTCTTTGCCTCTTGTATTTGTGACAGTGTGGAGGTTTAACTATTGTTTTGATTAACTCTGTTTCCAGACAGGCTGCTGCTTTCTATTGGAGTGTGTATCCTTTATGCTTTAAATATGACATCCACATATCTCCCTATGTGTATTGCTACAGAAACAACAATTACATGAGCAACTGTCTTCACTATTTTAATTTAATATCACAATATAGTCAACATACCTTGACTCTAAAGGAGTTAAGATTTTTTTTAAACTTAACTAAAATATTTTCTGGAGTTTATACGGTCTACGAGCAAATTTATTAGATTTTTCTCACTCATCTTGTTAAAAGCGACAAATTCATAACTGTGTCCACAGGGAGAAATTCTGGGGTTCTTGTTATCAGAGTTGACCTTGAGGTTCAGGAAGCATTTTGCAGCTGGAGCACCTTCCCGACTGGGACAGCAGCTCTGAATGGGAGGATGTCCTGTTTTAACTTCCCCTGAGAGACTGTCAGAGGTCAGCACCCCGGCAAGGTTCAAAAGCGACAGGAAGGATGAGCGTATAAATGTAAACATACAAAAATGATTAGACATCAGTACCGCCGCCAACGGTGGTGTGGAGAACAATCAGGTCAGTTGGCCAGAGTGGAGAGGGGCCCAGAATAGGGCCCTCACACCATCAAGTTATGGTTGAGAATGTTTTTTTTTTATGGGTGTGTTTGTGAAGAAAAATACAAGTGTCGTATTTCAAGAGTTTTTCTTTCAAATTGTCCTTGCTGTTGTGAGGAATAACCCCAACACCCCCACCCCAAACACAAAATGGTTTGGCAGCCGACATAACTTTTGACTTTAAGTTAATTAAGCCGCTCTAGTAAAGTTGAAAAAGTTCCAATAGAGAGATAAAAGTATGAAGCTTCAGCCTGTCCCTCTGCTCTGGGTCAGACAGTCTCCATCACTGTGAGAAACGGTCTATGACTGTTACCTGGGAAACACAATGCAGGTACAGCCACAGATACAGCTGCTACAGCTGGACCTCTCACAACTGCTCCCTTCTCTAACCCTGCTACAAGTTCATCATTTTCTGTAGAGACATGTTGTGTAGCTAGTCGAAGTTATTCCTTGAACAGTTTCGTTAAAGGATGTCTAGTGGCTGATAAATGTTTCTTAACTTGCTATAGATGGATGTTACTACTACTAGGCACAGCAGTGAAGAGGATCTGTAGCTGGAGGTGAGCGAATATTTTACCAATATGATTCTGTTAAAAACATTTGTGTATCACTATCTAAATCGTTATCAAAATACTGTCAAGCTCAGAAGGCTAAATCCCCTTGAAGGAGAAAATAGGGCTTGCTCTTAAAACTTCTGTTTGAATGATGATAGCATATGAAATCTCAGTGTGCATGCTCAACGCGTTCTCACTGGAAAGTCGTAGGGCACAATGTCGTGGCTCCAAGAGATTCCACTGCCTTCCTCGATAGAGAAAAGCAGAAATGTGCCATGTGGTGTGCAGTCTGTTGGAAAATAGACAAAGAAGAGATCTCACTGTCAAAATCACAGCAGATTTAAGAAAAACCTGCATTCTGCAGATGGATCTACTTGCCCTCGTTTTGCCAAATGTGAAAGGTGATTGTGCAACATAACTGGTATTAAAATATCGGAATAGCACACATCACGTTTACCTTCCGTTGCATAGAAGTGGCAGCTATCTAATATCCTTACTAGCTACCAAGACAAAAAAAATGAATGAGGTCTAAATTTAGGACGTTTCCTTTTGAACAAAATTTAGAGATTAAACATTTAGGACGCAACTAGTCAGTGGATTTTAATATCGTTTAAAGGCCTTTGAAAGATTATTATAGACTTAAAAGAAATTTTTAAAAAAAAAAAACCCAACAGTTATTGGAATGTTTGCCCAGATGAAAGATCTATATCAATCTGATGGCCTTCCTTAAATAGAACCTTTTACTGATTGGAATATTTGTACAATTGTTTTGCAATGACTTTTCTTGTAAAGTGCCTTGAGTAGGGATGCAGTACAGGCCAGAAGTTTGAACACACCTTCTCATTCAGTGCATTTTCTTTATTTTCTTGACTATTTACATTGTAGATTCTCACTGAAGGCATCAAAACTATGAATGAACACATATGGAATTATGTAGTACTTTTCCAAAAAGTGTGAAATAACCTGGCCTCCAAAGTCACCGGACCTGAACCCAATGGAGATGATTTGGGGTGAGCTGAACCGCAGAGTGAAGGCAAAAGGGCCAACAAGTACTAAACATCTCTGGGAACTCCTTCAAGACTATTGGAAACCTTTACTGGTGACTACATCTGGAAGCTCAAAAGAATGCAAAGCAGTAATCAGAGCAAAGGGTTGCTACTTTGAGGAATCTAAAATATAATACATGTATTCAATTATTTCACCCTTTTTGTTTAAGTACATACAGTACTTCCATACATTGTGTTCATTCATAGTTTTGATGCCTTTAATTGTGAATCTACAATGTAGTCATGAAAATAAAGAAAACGAATTGAATGAGAAGGTGTGTCCAAACTTTTGGCCTGTATTGTATATCGGGCCGATACTACGTTCTTACGTGTATCGTTATCGCCCTATAAGTGGCTGCTGCGTTGGTCAATAGTTTTTTTCCCCAGCAGTATCACACACTCTGCACTTTATTATGCTGCTTACTTGTTTCTACTGTGTGCAATAGTGTTACTATTTTATTTATGGTTAAATATTTTTCAAAATTTAACGATGCAGTTTTTCAGCACTGAATTATTTTTTTTACTTGTTCTACCTCACCCATGTTAAATATTGTTTTAAATATTGTTTTTGAAGTTCAATAAATGTTAAATTGGGACTTGTAATATTTGTTATTGTCATTGTGTTTATGATGTAAATTGAGGGAGCAGAATCAGTATCAGCTCCAAATATCAGCTTGAGAAAATCTAGCTAAGGCTGATGAAAAAAAAAAAATCTGCATTGGCACTAAAAAAATCCATATCGGTCGATATCTAGCCTTGAGATTACATTTGTTGTGAATAGGCGCTATACAAAAAAATATATTTTTAATTGTTTTTTTTCACCATCACTGGTGAGTGACCCTTTATCCTTTATTTGTAATATTATATAGCATTTAAAAAGGGTTCCATTCTTTTTTTTTTTTTTTTTATCCCACAGTTTTTTCCCATTATTCATCACATAATCATAAATGAATCACATAAAATGGCAACCAGTATTATTGTTCAAAGTCAGATTGTATGCATCACAGAAGCTGCAATTAGGTGTTGAGTTGCTACGGCCCAACTAACGCTACTGGTTATGACTGCTGTAAAAAAGAAATAAAAATCTCACTTTTACTCTGTACATTTTAAATAAGCTACTTTTTACTTGCCTATATTTTTAGACTGGTAATATTACATTAGACTAAATTTCATTACAGTAGTAGGGTTTTTACTTGAGTAGAATATTTTAGTACTCTTTCCACCTCTGGATTCAGGCTTCTACATTTGACAAACATTTATCCCAGTCTGACAGATACATTTTTTTTAGCATTCTACCAAGTTCAGACACAGACACAGTGGCTGGATCAGGTCTGTCTTTTCGCTGCTGTGCAGTGTGGTTTAAAGACTGTCAATAAATTACCAGAGGAAGGTAGTAACTGTTGAGGATTTAAAGTTCAGTCTCTATAATTTAGCACCTGCCTACATAAGGCTGAGGTGAAACGAATGAAGGAGTGAATTCTTGTTCTCTATTGGAACATTTAACCCATGCCATATGTGTGTGTGTTGACTAAAAGGGACAACAGTGGCTTTCGAAAATACAAAGTTTATTTACAAAAGAAGGAAAATAAACATTTAATACCTCAAACTAATAACCAACACACTACTGATCAAACTAACTGAATAACAAAAAGTATGAAAACACAATAGATAGAAATGCAATAAAAATAGAAATCATGAATTCTGATGTTATGGTTCTGTAGGAATCTGGATGCTTTAAGAACAAAGGTTTGATTTGCAAATGCTAGTATGAAAGCTAAATTAGTTGACCAATTGTAATTAGTTTAACAAATTAGCACCGTTGATTATGTGTAAAACAATGTATGGAAAATTAAAACATTCTTTGGATCAAGAAATATTTGTTTAAAAGTTATCTGGAAAAGAAGTCATTGACCTTTAAGAAAATTACTTCTATTTGGATTGATCAGTGCAATAAACAATCTAATTCCAGTATTTTGATGCATTAAAGGTAAGTTCAAACATAGCTAAGAAGATTATATTCTGTTCTTAATCTATTTTAAACCAAGAGTTGTTTGAACCGTTAATAGTGATCTTTGTTTATGAAATGCAGGCCTAAACCAAAAACGTGGGCTTGTTTAGCTTTCGCTCCCTGTAGCACACGTGGGTGTTTGAAGTAGCTCAAATACACTTATTAAAGGTAAAAAAAGAAAAACTCCTGTTTGATTGAGTAGCTCAAATTGCAGGATTTTACATCTAAGATGGCGCCGCAGATGGACGCCTCGGTACATCGCTCCCTAGTACTTGATACAATTTTACTTTTTTGCGTAGTTTTCTGCACTCCCTCTGCTATTAAAATGAGCAGAGAGGAAATCCTACAAATAGGGCTATCCAGTGCCGGACTTTTTTCACCGGTTTTTAATCAACCAGACTACTTTATGGAGATTCTGACTGGAGGAGAAGCAGCGCTCTGTGGATTTAGACGGCGACGCCGACGAGGGAAACGAGCTGGTGTGCTCGTTAAATTGCGACAGCGGGGATTACGCACCGCTCTCCCATCCATACACCTGGGGAACGTTCGCTCTCTGCCTAACAAAATGGATGAATTGCTCCTTCTCCTATCCAAGAACTCAGACTTTCGTCGTTCTGCCGCCTTTTGCTTCACTGAAACCTGGTCCAGTGAACACATCCCGGACAGCGCACTACAGCTGCCGCGCTTCCAGCTGTTCCGAGCGGACCGCTGCGCGGAACTGTCTGGAAAGTCAAAGGGAGGAGGAACGTGTTTCTACATTAACGAAGGTTGGTGTACAGATGTCACAGTGTTAAAGAAGACATGCAGCCCTCACCTAGAGTCTTTCTTCATAAACTGTAAACCATTTTATTCACCGCGGGAGTTCGCCTCGTTTGTGCTGGTCGCTGTATATATTCCACCGCAGGCGTGTGTAACGGAGGCGTTACATCACCTCGCCGACCAGATCACAGACGTGGAGAAAACTCACCCGAACTCTCTGCTAATCATTCTTGGGGATTTTAATAGAGCAAATCTCAAACTTGAACTGCCTAAATATAGACAACACGTGACGTGTCCCACCAGGGACATGAACACTTTGGACCACTGCTACACCACAATAAAGAATGCATATCGCTCTGTCCCCCGTGCTGCTTTTGGACTTTCTGACCACTGCCCGGTCCACCTCATCTCATCTTACAAGCAGAAGCTGAAATCTGCTAAGCCTGTAGTAAGAACTGTGAAGAGATGGACAGATGAGTCAAAGATGCAGTTACAGGCCTGCTTTGACTGCACTGATTGGAGCGTCTTTGAAGCAGCAGCCTCAGACCTGGACGAACTGACTCACACTGTGACATCTTACATCAGCTTTTGTGAGGACATGTGTGTGCAGACCAAAACCGTCTGCACGTTCAACAACAATAAACCATGGTTTACTGCAGAACTGAGACGGCTACGCCAGGACAAGGAGGAGGCCTACAGGAGTGGGGATCGGGACCTGTACAAGCAGGCCAGGAACAAGCTGACAAAGGAGATCAAGGCAGCAAAAAGGATCTACAGTGAAAAACTGAAGGAGCGTTTTTCTGCCAACGACTCTTCTGCAGTTTGGAAGGGCCTGCAGACCATTACCAACCACAGGAGACCATCCCCCCACCCTGTGAGGTGCCCCCGCCTGGCTGAGGACCTCAATGACTTTTTCTCCAGGTTTGAAACAACTTTCACACCTTCCTACCCCCAACAATCTCCATCACAAAAGGCCTAGCATCACCCCAAACGACCCCCATACCTGATCCCCTGCCTGCGCTGACGATCTGTGAACAGGATGTGCGCCAACTATTTCAGAGACAGAGGATTAAGAAGGCCACAGGTCCAGATGGAGTGTCTCCGTCCTGTCTGAAAGTCTGTGCTGACCAGCTGGCTCCCATCTTCACTCAGATCTTCAATAACTCCCTGGAGCTGTGTGAGGCCTCAAACGCTCCACCATCATCCCGGTTCCCAAGAAGTCCCCTGTCACAGGATTAAATGACTACAGACCAGTTGCCCTGACATCTGTGGTCATGAAATCCTTTGAGCGACTGGTGCTGTCCCACCTGAAGGAAATCACGGATCCCCTGCTAGACCCCCTGCAGTTTGCCTATAGAGCAAACAGGTCAGTGGATGATGCAGTCAACATGGCTCTCCACTACATCCTGCACCACCTGGACTCTGCAGGTACCTACGCTCGGGTCCTGTTTGATGACTTCAGCTCTGCATTCAACACCATCGTCCCAGAGCTCCTCCACCAAAAACTGTCCCAGCTCACCGTGCCTCCCTCCACCTGTCAGTGGATTACCAGTTTCTTGACTGACAGGAGGCAGCAGGTGAAACTGGGTAACTTCATATCCAGCACCCGGTCCCTCAGCATCGGCGCCCCCCAGGGATGTGTTCTCTCCTCACTGCTTTTCTCCCTTTACACCCCTGATTGCACGTCAAGAGACCCTTCTGTGAAACTCCTGAAGTTTGCAGATGACACCACCGTCATTGGACTCATCCGTGACGGCGACGAGTCTGCATACAGAAGGGAGGTGGAACATCTGGTCCTCTGGTGCAGTCAGAACCACCTGGAGCTAAACCCGCTCAAAACTGTGGAGATGACAGTCGACTTCAGGAAGAGACCCCCTGCAACATCTCCTCTCATAATCACCAACAGGCCAGTCCCCACAGTAGAGTCTTTCAGGTTCCTAGATCCACCATCACACGGGACCTGAAGTGGACCTCCCACATTGACTCTATAAGGAAGAAGGCCCAGCAAAGGCTGTACTTTCTGCGTCAGCTCAGAAAGTTCAACCTGCCTCAGGAACTGCTGACCATATTCTACACAGCAAAAGTCCAGTCTGTCCTGACCTCATCCATCTCTGTCTGGTTCGGATCCGCCACCAGGCAAGACAGGGACAGACTGCAGAGAACAGTCAGGTCCTCAGAGAGGATCATATGTACTGATCTTCCCTCCCTTGAGGACCTATTCCGGGCCAGGGTCAGGAAGCGGGCCAGAAAAATCACCACTGACCCCTCACACCCTGGCCACAATCTGTTTAGGCTCCTCCCCTCAGGCCGGCGTTACAGAGCGCTGTACGCCAAAACCACCCGACACAAGAACAGTTTCTTCCCCCAGGCTGTGGCTCTGACGAACTCTGAATAGTCACAGAGTGTGAGTCCATTCACATGATCAATAAACTAAAACTCTGCACTGCTGTATATACTTACTGTATATACTTACTGTACAATAACCCTGGTTTGGTGTATATATTATCCTTTATTTTTTATTTTAATTTATTTTTATTTTTATTTTTTACTTTTTTTTCCGTTTTTGAAGATTTTTTAATTTCACTTATTTAAGTTCTGTACTGGAGAGAAAAGTTGCCGGAGTCAAATTCCTTGTATGTGTCATACTTGGCCATTAAAGCTGATTCTGATTCTGATTCTGAACAGTTTGCTCATGAGGAGTGGGCCAAAATACCTGCTGAGAGGTGCAGAAGTATCATTGACAGTTACAGGAATCATTTGATTGCAGTGATTGCCTCAAAAGGTTGTGCAACCAAATATTAAGTTGTGGGTACCATCATTTTTTTCCAGGCCTGTTTCATGCATTTATTTTTTAAATAATTCCGTTGAAGCATGGATGAAAAGCAATGTCTGACTTTCATTGGTCAACATTTATATAATTTTTATTTATTATTACTTTTGTCAGATTAAAGTTATTTATGTGAGCATTATGAGTTTTTCTTTGATTTAATGAAGGGTACCAACAATTTTGTCCACGTCTGTAGGTGTTTAAACACAAATTCAAGTTTTTGTCTGCAAAGTTGATAAAATCCATTGACAGTTCTTTTTTCTCTTGGACGGAGTCCTTCATTATTCCATCCATTTTGTGTAAGGCCTTCAGTGGATGAAATCACTTGATGAACGAACTGTGCACAACTAATCTACTGGGTTTTCCTGGGCACGAAAAAACATCATGTCTTGGAGGAATTTTCTTTACTCCACCTATCACCTCTGGAGTGAAGGTCACGATTTCTTGGCGCTCAGTTCGTCACCTCCCACAAAGAGTGATTCTTCACCATCAAGTTCTCATGGCCCTCTAATGTAGGTCATAAGTGTTACCCAGTTAGATGGCATGAGTTGTTTGACACCAGTGTCTGTGTGTCAACTCACCAGGATGACACCATGACTGCATCCCACCAGAATATCAATGCCCCCTGCCCAGCTGAGTTCAGATCACTTCCTGTGGATCAGGGCTTTCTCTCATGCTCCCCTGAATGGGGATGGTGTTGCAGCATTGAATTGGGTTCCTGTTTTCACCCTTGAGTGAAAAGTGATCTGCTTGCCAAATTCTGCCCACTACAAAAAGAGAAATGAAAGTGAAAGAATCAGGGGAAAAAAAATAAAACATGAGCTGGGGAATTTCCCCACTGACCAGAAAAGGTCAAAAATGTTTTTACATTAAAAGTTTTTGATTCAGAGTCAATAGACAGAATCTCCCAACTGGGATTTGTTTCCACATCACATTTTTGATGAGTTCATAGTCGTAAAAACAAAACTCCAGTTTGCACTGCTGCAGAAGATTGCAGGCTTAGTTTGCTGTATTATCCCTTGTAATAAAATATGACATTCTTATAAAATACCAACATTCATCCACTCTCTACATGTCTTAATTTCTCTCTGAGGGGACTGGTGCTCATCTCCATCATTAGACCCTGTTGTAGCTTAAAGGTCTCCTTCAGTCAGTACATTAACATGGAGCTAGAGAAATTCTAATTTTTGTCCGACTAAAATCAGACTTTTAAAATGCATGTATACACCTTAGTCCGGCTAGAGTCGAACCGAACTGAAGTTTCAGAAGCTCGGCCAAGCTACCTGGATAATGTAATTGAATTGGACTACTCTGCAATAAAAATGTACTACCTCCGCTAACATGCTAATATCTGTGACCACATCCACTCAGAGATGTAGTTTGTTTGATTATGCTCAAACTTAACCGAAGCTTCAAACCATGTAGTGTAACATAAGCAGCTAAATCTTCTGGTAGTCAAATCTCCCCGCCCGCGGAGCTCGCTGTGAGCCTCATTGCTCGTGAACGGACGGCGGGGCTCAATCCAAACAGACTGAAGATCAGATGAGACGAACCGCTAAATTTAAGCATATTACTAAGCAGAGGAAAATAAACCGTTATTGTTGACCTTGGTAGTGAAGACTGAACAGTGCAGTGCTGAATCCCTGTCCGACTGGCAGGAGTAAGGTGTATAGAAGCCTGCCCGGTGTAGCTCTGGCTCAAGGCTCAAGCCTAGTTTATACTTCTTCAACAGCAAATTTGCACGCAGATGTATTGATGAAGACATTTTTTGTTTATGGTTCTCTGTTTCTTTCTCTCTGTTCTCCATTGATTTTTTACCGTAGCCAAGTAATTCTCGACCAGGAAAGCACAGGGTGCTAAATTTTCATTGCAGTTATACTATCTGCCTACTATTCCCTGTGCACACATTTCCCCCTCAAGGAGCAATGGACGACAGAGAGTATGTTTTAGCTGTAAAGCTTTTTACTAGAAGTGCAGCTCATAGAATACAGCAAACACAGCAGCTGTTGTTTCTCTACACCTCCTTGTGTTCAAAATGACCAAAAGTTCAGTATATAGCATGCAGTGCCCAAAAAACTGCGTTAACTACTGATTACAGCGACTATTGAGCACCATTCGGGTGAAACGATCTCTGGCCCTTGCTGAACTAACCAATGACAGACACATGCTCTCCGTTGACAGATAGTTAGAAATTGACCTCTACTCGGTCAGACGTTGTGTAGGTGACAAGAGCCCATGGGTCGATGGATAATGGCACTGCGTCAAAATCGTCTCTGTCAAAACGGAGTAGTGTAAACTAGGCTTCAGTGTGAGGCCAGTAATGGCCCTGTTGCACTGCGGTGCGGTCCGGTCCTCTTTGGGAAAGCAGCCTAAACTGTGTGGTAAACTCTTAAGGCTAAATACTGGCATGATTTTTTTTTTTTTCAAATTATACTTTTTTGATTTTACTAATTATATATGGTGTAAGAGTTTATTCCAACTAGCCAAGCAGAGGACAAGAATTTGCATGTCATTAACCTTAATGAGCAAGCCCCTATATTGTGCTGATTCTCCCCGCCGACTGCAGTGCTGAAATGAAATGCACTGGAAATAGTGAGGGGAATAATTTTTTTACGCAGACACAAAAGGCATTCTTTTATACCAGAGAACACAGAAAAAATAATAAAACACCATTAAATGAGACCTTTAAAAAGGCTCTCTCCCACTCTTCTAATTTTATCACCACCAGATGTGGACTGAGTGTCGGGAGAGGCGGGACAACCAGGTAGCCTGGCCACTGAACTGGCCTGCTCTGTGATTGCAGATGGTCAGGTTTGGGTGGTGTTTAAGTTTTAAAATAATTAATCCATTCTGTGGCTCATTAGGGCATCTGCGGTACTGGACATTGGCCTAACACAAGCAGGGTACTTGTGGGACATGTCTTCCGCACTTTCTGTGTCAGTGCCCCCTGTCACCTGCACTTTTGTTCAGCAGTTTAATCTGTTAATGTGCAATCATTTATTTTTTCTACCCATCTTCAAAAGTACCTAAAGCATCGTGGGAAGCAGTTAATTACAGACAGGTGCTGCCTATCAGCAGAGCAGCATGTTACCAACCTATCCAGATTCAGCAAAAGGCAAAAACCTTTGACAGTTTTCTCCACACAAGCTGTAGTTGATTTATGTTGTTGAATGCAGATAATGTTAGCTAAATGATAACTAGTTAATACATGTCAATATATGATGTTAAGATAGTTAACAATTCCAATGTTACCTGTTTTACATCCCTTAGTAGGCAGTTCATGCTGGGAACAAACCCACCCCTCTTTCATCCATGTGCAGAATTTGTGCTCACTATTCCTGTCTTCATATTTGAAATACATGGTTTTTTTTTTAAACAGAGCAGTAAGCAGAGTCAGGGACTGTCTGTACAGGTAAAAACAGAATATGAATGTCGGATAAAAAATATCTGGCACATAAGGGTCTTGAGGCTAATTATCACAGTAATTTCACTGCTACTCATCCTAATTCTATTTCCATATCTGTATTGCTAAAATAGAACAATCAGAGCCAGGGAGGAGACTTAGGACTAGAGACCAGCAGCAGGGAAGATGACAGAGGTAAGGAGATTTTAGAACTTTCTGAGAGAAAAATATTAATTGGTGGTTGAAAGCAGGCAGGCTAAAACTTCAGAATTACTTTAATTCCCACTCCAAAATCTGTTTTGTCTGTATTTTAATAGGTAACTCAGGATTATTGAAAAATGTTTTGTTATATGTGCTGGCTTTACATTTACCGTCATAGATGTAGATTAATTATAATAATGCAATCTACAGCAGCATGCTTATATAACTCAACCTGTATTTACAATATACAGATTATTTCATCAGAAAATAAATATTAATTTTGTTGGGGAAAGAAACAGACAAAAACTGTGAGGGCACATGGGCAGCCTTTGTTTTTTTTATTTTACATTTTCAAATCAACCTAACTCACTCTAGTCATTTTGCGTTGATTGAGTGGTGGCCTGGAATGGTATCAAATTCCAAGCCTGAATTATTGTCCCAGTCTGCCCCTGATCACCCCCTAGAGAGTTTTTTATTCATAATGTTTGACAATCTATTTATTTTTATTTTTTTACAAATGCTTTATCCACTCATTGTGCTTGTTTTTGCACTTATTTGTGCAATGTTGAGTTTTAGCTTCCTACATAGCTTTTCTATTGGATTTAGGTCCAGATACTCCATGACCTTAATGTGCTTCTTCTTAAACCACTCCACTGTTGCCTTTGCTGTATGTTTTGGGTCATTATTGTGTTGGAACCCTAATCCACCATGACCCATGTTCAGTTTCCTGGCAGAAGGAAGGAGGTTGCCGCTCAGGATTTTACTGTAAATGGCTTCTTCCATTTTCCCGTTGAGGCAGTGAAGTTATCCTGTGCCCTTAGCATAAAAACACCACCAAAGCAAAATGTGTCCACCTCTATGCGTGATGGTGGGGAGGGTGTTTTGGGGGTCATAGGCAGCATTTTTTGTTCCTCGGAACATGGTGAGTTGACTTAATGGCAAAGAGCTCAATTTTGGTCTCATATGACCATAGCACTTTCACCCATTCACTCTCTAAATCATTCAGGTGTTCAAAGGCAAACTTCAGACTGGCCTGCACATGTGCCTTCTTGAGCAGGGGGACCTTGCGAGCTCTGCAGGATTTTAATCCATTGCGGTGTAATGTGTTTCCAATCGTTCTCTTGGTAACTTTGGAACAAGCTACTTTGAGATCAGTAACTAACTCCTCCCGTGTAGTCCAAGGATGATTTCTCACCCTTCTCAAAATCATTTGCATCGTACGAGATGAGATCTTTTTGTGGAGACCCAGACTGAGGTCGATTGATGGTCATTTTGTGCTCCTTCCATTTTCAAACAATTGCAACAACAGTTTTCACCTTCTCCCCCAGCTTCTTGTTAATGGTTTTGTAGCCCATTCCAGGCTTGTGCTATTCTACAATATTGTCTGACATCCTTGGACAGCTCTTTGGTCTTTCGCATGTTGGAGAGTTTGGAGTCTGCTTGATTAACTAAAAAAGGAAAATGGTGGAAACCTGTCCCCAGGATTAATCACTTTGTCTGCAGAGAGGCTTACGTTCGTAATGTTCCAAGTGTTGTACTGAACAGTGCCACTATGACAGCAGCAAAGCCTACTAACCCTACAAAGACTTACCTTCAGTCTAAAGGTCAAGTATCTTCTCACAAGACAACAATCACATTGACAGCTGCTTCTAAGTCTTTTGAAGCTAACAACAGGTGGTCAGACATGAACAAGCAGTGTCCTATTCATACAAAAAACACATCCACTTGGACGATGTAGGAGTTTCCGCGCTAAGACTTTAGAGGAAAGCAAAACATTTCTGAAAGAGGGCGGGATTTGTTTTAAATGCTGCTCTTCAACTGATTACATGGCTAAGGACTGCAAGATAGGTATTCTGTGCAAAGAATGTGGCAGCAATATACATGTCATGGTCCTTCATCCAGGACCAGCTCCATGGAATGCCACAAGCTCTGAGTCGGAGCAAGGTGGGGAGGGGAAAAAAGAAGATTCCACTGATATCTCAAAATGCACCGAGGTGTGCAGTGACGCCAACATTTCTGGCTCCTGCTCTAAAATCTGTCTCATGGACAGCCAGAAAGATCAACTAAAGTCTACGCGATACTAGATGACCAGAGCAATCGATCTCTAGCTCGGCCAGAGCTCTTTGATTTGTTTAATCTTGACCGCCTAAATTCTCCTTATATTCTTCGGACATAAAACCTGTGCTGGAGTTTCTGAGATGTCTGGAAGAAGATGAACTGGATTTTTTGCTCAGACATTGGATGGGCATTTCAGTGTGCATCTGCCTACTCTCATTGAGTGCGCTCATATTCCAGATGATAGTTCTGAAATACCTACTCCTGAGGCTGCAAAACATCATCCTCACCTTGAGTATATTGCTCATTTCATTCCAGATCTTGACCCTGATGCTCAGATCCTTCTCCTTCTCGGACGGGATATCCTGCATGTTCATAAGGTGAGAGAACAACGCAACGGGCCGCATAATGCACCCTACCCTCAGAGGCTTCTCCCTGGATGGGTGGTAGTCAGAGACGTCTGCTTGGGTGCAGCTCAAAAACCAAGGGATGTCGCTACATACAGAACTTATGTTCTAGAAAATGGCCGCCACTCCCACTTTACTCCATGTCCTAATAATTTTTCCTTAAAGGAAAAACTTGCCACAAAGACCATGGAAAATACCCTAAGTTTTTCAAACCTTAAATGCCTGCAACTATTCAGTGAGTCAAATCAAAATGTCAGTGATGGTTCACTGGGCAGCAAGATTTTTGAGAGGACAACTGATGACAACAAAGTTGCTCCTTCTGTCGAGGATAGATATTTTATTCATCTGATGGACAAAGGAATGTTCCTCGATGATGCCAATAACTGGGTAGCTCCCGTTCCCTTTCGAGCACCAAGACCACGCCTTCCTAACAATAGGGAATATGCGTTTAAAAGATTCAACAATCTGTTTCATACTCTACAAAAGAAACAAGAGATGAAGGGTCATTGTCTGCCCTTCATGCAAAAACATATTTGAGAAAGATCATGCTGAACTGGCTCCTCCCCTGCTTGACTGTGAAGAATGTTGGTATCTTGCCAGTTTTGGAGTTTATCATCCACGTAAGCCGGGTCAAATCCGAGTTGTATTTGACTGCAGTGTGGCACACCTTGGCATCTCATTGAATGATGTGCTGCTGGCAGGCCTAGACCTAAACAACAGCTTGCTGGGGGTATTGATGTGGTTTAGATGGGAAGAAGTGGCCTTCATGACAGACATAGAGCAGATGTTCCATAGCTTCCTGGTTCGGGAAGATCACAGAAACTTCCTGATATTCTTCTGGTTTGAAGACAATGACGTGACCCAGGAAATTGTGGAGTACCGACTGAAGGTCCAAGTCCATCTCCAGCAGTTGCCTTCTATGGGTTGCGCAGAGTAGTACTACATGGAGTAGAGGAGTTTGGCACTGATGTGAAGCAGTTCGTCCACAGAGATTTTTATGTCAATGACGGGCTCAAGTCAATGGCTTCCATCACACCAACGTTACAGCTGTTGAAGTCCGCCCAAGAAATGCTCGCCATCTCTAATTTGAGACTGCACAAAATAGCATCCAACTCTTAAGTCTTAATGCAGGCCTTCCCATCAAGGGACTGTGCAAATTACCTAAATGTCCTTAACCTAGATGTTGACTCACCTCCTGTTCTACTGAGCCTTGGTTTAAGGTGGGACCTTAAGAATGACACCTTGATTATAACCAGAAGCGAGAAACTGTTTACACAGAGAGGTGTACTTTCAACCATCAACAGTCTGTTCGGTCCGCTTGGTTTTGTAGCCCCCATCAACATACAAGGGAAATTCTTGCTGTGGCAGCTCACCAGGATTTGGAACATTTTCAAACTGCTAGAGTTTACACCTAAACCTCTTTCTTGTCTGCTCAATGCAAGAACACATTTTCTCAGATGCCTCCACAAAACCCATCGCAGCCGCAGCCTACCTGAAGCTGGTTGATGCAGAAGGGAAGTGCCATGTTGGTTTCATCATGGGGAAAGCCAAACTGGCACCATTAACGGTCCATACGGTTCCCAGGCTTGAGTTGGTAACTGCTGTCTTGGCAGTGGAAATAGCTGATCTGGTTGTGAGTGAACTGGACGTTACCCCTGATTGCTTGAAGTTGTATACAGACAGAAAAGTGGTGCTGGGGTATATTTACAATGAAACCAGAAGGCTTCATTGAAGGAAGAACTGTGGAAGTATATCCACACCAGTCAAAATTCTGCTGATGTAGCTACCAGATCAGTTCTTGCAGGCCATCTTTTAGGAACCAACTGGCTTACTGGCCCAGCCTTCCTGGCACACTCTGAGGACACAGACCTGAGTGTGGATACGTTATATAGCCTCGTGGATCCAGATTCCGATGCTGAGGTTTGCTGTCACACAACCAAAGTCTCGAACTGCCATGGAGGCCTTGGCTCTCATCCCTTTGAGAGATTTTCCATGTGGTGTACCCTTATCAGAGCTTTAGCAAACCTCATACATGTGGCTCTGACTTTTAAGTCAAGCAAGGAGAAAAACTTAAAAGGTTGCAATGGCTGGCATCTCTGTTCACGGTCTTGTACAACAGAAACATTGCAACAAGCGAAACCTGTAATTCTCAGATGTGTGCAAAGGGAAGGGACTTTTGAGAATAGGTGGGAGGCTCAAGCATGCACCTCTGGATTTGGAATAGAAGTATTCAATCGTTTTTCTTGCATGCAGCCATGTTGCCACCCTAATTATCAGGTTCTATCACGAAAGGGTTAAACACCAAGGCAGAGTCTTCACTGAAGGAGCTCTTTGAACTGATGGTATCTGGATCATAGGTGCAAAAAAATCCATCCCTAGTAACCTACGAAAATGTGTCACATGCAACAAATTGCAAGGTAAACCTGCATAAAAGAAGATGGCAGATCTTCCATCAGACAGACTCAGCACTGAACCCCCTTTACCAACATGGGTCTGTGTGTTTTTGGTCCATGGACAATCTCCACATGTCGCACCCGGGGAGGTGCAGCTAACAGCAAGAGATGGGTGGTACTTTTCAGGTGCCTAAGTGTCCGTGCCGTGCATTTTGAACTTATAGAATCCATGGATAGATCAAGTTTTATTAAAACTCTACGGTGTTTCTTTTCCCTCAATGGAATTGCAAAGGTTATCCGTTCAGGTTGTGGAACCAACTACAAAGGAGCCATCAAAGAACTGCAAATGTTGTCACAAGAAGCATCTAGTGTCACAATGTATCTGAATGATGCACATGGTTGTTCAACTCACCACACTCATCACACATGGGAGGAGTGTGAGAAAGAATGAATGGGGTTTCCAGGCGGATCCTTGACTCCATGCTTTCTCAGATCAGTCCTTCATGTCTCACTCATGAGGTCCTTTCAACGCTAATGGCAGAGGTTACCGTAATGATACATGCAAGACCCCTGACACACATCTCAGCTGATGCAGACTCGCCTTGCCTTCTAACTCCAGCCATGATTTTAACCCAAAGGCTCTGCGCTCCAATTCGTCCTCCAGGATCCTTTGAGTACGCAGATATGTACCAGCAACAATGGAGACGAAGTCAACTCTTGGTAAATGTCTTTTGGACAAGATGGCGTACAGAATATATCTCGACTCTTCAAAGCAGAAGCAAATGGCAAAACATCAAGGAAGGAGACTTAAAGACAGCCAAGTCAAGAGGAACCAGTGGCCAATGGCTGATGTCATCAAGGCCCAACCAGACAGCGATGGGAAGGTCAGGAAATTGGAGCTGAGAGTCACTAAATGAGGATCTCCAAATACTTTTTGTGAGACCAGTAAAATAAGTTGTATTACTTCTTTGTGCCTGAACCTTAACTATTTCTTGTGTGTTCAAAATTGTGTTTGAACTGATACTTGATCAATAAAAACATGATTTTGGGGTCTTGGCACTATTGTATTATGGTAGTTTTGTAGAATTTATCACTGAGGTCCTGTCAACAGGTTCTCTGACCTGAGCTTTGAATCTCTGCGGTTCTCTGCAGAATCTCTCCTTATAGATTTACCATATTCCTCTTGGCTGCTTCTGACATTGATACTCCTTGATTATCACTCTAGGTGGATGATAATTTCTTGGTTAGTGTGCAGTTGTACTATGCAGTACTATATCCATTTGTGGATGACGTTTTAAACAGTGCTCTGCAAGCTGATCGAAACTGATTGAAGATGTCTCCACAGCTTTCTCTCTGATCTACTTCTAAAATGTGCTGTGTTTAAAAAAAAAAAAAAAAAAAAAAAAAAAAAAAAAAAAAAAAGGGAGGAGGCTGATGAGGAGGATGAGGAGGAGGCTGATGAGGAGGATGAGCTGCTGAGTTCTCGCGAGAGCTGTGCATAAGTGAACATGGCGGTTATGTGGTAATGTATACACCCAGGTAAAATAAGACAATCATTTTGAATCAAACGCAGCTTCTAAAATAACCATCAAGTTACTTTTTTTTTCTCTAAACAACCTGGACGAGGAAACATTAGATTCGCTGGAGTGCTACCTAGACGAGTGCTTTGATAACATCGTTATGGGTAAGTCACGGAAACCTGCTTCAGATACAACGAGCACACCGTCGCAGAAGCGCACTCGTTCCGAGGCTAGCACATCCACCGACTCGCCAGATAGAAGCTACGGCGACATCCTGGACTCAATAGACAAGAAGCTAACCAGCCTGGACGCCCGTCTCGCGCTGGTTGAGGTTCTTCATAAAGAATTTCAGGCTTTGAGGGAATCGCTGGAGTTCAGCCAACAACAGGTAGCTTCGCTAGTTACAGAAAATCAAACACTAAAAGAAGACGTTAAGAAACTCACCGAGGGGATGAAGCAGCTGTCTGGAGAAAACAAAAGCTTCAAGGAGTCTATCCTAGACATCCAGGCCCGATCAATGAGGGACAATCTTGTTTTTTCGGGGATACCAGAGCAGCCTGAGGAAGATGCTGAAGTAGCCGTGCGAAAGTTCATTCAACACCAACTGAAACTGCCAGACGACACGGTTAAAAGCATAACCTTCCATCGGGTTCACCGACTCGGAGGTAAGAAGCCCAACAACACCCGCCCGCGACCAATTGTTGCAAAATTTGAACATTTTAAACAAAAAGAACAAGTCAAAGGACGCGGGAGAGAGCTACGGGGGACGAATTACAGCGTTAATGATCAGTTTCCGAAAGAAATCCTGGACAGAAGACGCGTGTTATTTCCAATTAGAAAAAAACATATTAGTGAGGGCTGTAGGGCTACGGTTAGTGTGGATAAACTGTATGTTAACGGTCAGCTGTTTAGGGACCCTCAGGTTACTCCTTGGCTTTATTAGTCATATTTAACAGAACCAAGACAGAATTAGCTTTATCAGACAACTATAGTTTAAAAAAAAAGCACAGCTCAGCAGGCTGTTTTTGTTTGTTAATGTGGGTAGGGGCAGGGCTGTGCACTTTTTTTTTTTTTCTTTCATTTTTTCTTTTTCACTATTATCTTTCTCACATTTGTACAACCAAATCTCTTTATCACCTTTTTTCCTTTTTCTCTCTCACACACACAGACTTTTATCATGGCATATTCATGTTTTTCCATCATTCTTTCATTCTGTACACACCTGTATGGTGCATTATTTGCCTCGCTTTATCTCTGCTTCTGGTTTTTTTTCAATCTGGCAACCCCATGGACAAACCAAAATTACACCTATATTCATCCTTGGCGATAGTACATATCTAAGGTTTATCTTAGCTCTATGAATCCTGTAAAATTTATAACATGGAATATTCGCGGCGCTAGCTGCAGAGATAAAACCATTAAGATTTTCAACCATCTTACAAGACTGAAGGCAGATGTCGTCTTACTACAGGAGACTCATAAATCAAGTTCAACAGCTAATGATTTAAAAACACCAGAGTATCCTAATATATTTTCTTCATGCTATAACTCTAGACAACGAGGAGTAGCAATATTAATAAATAGAAATACTAATTTTAAAGTAATAGACACAGCTACAGATCCAGAAGGTAGATTTATAATATTAAAACTATTTATAAATAACCAAAAGTTATGTATAGTTAGTATATATGGTCCAAATGTTGACGACCCCTCATTCTTTCATACTTTCTTCTCGGTTCTGGCTAATCACATGGATTGCTCACTTGTTCTTGGGGGAGATTTCAACTTTGGACTAAATGAAGAAATAGACAGGCTCAGTACAGCAGGGACTCAGCGCAGATGGCAATCCATAGATATAGTTAAACAGTACATGAGCGATTATGGACTCTGCGATGCATGGCGATCGCTTCATCCCAACGACAGAAAATACACTTTTTACTCAAACGTACATCATTCTTATTCTAGATTGGACTATTTGTTAGTCAGCAGCTCACTGTTGAATGACATTTCAGACACTGAGATACATCCTATAGTGATCAGCGATCACGCTCCTGTTTCTTTAAATTTAGCAAATAAAATTGCAACCCTTCAATATAAAAATTGGAGATTTAATACATCATTACTTAAGGATAAAGAATTTATTAAATATATTGAAAAAGAATGGGCTTCATACATGGAATTTAATGATCTCCCTGGTATGTCGCCATCCACTCTATGGGAAGCAGGGAAAGCTGTGATTAGAGGTAAAATAATTTCATTCTCATCAAATAAAAAGAGAACAGAAAATAAACATGTTCAGGAATTAGAAGAAACTATTAAATCATTAGAACCTTCCCTGGATAAAGAGAGCTTAAGTAAAATAAGGAAAGCAAAATTAGAGTTAAATGAAATTATTAATAAAAGGACGCAGTTCTTAATCCAAAGACTTAGAATAGAAAACTTTGAACATAGTAATAAATCAGGTAGCTTCTTAGCTAATCAGTTAAAAATAAATAAAGAAAAAACAACTATATCTGCAATCAAAGACAAAACTGGGAATATAATATATGACCCTGAAAAAATAAACAACACTTTCAAAGAATTTTATGAGACGTTATACACACCAGAGATAAACCCTTCAAATAATGATATTGTACAATTTCTGGATAAAATAACTCTTCCTAAACTTTCAGACAGTCAAGCAAAGGCCCTGGATTCACCGCTAACAGTGTCTGAACTCCAGGAGGCCCTCCAATCTATGCCTAATAATAAGAAGCTCCAGTCAGAAGATTTCCAGCAGTGTGTTCATAAATGAATTCTGGAAATATTACGGCACAACATTTTACAAAATGTTACAGGAAACAAAGGAAAATGGTCCGAATACCACCAAACATGAATTCTGCCTACATCAAAACTTCTATTAAAACCAGGAAAAGACCCTATTTCTCCTACCAGTTACGTCGAATTTCTCTTATCAAGTGGATCTAGAAAATAATTTGCAAACTCTAGGATGCAAGTTAAGGAAAGAGAAAATAACACCTCTCACCCTCATCCACCCGGATCAAACAGGGTTTTGTATAAGTTAGCTCTCTTCCACAATTTCACGTAGATTAATAAGATTTAAAAGATTATTCCCACGTAAAAAACGTCCAAACCAATTATATTACTTTAATCAGAAAAAGCATTTGATGCGAGTTAACTGGAAAGTTTTTATTTGCACCGTAAATAAATTCAGGAATCAGTAATTCATATTGTTAAACTGGATAAAAAAATTATACACTCACCAACAGCATGTATTAGGACCAATAATCAAAGAAAAATAAAAAAATATTAATTTAAATAAGTGGTGGGTGTAAAAATTTATTAAGAGGTTTAAATATAGTGGGTGATATATATTTTTACATCATCAAGGTGCTTTCTTCATGAGAGTAACCAGGCAGATGTCCACTTTCTCCCGCCCTCTTATGCTATTTTTATTGAACCATTACAGCAGTCAATCAGCAAAAAAATTAATGTTCTAAAGGTATACAATGTCAACAAAATAGAACCTAAAATCATTTTATACGCAGTATGATGTACCACTTTGTTCTACAGCATTCACAAAACTTCCTGTACAGGTAAATTGAGTTAATAAATCTTACTCAAGATTTTCAGACTATTCCAAAAAATTATGTTAAAAATCTACAGACCTATCCAATCAACTGTTCTTACCATAGTCCTGTTGCAGTTGCAGCTCCGGTACGGAAATATTACATATCTAGGTTATCCATATCCTCACCAAGACTGCATACTTATCTAAGCAAAACTACGTCCCACATTAAAAAAAGTGGAGGATGATCTGCAGATGGAAATCCCTTCCAATATCACTTATTGGAAGTGTATGCTACAATAAAAATGATGTTTGCCTAGAATCCATTAAATTATTCTCAATATCCCAGCATACCATCACCTGATGGTTAGATCTCTATGGACTACCTTCAGGTTTCTAAATTCCTTTGGAAAGATAAACCCCCACGTATCAGCTTAAAAACACTACAGAAGTCCAAAGATAAAGGAGGTCTAGACCTACCAAACTTTCGTCATTATTTCTTAGCCAACAGACTCCAATACACATCAAGATGGGTAAAACACAGTTATATCGATGAGTGCTGGGTATATGTAGAACAGACACTATGCAATAAGATAAAACTTTCAGATCTACCTTTTGCTAGCTCAAATATAAATCAAAATGAATGTTTCAAAAGTATAAATATCAGCTCCTCTCTGACAGCTTGGTGGGAATTTCTTAAAATGACAAAGACCTCACTAGTCCCATGCAGGCGTACACCCATCTGGAATAACCCGGATATCTTACAAAAAAAATGCATGATTAACTTTCCGGGCTGGAGTTGTAAAGGAATTGGATACCTGGAGCATATATTTGATGGAACAAACTTTATCCCCTTTAATACATTGGTTACACAATTCGGAATTAACAAGAATAAATTCTTAGAATACCAACAAATTAAATCAATTATAAAAAATAAATTTAGGCTCAATACAGTTGAATTACAAATTCCAGGAAAAGTTTTAGACTTCCTTAATCTTAACCCTCCCAAACTGCTATCTAAAATATACAAAACATTAAATAGAATAGATGAATCAATAGCCCTTCCGATTTCAAAATGGGAGATGGACTTGTCCATCTCAATAGACCAAAACCTCTGGTCTCAAATTTCATTAAGAACCTTCAAATTTATTAAGAATCCTAATCTACGATTAATACAATATAAAATCCTTCATAGAGTGCATTATACAGGGCAGCGGATGTTCAAGATGGGTTATACGCCGTCTGATACCTGTTTACAATGTACAAGCAATCTACCAGACAATTATATTCATGCTCTTTGGTTCTGCCCACCTGTTAAGAAATATTGGTACCAGATATGTGAAGATCTATCAAAGTGTCTTAAATGTAATATCACACCTGCTCCCACAGTTTGCTTGCTGGGAAATGTAGATGAAGTTACCATGGATACAAAGTCTATGCAATTATTTTACATCGCCTTATGCATCGCTAAGAAAAATATCCTCTTGAACTGGAAAAATAAAAATACTCTGAATATTAATCAATATAGAGATCTCCTTCTGGATTACATTGGTTTAGAAACGGCATCTGGCTCCACATCTGATCAATCTTTCTGGTCACCCTTGATCAGTTCCATCACCTAGTGGGGTCGGGCCCTTGATTCCGTTCTGTGGGACACGGTTGCCGATGTGGAGCTTAAGGGTTGGTGGTGACTGCGGGGAGGTCCATGGGGGTGGGTCCGCTTGCGGTTCGGCGATAGGTGCCGAGACCCTCGCCTGGGGTGGGACTTTGGGGTCTTTGTGTGGTGACTCCTAGTGGCTGCATGCGGCGCCTTAGAGGGGTCGTGCTGGCAGACACGGGTTACTGGCCTGGTGCTGTGCTGCTCTGGGGGGGTCTGGACTGGGCCTGGGGCTCGGGGTTCTGGGGCGGCGCGCCCCCCGGCTGGGGCCCTGGCGGGGCTTGGCCGGGGGGGGCCGCTGCCGTCGGTGCCGGCTGGGGGGGGGCGGTGGTCAGCCGGTGGTTGGCGGGCGCTGCTGCCCTTTCCATCTCCCCGGGCTGGTTCCTGTCGCTTGCTCCCCGGTGGCCGCTTGCCGCGTCCGGGCGTCGGCGAGAGGCCGTGGCGGGTGGCCGGCGTCTCCGGCCCCGATCGGCTATATTCACACTGGACATGGCTCCTGGGTCTTGGTCTTAGCCCTCGCGGGGGTGCTGGGGTGGGGGGCTCTGGCCGTTGTTGGTCGGCCTCCACAGTGACAGACCAGTTGGTGGGGTGTGGGCTGGTGGGTGGACGTGCTGGGTTGTGTTGCCACCCGGCCATCGGGCGGTAGAAGCAAGGCTGGAGGATGTCGGCCTGGGGATTGGCCGCCCGGGACTTCGGTCTGCTCACGGCCCTGGCGCGGCATGTCCGGGGTACCCGAGTCGGTGGTGCGCCGGGTTCCGGCCTCGGCCCGGGGGTCCTCGGACGCTGGCGGTGCCTGGGGCGTCTCTTATTGGCGGGGAGGCTTTTTACCATCTAGCACAGGCGCTCTTTTTAACGGGGTGCGCTTGGGACGGGAGGGGGTAGGGCGTTGAGGGTGGGGGGGGGCTAAACTCAACCTGGGTGTCTAGTGACATGTGTTTTGTTAGCAGTGTGAATGTTGGGGAGGATTTAGGTATGCCCCTGGCATGGGGGCTGGTGGATTGCCGGGGCCCCCATGGGACTCGGCGGTACCGCTGCCGTGGGCCCCGACTGGACGTGCTGGGGCCTCCCAACCCTGGTGGTTCGGGCCGAACGGGGGTGCCTATTGGAGTCAGCAGGGGAGCTGGCTCCCTGGGGTTGGCAATGGTCACCCCAGTTATTTTCTCCCCATCCCCATGCCTCTGTCCACCTGCTCCTTCATTCTACCATTCCCAAGGCCTTGGGACGTGGGCACGTCACAGGGGTGCGGGATGGAGCTTCCGTCTTCGCTACCCGGTGGCGGCCTGGGTCCCGATTTTATTGAGCAATTTAGACACTACACTTGCAACATTTACAGGGAACGCACATGTAGGGACCTGGCGGTGTGGCGCCACAGGCGAGACCCCCCCGTTGAGGGGGCCTCGCCTGTGGTGCCGGCACCCACTGGTTAAACGCATCTAGACACAGAGGGCCCGGGGGGGGAGATGGGGGTACCCGGCAGTATTCCCATGTCCCCCCCCTCTGTTTTAAGTACACATTAGAACAACACGCAACAACACCACATTGAGCTGGGGAAGAGAGGCTGGGGGGTCTTTCCACACCCCTGTTCGTTGGACCATCAGGGGTCGGAGCCCGGATAGAACATCACGCCGTCTGGTCGGGGTCCTGGGCTGGTGGGCTGCTCTTGCCGGAGTGGTGCCTTGTGGCGTCTAACTTGTCCCCCATTTGCAAGGCAATGTGGGTCTGCTCCTACAGAAGGGCAGGGTTCTCTACTGGGGCGTCTGTCCCTGGGCCTGGGAGTATGGAGTATAGTGTACGTATGGGGGGTATGAATGAGGGTATAGCGTCCTTTTTTTGTATGGCCTGTATTTGTAAGAATGTGTACACATGAGAGGGAGGGTACATATGAGTGTCTCTGTCTGTCTATGTCTACCTGTCAGGTTTGGTGTTTGGCTGCTCTCTGGCCCGATGCATCTTCTTCCCTCCCCGTCACTCCCCGTCGGTGATGGTTGCTCCTGCCCGCTGGTTGATGATGACTCTCGATGCATGGGGCTGGGGGTCCCAGTTGCGGCCCGGCTCGGTCCTGTTAAATTTAAATGGACGGTCGGGTCCTGGTGTGGTCCGGTTGTCGGCGGCCGCTGGTTTCGGGCGCGATACATCCTCCTTGGATTGGACTGGGGCACCTCTTATGGGGGTGCCGGGATTGTAGAATAGGTTGGTGCCGTCCGGTGGATGGGTGGGGACCGTGCCTGGCGCCCAATCCTCCTGCCGGTTCCAGGACTTCAGCTGGCTGGTCTGTTCACCTGGTGGGGCTGTCCGGCATTGGCTGGGCCCCTGATCTTGGCGCCCCACGTGGGGAGGGATCTGGATCCTGGAGCTGGAAGATCTGGATGTCCAGGTGCCGGCTGGGCGCGGCCTGCGGAGGGCATACATCCGCTGTGGCTCTTGCTGTGGCTCCCTGGCGTGTGGATGTGTGGAGGCGGGCCGGGTTGTTGGCGGTGGGTACTGGTCCGGGGTGGCGGGCGCGTGTGTTGTCCGTGCGGTTGGGCTGCGGGTCCTCCTTGCTTGCGGCGGCGGGGAGGGACCTCTTGTCGGCTGGTCACTGGTTGGGGCCCCGCTGGGGGGGTGGGGTGCCCCTGGTCCCCGTGGCCTCCGGTTCCTGGTCCGGGCCCGCCCTGGCGTAGCCGGTTACCCGTGGGCTCGTCACTGCGATCTCTCGGGCCCCAGCGTCGCGGCTGGTGGGTGCTCCCCTGGGGCTTCCGTCTGTTCCCCTCTTGGCGGGTGATCGACCCTGCGCTGATCCGCCTGTGGACTCTGTACTCTGTGGGACGCTGGATGCGTGCGTCTCTTGCCTTCTCCGTGTCTGTGCCGATTCCTGTGGGACGGATTGACGGTTCCTTGCACCAGCTGTCGGTCACTTGCATGGGGAAACCTTGTTCAGACCTGCATGCTCGCACACACATGGGTGTGGGGACATGGGTGAGGGCGGACAAATCTTAGGCTGAGGTTATCATCATTAGTTAGTTGTTCACAGGAGCTTACCAGAGACATTTGTATTGTGTTCATTAATCAATGCTTGTGTGTGGTGAATGTGTAATTCTTTGTTTATTCTACCAGATCCGAACTATTGGTTTGGTTCTGTACACTTTGTTGTTTTTGTATTACTGTTTCTCTGCCGTCCGGCAGGGGTGGAGGACTGGGATGTTTTGTGTTCTTTATTTACCTCCCTGTCGTGTGTCATCGGTTCGCCCCTCTGTTGGTCCGGTTTCTTTTCTTCACCTTCTTCCTTTCTCCCTTCTTGTCTCAGTTTAATGTCCATGACGTCAGGAAATTGAACCCACAGTAATCACTAATAAAGATTTTTCATACATATACATCAAGTGGCGTACTACAGCGAAGCTGTACTACTCTGCTTGGGAAAGTAAAACTGTTGGGCTTGTACTTGGTACTCAGACACCAATTCTGAGTAGCATACTGCTAGACAGGACACGTAAAAAAAAACAGAAAAAAAAAAAAAAAAAAAAAAAAAAAAAAAAAAAATTGTGTTTGAGTATATAAATTTCAGTATTTTGGTAGTGGTTTTGTATCCAATACCAGACGGGGAGTGTGATGTAACCCCAAACTTTAGTCCCTCTAGTGGCAGATTTCATTACTGCAGCAGATTAATCTGTTTGCATCCAACCTGTTGGGATTTGAAGAAGCTTTGTTTGTAAGTTAATATTTTATATTTTATGTTAATGGATCAGGATTGATGTATATTTTTGTCCTAGTTCTAAATTTGAGTAAGTTTATCAGATGATTGATCTAGCATTGTGTTACCATGTGTTCCTTGGTTAATTGGTGATACAGTAAATAGATATACTGTTAAAGCTCTTGTACAGCAACAGTATTTTAAATGTACACTTTTGTGTTGTATTTACAGTTTCAAAAATTGTTCTGGAAACACTGTAAGAAACTCAGTAATGAAGATGAAGAGAAACAAGTAAACAGCGTCCAACTTTACTTTCACGTCTCAATCATCATTCAACTCTTGCAGTATTCAGGGCACCTGTTTAGCTATCTGTCACTACGTGTTCAGCTACATGCATAGAGGACCGAAAAGAGTAGGAGTGTCTAACCACTCTGTGGGAGTCAGAACTCTTAATGGCTGGTAGGGATTCAAATACTTATTTCAGTCAATGAAATACAAATCAGTTCTATATTTCATTTGAAGTTATTTTTTTCAATTTTCCTTTTTATGTGCTATCTGTCACTATTAAAGGGCCTATACCTTGCAAAATCAAGAATTTGGGGCAAGACTTGAAAAGACTGACATTGAGTTAACTCAAATTATTTGGGGAAAATAAGTTGTATATTAAAACCAGGCTTCTTCATAAACACATGCGGAATGGTTACCATTTCCTTATACGACGGAAAATGAGACGTGAGATCACAGCAACCCATGATCATGTAGTTGCACTAAATCAGGTGGTGGTGGGGAGTATATAGGGGGTGCCCGTCTCCAGCTGCCATTGGGTGAGGGGTGTGGTACACCCTGGAAAGGTCACCAGTCAATTGTAGGACCATAGAGTGGTACCGAGATAATGCGATTGGAAAATCAAATGTCTCTGCATGTAAACAACAGTCAGGAGAAGCCAAGCAAGAATTACTGAACGAGCAACCTGCCCTTTCATATTTGTGCCTGAGAAGAAGCCCAGCAGCAATACAGTAAAACAAATAGTACACGTCTTCCTGTCATGTCACTGCAGTGGAATAACACCTAAAAAGAGGGTGTTCCAAATGTTGAAAGCAAAGAAGCTTGTGTTGCATAACAGACATTCCATCTCTTTGCTTTTATTCTCCTGCAGCTCTGTCTGATCCAAAATGTGTCTCCTGCTTTGCAGAGGAAGTTAAAAGATGGCCTTATTTTATTTTGGCTGCATAATAACATGTGCCGAATAAAGAATATTTCATCTCTACATATGGCAATGACTAGATTTATACTGTATGTCTGTGGGTGCAGTTGCGTTTCTGAGTGTCATCTCTGGTGGGTACGAAGCACATAAATCTGGCTTCATCCTTTATGGAACTCTGAAAAAAATCACACAAAGAATAGATTCTCTGCTTCCACAGCATGTTTCTGTCTATGACCAAGAATCCAGATGGGACAAGTCTATACATCCCAGCATAATGCTCTTTCATTGTACATAGGCTTGTCAGATAGGATGTGAGGCTCTTTGTGCAAAGCCATTACAAAAGTACATTCACAGAGTGTAAAACCTCTGACACCACTGCCTGTCTCTCTCATCTTAAACCAGAGGACATAACAGTGTCATTGTCTTTGACTGTGATTAGAGACAGACACGGGCTGGTAAAAAGGCATGTCATTAACTTTGTGCCCTCTATTTGGCATCAGAAATACTTCGGCAATGACATGTCAAACTCAGTGGCACAGTATGTGTTTAAAGAAGAAAAGGCCCATAGCTGATAAGAAGGAATGAATTGTGGAAGGGGTTGAACATGAAGGCATGCATGGCTACTTCAGGCACTTCCATATTAAAAAAAAGAGAAGAACACCATTGTTCATTAATTTCAAACAAAAGTAAAGTAAAAAATCCAACCAGGCTGGGACGGATAGGTCATAATAGTATCAAAAATCAAATATGCAATTTCCCACAATGCCCTCATCATACCAGATTTTTTACAGGGCGTCATCAAACATATTGGATTTAAAGCTATTTCATTTGTAATCATTACAACAAGCTGGACATATGCTGGGAGCAGAAGAGATCCGTGGACTTTAGCCTTAAGTAGGTTCTACAGTAGGGGTGATGTTGGAAAAGAACCAAGAAGTTTGCTGTTTCATTGAGCAGCACGAATGTGCAATGGATTAGTATGGCTAATTAAGAATAAAAATCCCTATTTTTTAATAAACAATACATCAGAAGCACCGGGACATTTCCCGGTGGGCCGGTCTGATATTTGGGCCACAAGGGCTGGTGCTTGTGGCAAGCAGAGTAGTACTAGTTTGGCAAATGTGCAACTAGGCAAAATGGGTGGCTAGTAGCAGTATTTCTGAACTAGTATTTCTGAACTAGTTCAACTTGTAGGGGAACATGTTTAGTTCTGTGTATTTGCATACTATTTTTCATACACAATAATGTATATCACAAATATAGAGTTTTCACTAGAATAGCTTGCCATACTGCCTCAGACTCCAGCTGGCAGCTAGTTTTTGTTGTTTTCTTTTCAGCACACCTTGATGTTAAACGTTAGAGCGCTCAGTCAGTGCTGTTTCAAAAGTGATATAGCAAGAGTGACGCGGAGAGGGCTACCAGTACGAAGAGGAAAGCACAAACAAACACCCAGTGGAGGAGGATAACTTACAATGAAGAGCATGTTTTAGACAGGCTATGGAAAGTGCCCTGCAATGCTAGCTTATTCAGCAGTACAGTGATAAAGCTGAAGTAAACTAATCAAAGGCTTTGTAAAATTGTGAGATTTGTGCTGAGAATCATGACCATTGTTTAAATGTGAATTAGCGTCTGAAGGAGAGTCAGTAGTGATGAAGGGACTTCACATCAGTACAGAAGCAATATCTTTGTTAACAAGCAACCATTAGTTCCAATATAACCTCTTTTTATGCCCAAGTGACCTGTTATATTTTTGTCTTTAATAGTGAGACAATAAATACCCAAAGTCCAGATTTTAAAGATAATAGAATGAAAGTGGTATGAAATAAGCCAGCGTGTTTTAGAGCTCATCATAGCACTAAAACAGCACTGTTGAAAGTTACTAATGATATTCTAATGGCCTCAGATAATGTACTTGTGACATTAAAACCACTTTTGTTTGTGGTTTTGTATCGTCCACCAGGCCCTTACTCTCAATTCTTGGACCAGATCTCAGATTTTTTATCTGATTTAGTTTTAAACACTGATCAGGTAATTATAGTAGGGGATTTCAATATCCACATGGACATTGAAAGTGATAGCCTAACTGCAGCATTTAATATTATCTTGGACTCAATTGGCTTTACTCAGAAAGTGAAGGGACCCACACACTCTGGTCAGCACACTTTACCCCTAAATTCCACTACATGCGCTCCGACACGCACACCGCAGCGTTTCTCTGCCGTCGTTAATTGATACTGCATCCGCCCCACCTCAGCTCAGCTCTGCTCTGGACGATCCCAGAGGTGCTCAAAGACGCATGCACGTGAATGACAGAAACACGAAAGTCAGATCCAAGCTATTCATACTTGGAAGACGAACAAAAAACAACAGCTACTTCTCTTCATTAATATTCTTTGTCAAGATATCTCCACTAACAGAATGAGCTTCTCTTCGTCCATGTTATCCTCCTGGTTTTCTGTCGTATACAAATACGAACATCTTGACCCACACACCTACTGCAGGAAATGACATTTCAGAATAAATAAGTTGAAATAAGTTTTGATTTTATTCTGTGTGTAAATTATGTATAAACCCACAAAATAATTTTAGAGAGCATATGTATACATTTAAGTGAGATTATATTATTATAACTATGCATATAAAGAAAAATAAGTCTGTCTGTTTTTGAAAAACCGGATGGTCTGCATGTTCGGTATCCTGCGTGGTGATTTTTATTTGTGTAGATTGACTGTGGACGTGCTCCAGCGTCTGGTAAAAATCGATTCAATCCTATTTTTGCCGGAGGGCAAAATGGTGGCTGGCGCCCTGCACTGTATGGCGGCGGTAATGGAAATGTATTTTTTTTTCATTACTATGGGATCGGTTTTACTGCGGCGTGCGTGGCTGAGCGCATGTAGTGGAATTTAGGGTGAGTCGTTGTACTGACTTATGGCATTGAGTGTGATTGATTAATAGTTCTCCTACATAACTCATTCCTATCTGACCATTTTTTGATAAACTTTACCCAACATTCCAAAATCTGAAAGAAAATTTCATCACAGTAGAACTTTATCAGACAGTGCTGTAACAAGTTTTAAAGAATCTGTTCCATTCTTGTTTCCCTATGCATCTCAGAATACCACAGTGAACCGCAGTAATTCCAACACTAGCCCTTCAGAAATTGATGGTCTGGTTCAAAGTATTACTTCCTCACTGCGTTTGACACTAGACAGTGTAGCCCCCTTTAAAAAGAAGGTAATAAGCCATAGGAGGATGGCTCCCTGGTCTAGTGCAGAATTGTGTACTTTAAAGCAGAATACTAGGAAACTGAAGAGAAAATGGCGCTCTACACACTTAAATTATTCCTTTCTAACCTGGAAAATAGTCTATTACTTTATAAAAATGCCCTTTGACAAACTAGAATAGCATATTTCTCGTTAGTAATAAAGGTAAATAAAAACAATCCTAGGTTTCTTTTTAGTACAGTTGCCAAACGTAGGTTTTAGAGCTCATCATAGCACTGAAACGGCACTGGTTAAAGTCACTAATGATATTCTAATGGCCTCAGATAATGGATTTGTGACTGTTCTGGTCTTGTTAGGTCTCAGTGCTGCTTTTGACACCGTCGATCATAATATTCTCTTAGAAAGGGTCGAACATGTTGTAGTGATCAAGGGAACAGCACTATGCTGGTTTAAATCATATCTGTCTGACAGATTCCAGTTTGTTCATGTTAATGATAAATCTTCTTCACGCTCAAGGGTTACTTGTGGAGTACCACAGGGTTCTGAGCTTAGACCAATTTTCTTTACTATATATATGCTTCCAATTGGTGAATAAATTGGAGAATAGTTAGAAATAGACACTAGTTAGAATTAGACAAAATTCAGAATGGCTTAGGTTATCCTGAGTTATCTTTGTAGTTATGCTGCTATAGGTTTAGACTTTTGAAGGACAGACTGATCACTTGTCTCCGCTCTGCTACTTTTCTACTCTACTTCTCTTCAGATGTATTTTTTGCTATTATTTCAGCTTTTAACCTAGTTTTTTCTCAGTGTTTTTTTCTCCATAGAAGCTACACCTGGTCTGGTGTCCTACTCGGCTACAACGCCCTGTTGGATGGTGAGCATCGATTCAGATGATGCTCCCAGGGTCCAAACATCCTCTGTGTCCTGTTGTCAATTTTTACTCTTACATCAGTTCTTTTGTTCTTTTTGTGTGTCTTCTCAAACCCAAGGAGGTCATGGCAGATAACTGCTTGTAATGAGCCAGGTTCTGGTTCTGCTGGATGTTTTTTCCTGTTAAAGGGGAGTTTTTCCTTCCCACTGTTGCTAAAAGCTTTCTCACTATGATGGATTACTGAGGGATTGCTGTGGTTGGAGTGCAGCTTTCTTGTATGGATGTTACCACAAATGTTTTAATGACCACATCTGTAACTATTAAAAACCCTGCCCTGCTTAAGGATCTAATTAAGAGAGCTTCCTGGAGCACAGTTCGTCTTAAAAAATGTCTTCGTTGGGATTTAACAGGCAACACTCAAGTGAATATTGTTTTTTATTTTATTACAAACACAAACAGCTAAATTTTAAGTTTGGTCCAATATTTTCTTGCCCTTAATCAAAAACATAAACTCTATTCCCTTTCACCTCACCTGTTAAAGGTGTGTTACACTGTGCCCACTGTACGGGTTTATCTCAAAAGATTTAAACTTTTGGAAAATGATAACCCAGAAATTCTGTGTCTCAAGAAAGTTAGATCAATAAAAAAAAACATATTTTAAACAGAAATACCAGGTTTTTGGTTTGTTTATGACTTTGCACTCAATGTTTGGAGGATAACAGCCTGTGGTTTCGCTAAGGTGTAGTGAAAGCACGGATTGGTTATCTGTAATGTTGGTTCTGTTTTCTCTCATCTTCCTCTTGACAAAACTCCATATTTTCTCTCTATTGGATTTAAGTCAGACTGGTTTGTTGGCTAATCAAGCACAGTACCACAATGGTTATTGAACCAACATTTGGTTTCTTTGGCAAGGTAGGTCAGTACCAAGTCTTGCTTGGTACTGACCTACTTATCAGTATCTCTAGAAAACCAGTATCAGCAGAAGGACGCAGGAAGTGGTTTAAAATGTAGTACTGAAGGTGTCATTCACTGTGAACTTGATTAAACCCAGTGGACCAACACCAGCAGATGACACTGACTGTGGAAACTTCCCACTGGAATTCAAGCAATTTGGATTCAGTGCCTCTATAATTTTCCTCCAGATTGTGGGACCCTGATATCCAAATAAAATGCAAACTTTCATCTGAAAAGAGGACTTTGGATCCCTGTGTAACAGTCCAGTTATTGTTCTCTTCACCACAGGCATGAGGTTAGTCCATGTATTGGATTCCTCTGCAAAACTGGATCTCGATGCGTTCACTTCTACTTCAGCCTGAATTGTTTTTGCTTGATAATCCTCTCAAGATGACATATGTTGTGTATTATTCTAATAGTCTGATACACTGAAATTTGAGTCTTCGTTAACTGTAAGCAATCATCGAAAATGATAAATAAATATTGTAAATATTTCACTATGTGTAATGAATCTTATATACAATATATGATTTTCACCTCCTGAAACGAGTAACAACAAATATTAAATATTTTCATGATATTCTAATTTTGTTAGATGTTTCTGTAGGACATGGTTGGGAAAGTTTGAACAGTAGGAAAAGATGGAGATTTCCCCCCCACATTCCAGCAGCACAAATGAGGCCATAAAGCAGGATCATTTCAGAATGAAGGCCCCCATTTTCCCACAGCAAATATAGTGCTGTATCCAGCACATGTAGAGGACAAAGGATGCCTCTGTGCAGCACCTGTCACTACATTTGATTTGCATGTTCAGGTCCTCACCAACTGCACTCTCATTAACATGCTGACAAGTTTTCCTGTCAGCCTGGTGACAGACGAACCACTGCTTACCACTAATGCAGGGATAGTGCTTATGCATTCTGATTGAATTCTCCACTAGCACTAGGAATTCTGACAATGTTTATGAGGAAAAACAAGTTTCTTTGTAGTACTTTGGGTTTGAGTAAGTAAAACAGAAAGCTTAAGGATCTGCTGAGAAGGGTGGGTCCTACTGAGGAGGGTGTGGAAAACATTTTTTCCAGCCCGACTAGGTTTCTCTGATTCCCCTTGTGACCTACATAGGCAGATAAAAAAGTTATACCTTGATGCTAACACATTCAAAACAATTAAATAACAAAGACCAACTTTGTAGATGTCGAATCATAATTACTTCAGTTCAATTCACTTTATTCGTATAGTGCCAATTCACAACTGTTGTCATCCCAAGGCACTTGACCCCTCCTTTCCACCGGACTTGTAAGCAGCATTTTACAGAAGCAGCATGTCATACGCGGCTGTTAGCCACCGGTGTAATCAATATAATCCTTTCCACCGAAGGCGAAAGCAGCACTTTTCTAAATATACGCGGCAGTCCTATTTTCTATGTGTCCCTGTGAAACGTGTACATTTCGACATTTTGGATACGGGAAGACAGGAAATCAGAAGGCTCAGCATCCGGAAATTTTTCAAATAAAACAAAGGTGCTTCTTTCCGGTAGCTTTACTTTACTACCTGTGCGGCCCCATGAGAAGTCAGTAGGTCGCGGGAGGGTCTACTCTACCTCAGAGCGCCACTAACATTATTCTTTTGCACTTCGAGGGATTCTATATATTCCCTGACATAACATAAACTTATTGCCGAATATAAAACAGACAGAACATAAAACGCAGACCTTTTGAAGCCATGTTGTAGTCTTTTTCCTGCTTGTTGTTGCGTTTACTGACAAAACCATGCATGCTTTTGCTGATCTCGCATTATTTTGGGCTCTCTCGGTGACAGCTGTTTTCCTGCTACTACGTGCTGCTGACGCCCCTGGTGGAAAGGGCCAAGCAGTACAATGCGCGAGTAAAACGTGCTGCTCCTGTAAAGTGCTGCTGACACGTCCAGTCGAAAGCCTTGGTTACAAGAAATTATACAAACATTCCAAAAGTGAAAGAGGGAAACTGTAGTCTACGAAATACACAACAAACAGGCAAATAAGTCGGCTTTTCACATAAATGTAACACAGGGCTTTAAAGGGATATTTTTTTTTTGAAATAAGCTTATACGAAGGCAAGAAAAGGCAACTTTATTTGTATTGCACTCTTTCAAAAATAAAGTAATTTAGGTCCCTAGGGGTGATTAGAGAATAAAATAAAAACAATAGTAAAAGCATAAAACACATCAGCACCACATACCATATAACACATTTAAAACATATGACACTTCAGCTATTATTAATCCCTTAATAAAAGGCACCTCTAAATGGGTGGGGTTTTAGCATTGATGTTTCAGCAGGGTTGCAGTGGTCTGGATGTTTGTTCCAAATTATATGCTCTAGGTTTGGTTCTAATTTTAGGGGTGGTTAAAAGACTAGGGCTGGATGACCTGATTGGTCTGGGGGCTTGATAAAGTGACAACAGGTCTTCAACATACTTTGGTGCTAAGCCATTCAATTATTTATAAACAAGTAAAACTATTTTGAAGTCTATTCTCTGAGCTACAGGGAGCCAATGTAATGACTTTTGAATTGGGGTTATGTGTTCAACTTTCCCAGTTCTAGTGAGGTTGCCAGCAGTGGCATTCTGGATTTTAGTATTTCTTTTTAGGTCGATGTGTGAGGGCGATGTTGCACTAATCAATGCGACTAAAGGTAAATGCATAGATGAGTTTTTCAAGGTCCTGTTGTGACATTAGTCCTTTAATCCTAGAAAATGTTCTTCTGCTGATAGAAAGCTGACCTTGTCATTATTTTCATGTGACATTGGAGGTTCAGGTCTGAGTTCATTACTACAAATGGATTTCTGGCCTGTCAGTAGCTTCTAGCTGAAAACTTTCTCAAAGTTCTCCTTCATTGATGTTTTTTATTATTTTTTCTGTGTTCTCTGGTATGAAAGAATGTCGTCTGAGCCAGTTTCTGTAAAAAATAAATAATTCCAAGTGTTGGGGATATTTCCAAAAATATAACTATTTGGCTATTAATAGTTACTACTTATGGCAGTCAATATAACTAATAATTTATGCAAATTTATTATTATTCGGGGCACCACCTGGTATCAGGAACTGTTTGAATTGCCAAATGTCTCTGCCAGTTTTATAATCTGAAGGAATTAATTAATTACTGTTTATTGACCAGAAACCTTGCAATATGTGTGTGTTGAACAAGGAATGACACCAGTTACTTTCCAAAAATACCAGAATGTATCTACACAGAACGGAATAATAAGAAAAACATTTAAACATTCAAACTAGTAAGAAAGTAACACACTACTGATTAAACTGAATGGATAGTTAAAAATAAAATAAAAACATGATAAAAAATAGGAATGCAATAAAATAGAAACCATGAAGTCTGTTGTGATTCTGCATGCAGATCAGACCCAGGACTTGATTTGCAGATGCTGGAAGGGAAAGCTGAATTAGTTCCAATAATTGTAAGATAAAGAGATGTTTGTTAAAAATTATCTGGATAAGAGTAATTTAATTTTTTGAAGATTACTTAGGATAACTAATTTTAAAGGTTTTTTCCTTTTTTTTGGTGACCAGTTATGAACTAACTAATTTGCCTCTGCCCATACAGACCTCACAACAACGATCAGAGTTGTCCGAGTTGCTGCACGTCCATGAGGGAAGGGGAATGAGGCGATGTTAGCCTAGCAGGCTAACAAAGGGTTGCTAAGCTAGTTAGCAGGCTCGTAGCTCCTGGAGCTTCCAATCCGGGCGCCGCTTCCCTCCTTTCTGGGTTCAGCTGTGTGACGGCTGAACCGTCTCACGGACGTTACCTCTGGGATTCTCCGACTCGGCCACTCTTATCAGCTCCGTGTCGGCGGCTCGATGCGGCCAGTGGCACGAAGAGATGCAGCTTCTGTCCGGTTCAGGCATGCAGTTCGGGCTGGGTAAGGTCCTCCATCACGTGTGGCTCTGCTTCTCAGCGGTCAGCAGCCTGACACTCAGAGGGGTTTCGTCGGGCTCTGGGGTTAAACAACATCTTTGTTTATCAATATTTAGGATTCAGCTGATTGTCTTTGAGTTCTTTGAAGCGAGTTTCTCCCAGAAACTCGGGCCCGTCTCTGCCAGCAAAGAAGATGGTTGAAGCAAGGATATTTCCTGCCTGCGCTGGCCGGGGACTGTGTGGCTAAGGAAAAGCAGCTAGATGGGCTCCTCTATTTATAGATGCCCGTCCCCCCTACTTCCTGTGCCAGTTCAGTTTGAGATTGGGCGTGAAGACTCAACAAGATGTGGGAGCTTGCTCAGTAAGATTAATGACATGCAAATTTCTTTCCTCTGATTGGCTAACTGCAACATTATTCTTACACTGGCTCTGTTTACTAAAATCATGGGAAAACAACTTATCCAAGCCACTCTGCATCTGAGGGTGCATTGACAATAGCCCCGTTTTGTCCACTTGAAACAAACTCTAGTTCGTTTGCCTGGAAAGTCCTGTTCGTTTGGGCAGGTGTAAATGGTGTAAAAAACTTTGGTCTCGGTTCATTCAAACAAACTCTGCTTCGGTTCGATTGGATGTGTGAATCGTAAACGGACCGGGGCTGCACCAAAAGCAGGAAGCGTACTATTGTACAGGGCATTCGGGGTAATTAAAATAAAATCTAAACAACAACTGATGCTGGATAAATAAATTCTGCACCTTGTACATATCTTCCTTAACGTTTGTATAAGGAGGCCATCAGTGCTGGAATTGTATTCAGATGGCCCTTATCATAGCAAAATGCTTATATAGAGCCGTCTTGTATACAAACATTTTCCATAGTCCTCCGCCTGATTCCATGTTCATGCTAAATTACTGCTGCAGTATTTATCTGGTACATTTGCCAAATACAACAGATCAAACCTAAAACCCCTGCAATCTCCTTTTCTTCTGGGTTTGTTTACATTCAGCTTACTTGAAGTTCTCCCTTGGCAGGAGGAAACACAGCTCTACAACAGCGCCACCACAGGCGGAGAGGTGAAATTGTTACTCAAAGCTCTGGACTTTCTGATAATAAAAAGCCAGTGTGAATGCCGACCGCACCAGCAAAAACAGCAACAATGTTGCAATTTTGGTCCCCACTCAAACCGAGTCTATCGGACTATCAGGCGGTGAATATACCCTAAGTCCGCCCTTTCAAATCTGACCGAAGGAGCCAACCAAACCAAGGACTCAGCACAGAAAGAGAAAATGTGGAGAGACTCTCCTCTGAAGAATTTCTGCCGTCACAGACGTTGCTGCCATTTGCTCCCTTGTCTTCCAAGGAGGGTATATGACTGGCGTTCTTCTTCGCCTGGTCCCAGCCTCGATGTCTTCCCAGATCCCCATGGGAGAGGAGCAGCTTCTTTCCTCCCTCCCCAGGAGGATGGGCCTGATACCACTGCAATCCTCTGTATAATGAGACGGATGGTTGGAGGTTCTCCCTGGTCTCCCCGCGTTGTAAGCACTTCCGGGATCCGCTCCATCTACCCTGAGGCAACGACTAAGCTCAGCTCCCGGCTCTCAACCAGACTCAGGTCCCGTCGTCCGCTCCATCCGGGATTCCCTCTGCTTCTGAGCTTCTCCTTCAGTCAAGCTCAAAGATTCTAGAGAAGTTTGTTGCAGTACTTTGAAGCTTCCTGGGCCAGTCCGCCGCTCTTCGCGACCCATGGAGGCGAGTTTGAGTGGTGTAGCAGCTGTTGGACCTTCTCCAGGAGCACAAACCACTCTTGTCCTCCCTGGGGTGAATATGCCTGTGGAAGGAGACAAGGTGGATAATAAAGGCTGCTCTGGCTTAGCAGTTCAGTCGTCTACCTCCTCCTCGCCCACAACCCGGCAGCTCTAGCCCACAACTTGAGGCTTCCACTTCCCCTGGGACTTCAGAATGTGTGCTGGGATCCAAGCATTCAGGACATGTTTTGGTATCTGGGACTTCGGAATGTGTTTTGGGATGTGAGCCTGAGTGTGCCCCAGGATTCAAGCCTTCAGGATGTGTTGATGGATCTGGTCCTTCGAAGGGTTTTAATGGATCCATGCCATCTAAGAATGCAAATGGTCTCGAGTCTGCAGTAACGTTTCCTGAGTTCTAGTCCCCAGAGTTAATCTGCATTCCTCTCCAGAGGATGCCAGCCACAGCAGCCCGCTGACTCCTCCAGTGGGTTTCAGCCTGCTGGTGTCTCCTCCTTTTTGTAAAGAATCTGCCAATGTAACTTTTATTAATCGTAATCTCTTTAAATAATACTGACACAAATGCTTAAAATTTAAATTGTAGAATTTGGCAAAAATAGATTATGATTTGAAAATCAAATAAAAGCAATATCCAAGCCTTATAGTGTTTCAGTACACTTTGTTATTGACTTCACAAACTCAAAAAAACGTTCAGAATACCACATTCAACAATATATTTCCCTTTGAAGTTTAGTTCAGATTTTAGTCCTATTTGAGCTCAGTTAACTAATCTGTTGCAGGTCTGATTGTTGCTTTGGTTCGTTATGACCAGAAAAAGCCATAGACGGCTGTTTCACTTGTTATACAAGCAGAAAACAACTGCACGTGCTTTAGCTTACTCACGACTCCATTGGGTTAAGTGCGAGGGCTAACTGAGGTTGAAACCTCATCTGTGAACAGGCTGAGTCCACTCGTTTACATGGGTGGAGTAGTGCTGCATTCAGACCGCAGGCTTTGTCAGCGCCAGAATTGCCAAGATTACATGTTAAGTCTTTGGTTAAGGCCTTTCCTGTGTTTCAGGCTTCAAAGCTTTTGTGTATATGCGTCAAACTAGTCGCTTTATAAGCGTTGCTTGACGCTCACAAAGCTTGCGGTCTGAACGCAGCATTAGCTTCAAACCCGGGCTGCCTGAGGTACACTTGGATGAAACTGCGACTGGTCTATCCATAGCAGAAGAGTCCAGAGAATTCTTCTCTGTCAATCATCACACTGTAGAACAGTTCACATCACGAACGTAGACTTTGCATCCACAAATGTTTATGACCATTCTCCTTTTGGATATGGTTAACAGCCTACAAGATTGATAACACAACAATCTAACACTGCACTGCAATGACACAAATGTCGGACAGCTGGCTAACATCTATTGATAGCTCAATGCTATTGGGTACACTACTATTGGACTTCAGTGCTGCCTTCGATGTGATTGACCATGAAATTTTGATTTCCAAATTTATTAGTTATGGTTTTACTCCCTCTGCAATCAAGTGGTTTAAGAGCTATCTATGGGGGAGGTCGCAAAGAGTTTATTTTAATGGTGCATTATCTTGTAGCAAGTCCCTGGATTGTGGTGTCCCCCAAGGCAGCTGCCTGGGACCGTTGTTATTTTAAATTTTTACAAATGATATGCCGTATACACTCAGTAAGGCTACACTGACTATGTTTGCCGATGATTCTACTCTTTATTATGCAGCCCCTACATGTTCAGAGCTTAATCAGGTTCTGTCTTGTGAGATCAGCAAATTGTATAACTGGATCAAAACAAACAAACTTGTTCTAAATATATCAAAAACAACGAGTATAAAATATTTGGGTCTAAGTATAGGTTATCTGATAATCCTAAAATTAATATACAAGTAAATGGTCAAAATATACAACAAGTAAAAAAGGTGAAGCTTCTTGGACTTTGGCTTGATTGCACATTGTCATGGTCTGATCACATCAATAAAGTTGTTGCTAAAATGGGTAGAGCTGTTGCAGTAACTCGTAAATGTGCGTTTCTAAATTCCAAGTTGTTTTGTCGTGTTGTTTGTACATTGGTTTTATGTCATTTGGATTACTGTTCTGTTGTATGGTCTGCTGCATCAAACAGTCTTTTAAAAAAAATTACAAGTGGCTCAAAACAAGGCCACAAGACTGGTTCTTGGTTGTTCTTCTAGCACTAGTGTTGCAGAGATGCATGAACGTCTTGCGTGGCTGATGGTCAAGCATAGACTATCTGCTAATATGTTAGTATATTTTCATAGAATTATTAACACTCAGACTCCTAAATTTCTTTATGATAAAATAATTTACTGCTCAAATATGCATTCACATTACACAAGAGGGGCGAATAGTCAACAGATTTCTCTACCCCTTCCTAAGTCTGACTCTATGAAAAGGACCGTGTTTTATAGGTCAGCTGTGCTTTGGAACAATCTTCCAGTTGCTATTCGTAAAATCAAGGGAAAAACTGCTTTTAAAAAGAGACTAAGACTGTATTTGTTCTCAACATCATAATATCACATGGATTGTTTGGGTGAGGTTGTGTCATGTGCTATGTTGCTTTTCCTCATTATATTATTATTTCAATAAGTACTTTAGTATAGTTATTCTTTATATTTCTTTTATGTGTATAAATAAGTGATTTATTTGGGAGTAATTGCGAATGTAACTATTGTGTTTTGTATGTATTGTTTGGTCCCCAGGAAGACTAGCTGTCGTCACGGCATCAGCTAATTGGGATCCTTTTAAATAAACAAATAAACAAATAAACATTGAGCACGCTTTTTAGAAATGTATTTTCCAAACATACTGCAGATAATACAAAGTATTTTAGTAAACAAAACCTTTGGTTGAATTATAACGTTTTAACTATACATAGTTTTTAAATTATAACTGAACTTGGATTTATTGTGATTTTAACATTTTTATAAGCATTTTAACTAGTTCTTAATCTATTTATAACATATGTAATGTATTTATAACATATAAACCATTAGTTCCTCACATGACAATATTCATTTTTCGCCTGTATAATCTGAAATAGATATTTTAGACCAGGCTACACAAGAATACACAGAAATGGTCAGATAATACAATATCACTTACCAAGACGTTGGATAAATAGAAGGGTGGAAAGAGTTCTAAAATATTCTACTCAAGTAAAAGCATAACTCCTTTCATGAAATTTTACTCAAATGAAAGTAAAACTTACCAGTCTGAAAAAGGACTGAAGTAAAAGTAAAAAGTAGCTTATTTAAAATGTTCTCGGAGTAAAAGTTACTTAGTTACTTTTGACATTGGTAATCGCAAGAAAGACAAAGTGCCAAAAAAGCAAGAAGGACAAAGGAACAAATAAGTTATTAGTTATTTTTTATTCAAGCAACAACTTTACAAATGAATGTGAAATTGCTGATAACTGCAAAATTTACAAATCGACATGGGTAACAGCAACAGTCACAAGTTTTCTCACTTTACCCGAATTACTTTACGACCACCAAACTGTCAGATACCGTCACAATGTTTTTAAGATAAAACTGACATTATTTGTGTAGACAGCTCTACCCATTATATAATATGAACTTAACAGCAGCTGCTAAAATATTGTTCTTAATTTTTTCAAGATTTCCCTGCCCTGTACCTCTAGATTTCAGCTTTCCTTTCTTGTCTCCATCTTTAGCGTTACTCTTTAAACCTGCTGTTGATTTTGAGCAGCAGCTGATTTTCATGGTTTGTAGAGTTCATTCTTGCTCGCTTTGTAGTGAACAGCAGTCCAGCACAACTGAGCAGATTGTCACAGGCAGCTGAGGCAGGCAGGCAGGCCAGTGTTGAGTTTGAGATAAAAAAAAAATTATATTTGGAAAACAGTTCAATAGATCCATCTTGTCTGTGACACAGGTAAGGTACCCATCCAGCTCCCCTTTACCTTGTGATTTTTTGGAGTTCATTGAAGGGAAAAAGTCCTGTTCATCAGATGAAAGTTGCTTGACTTCGTCCACTTCAACTTCTTTCATCTGGTCAGTGTGTTTTCTTACATAACTGAGTCCTGAAGAGCAACAAATACACAACACATTTTGAATACTTCTTACACATTTCGATAAGGCAACACAAATTCATTACAATGCATAAATAAATAAAAAACTACAAAATCTGTTGAAAGACTAATTATTGCATTTAAACATGAACATATATACTTGTAATATTATACTGTAGAAAAAAGTCCCTTCTCCATCTCGTCTCATGAACCCTCTCATTTTTAGAACCAGGATTTTTTGGCCAGAGGCCAGTATTGAGTGCTAGTTCCGCATGTTTTCCACCACGCCCATAAGGGAAGGGATCTCATTCATAGAAAGTAAAGGTGTCGTGTCCACCGTCTTTCTATAGAAGCTAAGCTAACAGGCTCTTGCTGGATAAAGTTTGAATAGTAGGCTAATCACAATGGAAGGTAGTTTTGAAGTTGAAATGGCAGACGGGGATTTTGAAGATGTGTTGCGAGAATCGGATGCTTGCGGCTACCTATACGAGCCGCAGTATACCAATGAACAGTTGCGGATGAACCACACATGGATAGGGGGGTCCTAGAAACCTACTTCAGGATACCGAAGATCAACTGGAAATGCCAGCCAAAGCCCGCAGGGACAAACGGACGGCTTAGTGTAAAGTTAGTATTTTTTTTTGTTTCAGCTGTAGGATATTTGAGGTGAAAGCATGTTTGTGTTTTTAGAGACTCAACTGCAGCACAGATTCAGACATAGAGGCAATGAGGTTTGTTGAGAAAAAGGTAAATTATTTATTAAACTAGGTTTTGTCATCTCAGGAGGAATCACGGGTGAGGGTAGCAGGAACAGACTGCTGCAAAAATAAAGGGAGATGTAAGCGGGAGGTAAGTAGTGAGAGAAGACAATACTGAGGAAGTTTGAGCTTACTGGTGGTTCGGGATGAGAGGGATTCGGAGGAGTGAGTTACATTCTGATCTCTGTGGTAGCCTGGAGATGGTATTGATTTTCTGCTTTGTTTTGCAAATGGTGTGGACGGGCGAGCATGAAGACTGCAACAGGTGAGTGTGGGTCTGGCGAACCAGGAGGGGAGGCGATGCAGAGGCTGACCATGAATGTTGGACTGTTGGTTGTAGGAAGGTTGTTCGTTCGGAGGAAACCAGGATTGGACTTGAAATCCGGAAAAGAGGTGTTACCATGGTTACTTTCCACCACATTTGGGTAAAGTCAGCATGCAATGGAAACACGCCTATAGTTTCTCGTTAGTGCGGCCTGCTTTTAGCAGACCAGTAGCATTCATATACAATACATATAATTATCTACTGTATTCAAAATGCAGATTAGGCAAGCTATTTTAAAGCCAAAAAAACCAAAACTTATTATTTTAATCATTTTTGAAATCCTCTTCTTAACTGGGAAAATACTAAAATTAATATCAATCAATTTCTGCGGTAACAAATCCAACCAATTTTCCAAAAGATAAGCATTTGCTTAGTTCTAACCCAGACAATTATTTAATGAAACATAACATCATCTGAATAATGTGTTGGTCTTCTTGTCTGCTTTGCATTGTGAATTGGTTGTTTGAACACTAACCAAAAGTTGCTAGTTAGTCTAAACTAAAATTTGACTTCACTTCCAAAATTCATCAATAAAAACCTTGGTCTTTAGAGGTATATTTCCATACCTATGTCTTGCAAAGTGATGAACAACTTAATTTGATGGAAGAATTAAGCAGAGTCAATAATGTCAGTTAAAAACGTGAAGCCTTGTTAGTCATCAACTATCACTAAAACTAAATGAATTTTTATTTAAACAGCTTTTAATAATCAAAAATGTAAAGTATAACTTTGATCATTTCAATCCATGTTCAAACAAAGAGCCTTATCTTACATGCACAGAATTTTGGTTTTAGTTTTCCAGCGTTGTTAACTAGCTACTTTGGCAATTAATCAGCTCAGCTGGCTAGTAGCAGCATATAAATATTATTTTACTTACGAAAAAAATTGAGCAGAGACTTTTTGGTCTTTAAGAACAACTCATCCTACAGCAAGCCATTTTTGTCCAATAAGTTCACGATTAACTTCCCAAACTGAATAAAGATTCCAAACACAACTGATAGTGAAGTTGAGAAACAAGAAAAGGCCGAAGTCTTGACGTGAGTCCCAGGCTGAAGGCCTTCCCCGGAGCAAGCAGGAGGAGCAAGCAGTCTGTCACTGCAAACCGCTAGCCACCACTAGCCACCAGCACTAACCTTGAATGCTCATCCAAAACCTGTCAATAGTGATGTATGATGTGAGCTGAGGCAACGAAGCGTGTGTTGAGCAGTAGATTGGGCATTTCCACAAAGCGCATATCGAGGCCTTCTTCATTTAGGGGAGGAGCCAAAGAAATTATGTCTGGAGCCCCGCTTTCCGCCTGTGGCACATGACTGCTTTGCGAAGTGGTTCAGCGTTTGCTGAGTGGTTTGACAGCAATAGAAACCACTCAGGCTCCATTCAAAATGTGGGTTTGTGTAGGAGAGTTGCAGTCAGTTTGGAGTTTGGACATAGTTTTAATAGTTTTGATACTGTAGGAGGTTTATATCGTTTGGAGATAGTTTTGTGAGTAAAGAAATAGAGAGTTCGAAGGTTTAGGACAGTGGGACACATCTCACGTATGCATGGAGCCCCTGTGTAACCACAGTGCTGCGCAACACAAGACCTGCCACACATGCTGCATTTTGTCGCGCTGCAAAGGAGAAGTTGAATGTATTTCCTCTGGGAGACGAGACCTACGCTCGACACGCACGTCAAAAGATTGGATTGATTCTATTTCAGATTGTACATATAAATCTCTCAAGCTGTGCCTTGTGCGCATCACGCGTAGGATCTGTGGCCACTGTCAATTCACCACACTGAAAGCTAAGTGAAAACGTTGGAAAAAATATGTGTTGCATGGTAAAAACATTTACACATACGCGGGACAGGTGTCCCAGGAAAGAGAGCTAATGGAACAAGGTAGGAAGAGAAGGTATTTCTTGATTTGGGAAGATTTTAAACTGATAACTCATACTAAGATAACTTCAATCTAACTTTAGGTCAGACAAGTTAGATTTGCTTATGACAAACTGTATATATATATTTTACCGTTTCTTATTTTATTCAAAGGTTAAGTGTTAATTGTGTTCCAAGGAGATGGGGTGCAATAACAATAATTCATCCATGCTAATGCATTACAATGCTTTGCATGAGGATAAGGAGCCAAATATCAGCAGGCTGGAAATTCCCTTGGAATATTGGGATAAGCTAAAATAACTGTACCCTATTTTATATAGTCTGCTATTTTTAAATAAAAATTTATAATGTTTCCCCTGTTCTGTACATCATTGTCCAAGTTACACAATCATTTTCAGTCCACTCCTCCTAGTTCCACAAGCATTTTCACTTTCCTCCACCTGCTTAAGCCCATGCATTTTGCCTCAAGTGACAGAAAAAAAATATATTATTACACAACCTGCCATCACATTTGATCGTACCATTTTGGGGATAATTTACATACAGAATACTTTCTGCTTACTGCTTACTGAAACTACACAACTATTAAACTACTGCAGAGAAAATATCCTGGTGGCATCCCTAACACCCACCCAGTGAGTTTCATGATTTTTTATATATATATAATTTTATCTTATTTTAGTTTTTACATAATTTAATTATGTCTGTCATTGTGTTTTTTAACATTCTCGAACATTTAGAATTCAACATAACCTACACAGACATCCAGTTATGGAATTAGTATCTACTAGTTTGCTGTTCGAGTTATGTTATTGGCAGTGTTTGGTGGTATTTGTCTGTGCAACGTGATAAGAGATGGAGGCGCACCAGAATCAAATGTCTGATACCAAAAATTCATGCTAAAAACTTTGCCTTTGTGGTTGTATGGTCTAACGTAATGTACTCCAGGCTGTTTTTGTCTATGGTTTTTGTGTGTTATCTTCCGGGGACGGGTCATGTGATGGGTGGCTGACGAATCAGGGAAGAACACGCCATGACTGATGACACCCAATCATAGATCCGAGTGATCTTCTGCGTCATCGTTTCTAAAGTCCTCCGTTTTTAGCCATCCACACTAAAACGCCCTCCGGAGTTTAAAAACGAAAAACGGGGTCGGCAGCGTTTCTAAACTTCTCCGTTTTGGGTCTCAGTTTTTGCCGTTTTAGTGTGGATGGGAGGTGCAAACGTAGCAAAAGGTCTCCGTTTTTAAACGAAAACGCAGTGGTGTGGACGGGGCCTGAGTCAGAAAGAACATGGACGCTTTGAGGGCAGCAGCTGTCGAGGGGCGGGCTAGTATATTGCTATTGTTGTTAGCAGCATAGCATCTTCAGCAGACCAGCATGAAAAACAAAGCTGTACATTGTATTGCACACACAGCAAGGCCATGCAATGTATGAATTGGTGACCGGATTAAACCAGAAATGTAGTCAAGTATGTAAGAGCATTTTAAAATGACCAACAGTTCAAATACAAAGAAAATATATCTCAACTACAGGCGCAGCCATTTTTGTTTCCGACTTGCCCCCCCTCTACTCGGTCTACCCTCAGAGCTCCGAGTTGGAGCTCGTATATTCCGACCTAAAGGGGGCGTGTCACTGTGAAATTACGCGAGACAACTGGGGGATTTCCGACTTCTCCGACTCGGAAAGGTTATCTGGAATGCAGCATAAGTCCCCAATGACTTGTTTCCTTGGTGACGTCACAATATTGTTTGTATAATAGGATACTTAAGATGGATAGATAAGACCTTTATTAGTCCCACACATGGGACATTTCATCATTGCAGCATGAAGAGGACAGTACAGTCAGAAAACTGAAGATAAAAACAATATGATTTGATATTAAAAAACATTTTTACCATTTAAAAAGAAAATGAATAAATAATAATTTCTTGAAATCAATAAAACGAAAGAAAAATCTTTCTAAATCAACGTCCGGCAACAAGGGCATCATTATAAAGTCTGACTGCCGCTGGAAAAAATGATCTCCTGAACCTTTCCCTCACACAGCGTGGATGCAACAGCCTGCTGCTGAAAGAGCTGTTCAGTGTTGCCAGGGTCTGGTGCATAGGATGGGAGATGTTATCCATCAGAGATGATATCTTAGCCACTATTCTCCGTCACTCACCACCTCCACCAGGTCCAAAGGGGATCCGAGAACAGAGCTGGTCTTCTGAACCAGTCTATTCAGTCTCCTCCCGTCCCTAGCTGAGATGCTGCTACCCCAGCACACTACACCATAGAAAATAGCGGATGCCACAACCGCATCATAGGTCTTGAGCAGTGGACCCTGAACTCCAAAAGACCTGAGCCTCCGCAGCAGGTACAGCCTGCTCTGCCCCTTTTTAAAAGAGCTATTGTGTTTTCCGACCAATCATATTTATTATTTAGATGAACACCAAGGTACCGGTAGGTCTCCACAACTTCAATGTCCATACCCTGGATGTTCAGTGAATGTAATGGACGATGCTTATGCCTGCGAAAATCTACCACCAGCTGTTTGGTTTTTTTCTACAATTGGTAGAGTTATAGGAAAAATCTGCCATGTAGATGGTAAACAGAAATGGTGCCAAAACTGTTCCCTGCGGGGCACCCGTACTGCAAATAATCCTGTCCGACACACAGCCCAGAGTCCTCACATAATGTGGTCTGTTCGTGAGGTAGTCAAAGATCCATGAAGTGAGGTGCTGCTCCACTCCCATACGCTCCAATGTGTCCCTTAGGATTTTTGGTAGGATGGTATTAAAAGCACTCGAGAAATCAAAAAACATGATACTCACAGTATTTCCCTTGACATCGAGGTGGGACAGGGAGCGATGCAGGAGGTGGATAATTGCATCCTCCACCCCAATGCCAGGCTGCTTTGCAAACTGTAGTGGATCCAATGATGAACTCACCAGAGGCCTGAGCTGTGTGAGGACCAGCCTCTCCAGCGTCTTAATTAAATGGGATGTCAGAGCCACCGGCCTGTAATCGTTCGGGTCCTTTGGATGTGGCTTGGAGGTACCACAAATAAGGGTAACTTGTCCAGCTTTAGGCTCAAGTTAAAAATATGTGTCATCACCCCACACAGCTGGTCCGCACACAGCCCAATAACCCTTGAGCTGATACCATCTGGACCTGCTGCCTTTCTGGTGTTATTCTTCTTCAGCGCCAACCTGACCTGGGTAACTGAAATCAGCAGGTTGGAGGCGCGTTCTGAAGAATACTTGGATGCTGCTGTTCCAGATGGTGGGTGCTGCATCAGTGAGGGCGGTACAGATGGAAGGACTGAAGCTGAACAATCAAACCTATTAAAAAATAGATTTCATTTGTTCGCCCACTTCACATCCCCCCCGACAGAGGGCTCTTTTCCTTGTGGCCAGAGATGTTCCTTAGGCCTCTCCAAACCCCCCTGACATCGCTCTGCTGAAGTTGATCCTCCATCCTCTGCCTGTAGTTGTTTTTTCCCCCTCTGATCAGTTTTCTCAACTCTCTCTGCACCCTTTTTAGCTCCTCTCTATCGCCCAATTTGAATGCCCTCTTTTTCTCCTTGAGGACTGTTTTTATCCGTGGAGTAATCCATGGTTTATTGTTTGAGAAAACCCGTACAGTTTTAACAGGTACAGTGTTTTCCACACAAAGTTATTTAGTCCGAAATGCAGGTCACCAGACTATCAATGTCCTCCCCATGATCATCACAGAACACCTCCCAAACAGTACACTCAAAGCAGTCCTTTAGAGCTTCCTCACTCTCCTTCGACCATCTCTGTACTGTGTGGGTGTCTGTGGGCACCCTTTGCACTAACGGTTCATACTCGGGGACCACATGCACTAGATTGTGATCAGATCTTCCAAGGGGGGGGGGGGGGGGAATGATAAACTATATGCATCTTTAACATTAGCATAAAATAAATTTAGTGTGTTATTGTCTCTGGTGGGGCATGTCACATACTGGGTGAAAGTAGTGGGTGGACAGTTTTTATCATAACACGTAATTTTTAAGTGAACATATGCACATCTAATATGCGCTTTAAAATCAGTCAGGCCCATCCAGATTTTTCCCAGCCCACCTATTTTCCACATTCTGTCTCTGCCACTGCTTTCAGGATGGCTTCAAGTCTGAGCGACAGAGTTTCCCCCTTGAGTTGGACCGCATTAGTTCCACACTCTGTCTGAATCAGGTGTAACAGAAGCTCTAAAAATGCTGTGACCGTTGATGACAACAGATTGCTAGTGTACGCCTGCAATTGAGAGATCTCATTAACAGTGAAAGGCAAAAGCCAGCCCCCCCCCCCCCCCCCCCCCCCCCAAAAAAAAAAGAGTCTGCAAGAGAAATTAAAGGCAACTATGTTGCTGTATTTGTCACATGCTATCGAGAGGTAGCTGGGCCATCTTCCAACATTCAGCGTGCAAGCCAAGGAAGACACAGTAGCCAAGCAAATTTGTCAGAAGACACAGCAACCATGATAGAAATAAGCCCAAGGAAGGTTGTAGCCAGGCAACACCAGCGAGGAGCATGAAATATTGTTAGAATCCATGGCAGAAGACCAGGAAACGAGCTTCAATAAAGCAGTGTTTTTTTATTACTCTCAGCCATCTAACGTCAATGCCACAGCTTGGCTTGAGGACCAGATTTATGCTTATCACAAGAGCTATTGGTTCACTTTCTCCACAGTCAATGTTTGTTATTTTTAAAAGTCTTATACTGCAGCTGCAGTTAGATGGAATTGTGCTGTTCACTGTTATAAATCCAGGACATGCTTTTTCATGATCCAAGCAGGTAGGACCCCAAATGAGGCAAGTAATCCTATAGTAGAGAATAATTCAATTATCGGAGGGTGTACAAAGTTTGCTTACAGCCAACATGAGACATGAAACACTTAATCAGGGCTCAAATAACAGAACAATCATAAATGTGAAAAATAAGGCACAACAGAGCTAATACAGAGGAATTAACTGAAAATTATTAGATCTGGATTAAGAGATTATCAACAAATTAAACTCAGTGTAAAAACACATTTGCTTCTAGATAATCATTATTTTAAAAGCTAATGAGAGATCGTTTTAAATATTAACAAGGAAAATTGTATTTACATTAACTTTTTCGGTTGAGCTGATCTTGATCTGAGAATTCAACGCCTATCAAAAAACGGAGTGAATGTCTTTAATACTGTTTTCACATGGAACTCTGTTTTATCAATGGTTGGTCGGCTTTTTCATGTTCAAGACTGGCAGCTTAAGCAAACAGCATCGTTGCTCTGGTTGCTTTGTAAGCCTAGTTTATACTTCTATGTCGCAATAGATCCGTCCAAGCAAGGGCTCTCTGTCACCTGTGCAAAGACTGATAGACTATAGCCTAATTTTATAACTATTTGTTTCTGACAATGCAGAGCGTATGCCTGTGATTTGCCAGCACGATAACAGCCAGAAATTATTTCACCAAAACGGTACTCTATAGTCAATATATAGTAATCTGTAGTCAATGCTGTGTTTGTGCACTACATGCTTTATATTTAAAGGAAAGTTTATCTTTTGCCGATTTTGAAGACAAGGATGTGTACAAAACAACAAAAAGACCACCCTGTTTGTTTACATGCGTTTTTAGAGTTTTCTATAAACTGCACTTCTAGTAAAAAAGCTTTACAGCACAATCAAAACTTAATTTCTGTTGTCCGTTGCTCCTTGAGGGGGAATAAAAAATAAATAGAGCTGAAGAAAATAAACTCTAGCCCAAGTCTCATTTACTGATGTTCTGATATCAGCTAAAGACAGCAGATCCCTGAATAAGTAGCCACACTGGGGGGGTGGAAATCAACAAAAGGAACAAAAGCTTGTCTATCCAGTATGTGCATACTAGGGGTGTTATAATTTTCCATATCTTCGATTCGATTTGATTTTTGATTTTAGGGTCACGATTCAATTCAATTCTCAATTTTTATTACTTTATTTCTGTTTAAAGTACAGACCCCTATGTCATTTTTAGACTAGTCTATGATTATTGGTTTTATTTAAACATTTTTTTTAAGTAAATCTTATTTTAAAAGACAAAAGTGATGCAATTTTTATTATATTTGTGTAATGTATCACATTATGCATTAACAGTCAAATTGAAACATTGGTCCTCTTGTTTACAATGCGATTGTGGACTTAACTCGCCTGGAACTCAAAATTTAATCACCGAGGAATTTACAGTAGAAGGAGCAGCTTTAGCTCCTATCCCGCTGCTTCATCTATCCTAGCTGTGGTCGAATTGTAGCTTAGCTAATAGCTACTTGGTAGCTTCAGCTAATGTGCTGTGTAGACATGTGCTCTGATCCCGAGGGATGTGACACAGGCAGTTAGATGTTACCAGGTGTTGTTGTGAGTTGTATGAGAACTGGTGCGAGTTGTTTCTCAGGGAAAATGCAATGTGTGGTTCCTTGTGATGAGATTCCTGTGTAAAAATGGGAGGAGGTGATCACATTCCTCTTTTGGATGTTGATGCGCAAGGTCGTAACGTGATTTCAATAGATTTCGATAAGTAAATTGAGATTGTGACACCCCTAGAAAACATACACAGACTGACACTCCCCTTACTGAAAGGAGAGAAACACAAAAAAATAAATAGCTTTTAAATATTTCAATACTAGTATCTCAACCTTTGTGTCTTCAACTAACACATCACGAAAAAATAATAACAGGTTTTGAAAAAAAATAGACATATGCATTTTCCTCTGACTTGTGACACTGGTTCCTGTGGCAGGTCACATACTGTATAGTCTGGCAAAAATATTGTGGAAGTTATAGCAGTATTGGAGTTGTTCGGTTGATTTGTGAAATTTACAGCGCTGATGTAAACATCTGTGTTTGTTGGGAGCCGTTTTGATTGCACAGTCTGACAGCTGCAGGGAGGAAGGACCTGCAGAAATACTCATTCATGCATCTAGGATGCAGCAGTCTATCACTGAAGGAGCTCTGCAGTTCAGCTATATTTCCATGCATGGGGTGGGAGACTCTGTCCATCCGATATGTTAATTTGGCCAGAGTCCTTCTATCTCCCACCACTTGACTGGTTGAAATCCTACAAACTTCTTTTAGTCAATAAGCAAATTCTCATCACAAGAAAGAGAAATCACATTCGGGGTCCCCCCAGGGTTCTATTCTGGGGCCCCTTCAAAATTGCTAGAATTAGTGCCCATAATACTGTTAATATACAGAACAAAAATATAAATGCATCATTTTTTTGCTCCCATTGTTTTAGGAGTTGAGCTCAATGATCTGAAACATTTTCTGCATACACAAAATAAAACATTCTCTCAAATGTTGTTTCAAATCTGTCTAATTTTTGTGATAGTAAACACATTTCCAACCCATCCAATCTCTTAGGTGTGCCATATCAAGAACCTGATTAGACAGCATGGTTATTTTACTGATTCACTATCACAGATTCGTGAACTGTATTTGAGAGAAATTATTATTTTGTGAATGTAGAAAATGTTACAGATCTTTGAGTTCATGTCATAAAAATTGGGAGCAAAAAAGTGTTGCGTTTATGTTTTTGTTTAGTGTAAATGGTGGTATTAAATTGACTTTCTGAGACATAAAATCCTGATAACATGTTATTCCCTCATTAAAACTATGACTGAAGTGTTGCTTTTACTCATCCACTTATGTTTGACAAATTTTTGAGTCTCTGCTGGTAGTTACTGGAGATGCTGAAACGCCTGCTCCCACCTATCTCCACCTTTTCCACCTGTCTCCTCCTCGAACCTGACATACTCAGCCGAACCAGCAGAGCACTCCTCCCCCTCCCCTCCCAACACAACTCCGGTTTTGGTAGCAGCTGCTAAGATTAGCCTAGGCTATGTGTTTGAAATTCATCTTTGGAAACAACCCTAGCCGAAAAGGATGCTATCTTTGCGCAAATCACTTCACAGAAGACTGCTTTCTCAAGAAAAGCCTTTTTGACAGTGTACTAATAAGCAGATTGGTTCTAAAGGCAAGACTACTCCATCGGAAATGACTGTTCTATCGGAAACTGCACCGGTAAGAACTGTGACTTGTACCATTTTGTAACCATTTTTCTGACTACAACCTGAGAACATGGGTTCCATTTTTTTGTGCTTTTATGGTTGCAATGCAAAACCTTGCTTCATATTTGTTTGAATTTATAGTTTCAATGCAAAACGTAGCTTCATAGAGATATTTATAAAAGGGTGCCAAGGAGGTTAAATATTACAAAGCCAACACGTCTTGTAAAAAACCTCTGAATTCTCTCTGGTTCTTCAAAAACCCCCCTTTCAGGGTTGGATATCGGATCATTTGCGTGTCCTCTTACTATCTCCCGTGTTGCCATTGTTCTCCAATGTAATTTGTTTCCCCTAAATACTAAAATGCAACACACAGCAAACTTCTGTAAACAATATCCGAATCTAACTACAGTGGCATGCTGTGATAATGCCCAGTGTATGATCTACTGAATACGGAGTTTCACAAAGGGTAGGAGGACTTACAGAGGCACACGCAAATATCAAGCCGTCAAATACGGAAGTGATGAGAAGACAAATTTCATTAATATGGATTTTGATATATGCAGGACTTTCAGACAGACAGGGAAACAGGGAAGTTTTATTTGAGTGTGCTATAGAATGGTGCTGTGTGCCTGGAAGAAGCATAATACCCACCCCTTTAGTATAAATACAAGACGTGCTTACCATACTTGTTCTTGTAGAGCCATCTGCTAAATTTAGGGTCAGGTAGTTAATTTATACATTTTAAATGATAGTTTGGTGTATTAAAAACCTATTTAAAATAAATAAATGATGCTTTGCCTGGTGGAAAATATAATTACTAACTTTCAGCAGTACTTTTTAGAGCCATGATGACCTCTAAAACCTGACTGAAACTGACAAAGATTTCAGATATAGCTACTATATTTCTTTCTCTATATATTTTACACTCAAACAGTTGATGGCATTTTAATTTCACAACACCTTGTTTTCATTGGACTCTTCATGGGTTATATTAATTTAGTCACATAAGGGGATTTATACAATGAAGTTTTTTTTGATTAGGTTCTTGCAAAAACTATTTTTTATTCTTTATTTTAGCTGAATATTCAAACTAATCCCAGCAAATTCCTCTTTAAGTTAAACCTTCAATGCCTGCTTCTGTTTAGTTTCCGTATAGTCTGTCAGTGACACAGTGCCTTCGCTGCCTGAGAAAATGAAACTCATGTCTGCATAGCTGTGGTTTTGTAAGGACTGACCTTAGCAAGTCTGACTGTGCCGCCACACATGGCTGAGGTTGTTCCACTGTGGAAACATTGTGAGTTCCCAGCATTCCTTGTCAACACCAAAAGAACACAAATGCAAAGCTTAAAGATAAACAAGAATACAAAAACTTCCTCCATTTGATGAGGAACATAACCTTGTAGTCTCTAATTTCCACGGCCTCAGTATGGATGGCTTGACACAATTCCCTTTTTCTTGTTTTCACAGCAGATATTTTCTCTATGATTTTAATGGCACAAATTAAGCATTTTCTTGTTCTTTTTTTCTTTTTTGCTGATGGTTTCTTCTTTTCCTGGCAATGGTCATTTATTATCTACATTTTTATATCATATTTAGATGGAATTAAAAAAAATTGCAGTTATAAACTGGATTCAATTGGAATGAGCTGGCTGGAACTATAAAATTATGGACTGGGCTAAATAGTAGAATGGTGTCTTGTAAAGGGCTTTCGGGGTACTTCTGTTGTTAATTTGAGGTGCATAGCCAAACTGAATGGCAGAAAGCGAGAGCAGCCCACAAGCTTGTTTCTGAGCTAAGAGCTGTCAAGGATATTTCCTGCAAACTAAGCACATTCAACGAATGGTGGTTGCTGCTAGTTAAAGACTCCTTGTGCAGATGTGCACATCTAGATCAGAATGTGGGATGTAATTATAGTAGGCACTAGATTCATCTGCTACTGTTTGGGTACAAACAGGCCATTCGGCCTGTAGTCTCAAACAGTATTTTCAAAGATCTTTTGACCAAGAGTCATTTTTAAATATTATAATCTGAGTTACTCAATCCGATGGGGTTTTTTCCTTTTTTTTGCTTAATGTGTGATAAATGAATCAGAATAGCTTTGAGCCACCGCCGATCCTTGGCTGTAGAAGCTGGCTCTTGGGATGTGGAACGTCACCCCACTGGTGGGGAAGGAGCTGGAGCTGGTGTGCGAGGTTGAGAGATTCCGACTGAACATAGTCGGCCTTGCCTCGACGCACGGCTCTTAAACCCTTATCCTTGAGAGGGGTTGGACAAGCTAGGGTGGGCATACTTGTTGCCCCCCATCTCGGCGCCTGTTCGTTGGGATTTAGCCCGGTGAATGAGAAGGTAGCCTCCCTCCGCCTACGGGGTCCTGACTTTATTTGTGTTTATGCACCAAACAGTAGATCAGATTACCCACCCTTCTTGGAGTCCTTGGAGGGAACTCTGGAGAGAGCTCCTTCTGGAGACTCCCTCATTCTGCTGCGGGACTTCAATGCTCAGGTGGGCAATGACAGTGAGACCTGGAGAGGTTGGGCGGAATGCAACCCCACCCCGATCTGAACCCAAGCGGTGTCTTGTTATTGGCCTTCTTTGCTTGTCATGGATTGTCCATAACAAACACCATGTTCAAGCATAAAGGTGTTCATGTGTGCACTTGGCACCAGGACGCACTAGGCCGCAGCTCGATGATCGACTTGGTTGTCGTTTCATCTGACCTGCAGCTGCATGTTTTGGACACTCGGGCGAAGAGAGGGGCGGACCTATCCACGACCACAACCTGGTGGTGAGTGGTGTGGGAGGGCGCGGGACAGACCTGGCAGGCCCAAACGAGTTGTGAGGGTCTGCAGGGAATGTCTGGCAGAGTTTCCTGTTAGAAGGAGTTTCAACTACCACCTCCGGCAGAACTTTGAACACGTCCCAGGGAAGGCGGGGGACATTGAGTCCAAGTGGGCCATGTTCCTTGCCTCCACTGTCGAGGCGGCTGACCGTAGTTGTGGCCGCAAGGTGGTCGGTGCCTGTCGCGGCGGCAAACCTTGAACTGTTTGTAACCGGACAAGGGCGATGCAATTAAAGATTTTGCATGGAGCACATGTTGCCCCCAACTGTCTCTCCAAATATAGAAAATATTTCTCACCATTTTTTCCTAAATGTAAGACAGAAATTGGTAATCTTACTCAATTTTACTAGTCTTGTGAAAAATACAAAAATATTGGAATAATGTCTTATTTGAAATTCCGAAGAATTTGGAAAAAAACTTGATCTCTGCCCAGTTACCATTCTTCTGGGCCTTCCAGATGATCAAGTTTCTGATATGTATCAGATAAAACAATATAATGTCCTGATATTTTGTGCCTGGAAAAATATTCTTAAGCACTGGATCACAGATAAAGTCCCCTCAGTGGTGGGATGGCACGGGACAATAATGGAGTACTGGACTTTCTCACTCTTTATCACAGTCCTCTTCTGCACTCTAAAACGAATACCTTTGAGAGAATATGTAAACACTTTCTAGACTATATTAATGTAAATGTTTCTGCTATACTGACAAGAGCATTTGTGTAAAAAAAGCAGCATTATCTGTTTTGTTGACTCATTGTTTCTTTTTGTTTAGCTCCCACTGTATTTCAGTCTAACTTCCATAATGTACCTGCTACATTGTGCCAAAACTGATCTGTTTGGGTTTCTGGATTGCTTTTCCCGGTTTGTTGTTGTGTTTGTTGTATGCATTTGTTTTGTCTGGTTCTGTCTTGTATATGTTGTTTATGACAAAAATTAATAAACACAAAGAATAATCTCTTCTATCCTTCACTCATTACCATATTAATTGTACCTGCCTACACCTTTGACAGTCTAACTTCAACCTCTACCATAGTCAAGACCAGAGAGCTGTCAAAGGACAGCATGGGAAAATATTGTACGCCTGCACAAGTCTGGGATGAGACAATTTACAATAAACAAGTAGCTAGGTGAGAAGACATCAACTGTTGGATTAATTATTGGAAAACTGAATAAACACAAGATCACTGACAATGTCCTCGATCAGAGGCTCCATGCAAGATCTCACCTCGTAGGGTACACATGATCTTGAGAACAGTGAGGAAACACAGGGGGACCTGGTCACTGACCTGAAAAGCGGTAAAACCAAGGTAACAAAGTTACTATTAGTAACACATCATTGTCATGGATTAAAATCCTGGAGCGGTCCAAACGTACCCCTGCTTAAATTAGTCATGTCTAGGTCCATCTAAAGTTACCCAGAGATTATCTGGATAATCCAGTGAAGAATTAAGAGAATACAATGTGGTTAGATGAGACCAAAAAATAATTCTTTCGTAAAAATGCCACTTGTCATGTTTGGAGGACAAAGCAAGGCAAGACAATTTTATTTGTATAGCACACTTTCAGCACAAGGCAATTCAATGTGCTTTACATGATTAAAATTGGAACACAGCATAAATCAATTTGATGATTAAAGTACAAGAAAGCAATTACAATAAGTCAATAATCAAGACAATAATTAAAATTTAAGGAAAAGCAGGTAAATAAAAAAATACAAGAAAACATTTACAGAAATCAAGACAATAATTCGTGTGAAAATGAAAAACAAGCAAGTAAAAACAGTTACTCTGAGGTGAGTCTAAATAGGTAAGTTTTAATTTTAGACTTTAGACTAAAGAGTTCAGTGTCTCTGCAGCTTTGCATTCTCCCGGCAGTTTGTTCCAGATATGAGGAGCATAGAAACTGAAAGCTGCTTCTCCATGTTTGGTTCTGGTTCTAGGGACGAGCAGTAACCTAGAGCTGGAGGACCTGAGTTATCTAGATGGTTTGTATCGTGACAGCAGATCTCTAATGTACTCTGGTGCTAACCCATTCAATGATTTATAGACTAATAAAAGGACTTTGAAGTATATTCTCTGAGCTACATGGAGCCAGTGTGATGACTTTAGAACTGGGGTGATGTGTTCTATCTTCTTGGTTTTAGTAAGAACACGAGCAGCAGCGTTCTGGATCAGTTACAGCTGATTACTGATATGTAGTCAATCTTTTTTGGGTCCAAAGATAAGTACTTCAGTTTTGTTTTTGTTCGGTTGGAGGAAATTATGGGACATCAAGCTGTCAATGCATTTATTGAGGATCTGAGGATTGAGGATTTGGATGGGTTCAACATCACCTGGTGACATTGTGATATAAAGCTGAGTGTCGTCAGCATAATTGTAGTAGTCGATATTATTTGTTGTTTTAATCTGGCTTAATGTAAATGCTTAACAGGAAGGGCCCTAAAATGGAATCCTTGGGGACTCCGCAAGTGAGTTTTGTGTTTTGTGATGAAAATTGGCTAATTGACACATAGAAGTTCCTGTTTTTAAGGTAGGATTTGAACCAGTCGAGTGCCAGAGAGTCCGACCCAGTTCTTTAGATGTTCCAGAAATATATCATGATCAACGGTGTCAAACGCCTCAATAAGGTCTAATAGTACCAATACCACGGTCAGTATTTGGATGTCATTGAAAACTTTGACGAGGGCTGTCTCAATACTCTGATACCTACCAAAACCAGACTGATAAATATTAAAGTGGTTGTTCATTGATGGGAAGATGTTTACCTGTTGGAACACAGGGGGAAGAATGAAAAGGGAACTGATCCATATTACGGAGAGGATGAATGGGGCCATGTATCTTGAGAGTTTGGACAAAAAAAACCTTCCATCAATGAGAGTATTGAAGATGAAACGTGGCTGGATCTTCCATCATGACAATGATCCTAAACACACCCGGGAAACAAAGTAAAGTCTACGTATAAAGCATTTCAAGGTTCTGGAGTGGCCTAGCCAAACTTTATACCTCAATCTAAATTATATTTTGTTGAGAAAGTTAGAAGTTTGCAGCAGTCCCAAAACATCACAGCTAGAGAAGATCTGAATGGAATGGGGCAAAATACCAGATAGAGTGTATGCAAACCTGTTGAAGACCTAGGGGAAAGATTTAATATCAGTCTTTGCCAACCAAGGTTAGTGAAAGATCAAATACTTTTTTCTGCACTATTTTACAAATAAATTCTTTAAAAATCATACTCTGTGATTTTAGAGCTGATTAATCTATTCTTAGTACATGGATATGTATCACAGGAATTTAAGGTTAAAGTAACAAAACCTTTACTTAAAAAAACCTCTCGATCAAGATGTCTTATTTAACTACACATCTGCTGTATCTAACCATCCTCTCTTATCTAAAATTCTTAAGAAAATAGTTGCTAATCAAGTGCGTGAGCATCTACACTGTTTGAAAAGTTTCAATCAGGTTTTTAGAGCTTATCATTGCTCTAAAATAGCACTGTTGAAAGTTGATTGATTACCTGTTCTGCATGCTTCATACAGATATATTCTTGGGCTGAGGTTATCATTAATATATCTTGAATAATCGGTTCCACTAGCTTTTCATTGATGTTGCTATATTTATTTAACCATATTTGTGTGTTGTGGTTGTGTAGTTTTTGGTTCACATTGTTTAGTTTGTTTAGCCAATGTTGCTCCTTTTTTGTTTTTATTCCTCTCTGCCGTCCTGCGGCTGTGTAGGCAGACTGGAGTGTTTTCTTGTGTTCTCTTTCCTCTCTTGTTTCGTGAACTCACACTTGCTCCCTTTTTATTTCCTACCTCTCTTCTTTATTAAGTGTAGTAATATAGCAAAGGCTGTAATGCTCCACTTGAGAAAGTAAATCTCTACAGCTTTTACTCAGACATTAATTCTGATTGTCACATATCCTATCCGGGAGGTGGAACAGCTGGTCCTCTGGTGCAGTCAGAACCACCTGGAGCTAAACCCGCTCAAAACTGTGGAGATGACAGTGGACTTCAGGAAGAGACCCCCATCAACATCCCCTCTTATAATCACCAACAGGCCAGTCCCCACAGTAGAGTCTTTCAGGTTCCTAGGATCCACCATCACATGGGACCTGAAGTGGACCTCCCACATTGACTCTATAAGGAAGAAGGCTCAGCAAAGGCTGTACTTTCTGCGTCAGCTCAGAAAGTTCAACCTGCCTCAGGAACTGCTGACCATATTCTACACAGCAATAGTCCAGTCTGTCCTGACCTCATCCATCTCTGTCTGGTTCGGATCCGCCACCAGGCAAGACAGGGACAGACTGCAGAGAACAGTCAGGTCCTCAGAGAGGATCATAGGTTCTGATCTTCCCTCCATTGAGGACCTTTTCCGGACCAGGGTCAGGAAGCGGGCCAGAAAAATCACCACTGACCCCTCACACCCTGGCCACAATCTGTTTAGGCTCCTCCCCTCAGGCTGCCGTTACAGAGCGCTGTACGCCAAAACCACCCGACATAAGAACAGTTTCTTCCCCCAGGCTGTCGCTCTGATGAACTCTGAATAGTCACAGAGTGTGACTAAAACTCTGCACTGCTGTATATACTTACTGTATATACTTACTGTACAATAACCCTGGTTAGGTGTATATCCATCCATCCATTTTCTTAACCGCTTAATCCTTTATGGGTCGCGGGGGTGCTGGTGCCTATCTCCAGCTGTCAACGGGCGAGAGGCGGGGTACACCCTGGACAGGTTGCCAGTCCATCACAGGGCAGGACAAACAGGACAAACAACCATGCACACACTCACACCTAAGGACAATTTACAGTGATCAATTAACCTGACAGTCATGTTTTTGGAATGTGGGAGGAAGCCAGAGTACCCGGAGGGAACCCACGCATGCACAGGGAGAACATGCAAACTCCATGCAGAAAGACCCTGGGCTGGGATACGAACCCACAACCTTCTTGCTGCAAGGCAACAGTGCTAACCACTGCACCACCGTGCAGCCCGTTAGGTGTATATATTATCCTTTATTTTTAATTTTTATTTATTTTATTTTTATTTTTTTCTTCCGTTTTTTAATTTCACTTATTTAAGTTCTGTACTGGAGAGAAAAGTTGCCGGAGTCAAATTCCTTGTATGTGTCATACTTGGCCATTAAAGCTGATTCTGATTCTGATTCTGACAGGACACATAGAAAAAGCAGAGCACTCAATTTGAAAATATATAAAATATATAATGTCTTACTAAATATTAGGGCTGTTATGCGATTAAACATTTTCATCAAAATAATCACAGTGTAGCTGTAATTTAATCATGAGTAATCCTGATACTGAATAATAATACTGAAAAACTAAAATTTTCTGTAAAAATAATAAACCAGATTCTTTTTTAAATGAAGTTCTGAGAGAAATTACAGAATTCTATAAAAATGTAGTTTTGAAATTATCAATCACATTTACATTTGACGCTTTTAACCTGTTCATCTTTCAGCCACTTGCTACGACAAACTAACTGGTTAACCTTTTCTGAATTTAAAGCTGACAGTTTCTTATTGATATTTGACAACCCTTAGCATCCCCTTAATCTGACTATCGTACAACAATAAAATGTTTTTAGTCAGAGGTAAACAGGTAAACACTCAGCAGATAAAACTCTATTGTTCATCATTGTTAATATTAGTAATGAATGCTCTTATTATGAAGGTCTACATAGCTACTTCTGCTAATGAGTTGGCACTAATTTAAGTCAGAAAACATAATTGTAACTAAATAATGTTTATTTTAACATAGCGGTAACTAACTATGAAATGTAGTGAAACTATACAGTGAACCAACATGCATAAATCCTTAAAATACATTGCATTTATACTCTTTGCATCACAACAGTGGGGTGGGTTTAGCAAGACCGAGCCGACAGCCAAAGCGGATAGAAACAAGTAAGGAGAATTCCCTCTGACAACTTATGAAGGTAAGCATATCAACTCAAAGCCATTATAAAAATAATAATAATATATTCACACACACACACATATATATATATATATATATATATACATACATACATACATATATTTCAATTCAATTCAGTTTATTTATATAGCGCCGTTTAACAGATGTCATTTCAAGGCACTTTACAAGAAGAGTTATTACAATACAATGTTTAATGTAGAAATTAGAGAACCACAGAAGATTGCGTCGTGTAATTCTCAGCAATCCCTCACACTGAGCAAGCATGAAGCGACAGTGGAAAGGAAAAACTCCCTTTTACTAGGAAGAAACCTCCGGCAGAACCAGGCTCAGCACAAGCGGTCATCTGCCGAGACCGTCTGTGGTTTGGAGAATACAGAACAGAGATACAGAACAGAGACACAGAACTGATGCAGAAGTTTGTTGCAGGACGTGGAGAAACTTCCGTCACTGCAATGCCATCTTAGTCAGGGTCATCAACAGGGCGGTCAGGAGCACCTACTGTAGGAAGAGACTAAGAGAAAGCAGGTTAGCGCTTGAACAGACAGCACATCATATAGTTGGGGAGAAGTAGGAGCGAAAGTAGGAACAGACTCTAATAGACTCTTCCTAGCTACCTATATATATATATATATATATATATATATATATATATATATACAGATTATACGGATTATACGGATTACAGTCGTAATACAGTCGTTTAGACTTAATGTTTGTCTTTCTTTTTGCATCCTTAGGAGAACTATATAGAAACTTAAATGGCCCATGGCCCTTCATAAGAAAAAGTGTCCTAACTCCTGTCCTATGCACATTTCTCTTCATCTGGGTCTTCCTTAAACTGACCAAGCATAACAATGTAGACCCCAAGTCTAAAAGCAATTCTTTTCTCCAGGAGAACAATGAGTTATTTAATCACACTCTTGGGAAAGTAACATTACTCCCCAAAAAAATCTTGTTGAGTCACCATGAGCAGCTGGTGCTGCAGGAAGGTAATTTAATACCATCAGATTCAGTTTTAATTCAATTAATTTTATTCATTCATTCAACTCCAATATACAACAAATATCATCTCATGATACCTTGCCAAAAAGTTAATACCTAGCAGATGGCATCAAGTGATTAACTTCTGACATTCACTCCTCCTGAACAGCAGTAGTGACAATTCTGCATGTAATAGATCAGCTCCGACTTGTTTATTTTAAAATATTAAAATGATGTAGCTGGGTTCTATACTGAGGAATTAGGATATTTAAATTCACTTCTTCTTTTTACTTCTGTTCTCGTTTGCTCATTAAAAACAAAGTTAACTTAGGATAAAAAATATGTTAACCCTCTGTGGGACTAAAAAGCAAACTGAAATGTATACAGTAATCCAGGAATTATTATTTTAGTCTGAATATATATATACACACAATATGTACATTGTCCATGTACAGATCTCAGGTGTTTTAACTTCTTTTAGTAGCACTTGCTTCAGTTCACCAAACAAACAAGCAATTAGATAAAGATTAACTGAGTTTAGTTTTCAACCAAAATCTCATCCAGTTATGGTAAAAGCTCTTGAGCATTAGCAGCAAAGACTTGCATTAAGTGTTTGTGGTATTTGGCGAGGAGTCTTTTTCACCACTCTGCTTCTTTTTGCAGAACTGCTGTTACTCAGTCACACAGGAAGGTTATGGAGCATTCTATTCAAAATATTGTGCTAGAGCGCAGAATTGATAGTTCCATCAACAGCAGCAAGTCGTCCACATCCTGAGGCAACATTATAATCGTGGATAATCGCTCTGACTGTTGCTGTCGAAGTCCAAGAATTGTTTTGTAACTCTTTCTGTACTGATAGAAGTCAATGACTTTGTTTCTCATCTGCGTCTGAATATCTTTAGACTGACTGATGTGTGCTTTTTGAGATCGCTTAGCAGACTTCAAGGTTCTAAGACAGGTTCAATTCAAATGATGTCTTGATTCTTTAGGGCAGACGTTGATCAAGTCCAGCTGTTACTAGTGTAACTACACCAAAAACATTTTGGTTAATTACAATTCATTTATCATTTAAGAAAAGGTATATTTTTATATCGGGTGAGGTTGACATAAAAAGGTTTTTACTTAATAAATTAATTGCATTAAAGCCTGAGTAAACAAAAAACTTGAGAAGAAATGTGTTAAAGTTAAATACTTTCTAGTTAAATACTAGATGTGGCTGCATTTTAGCTATTTTTCACCTCAGATTTCTTTGAGTCAAACACCAAAAAGATCTCTCCTGACATCTGCCGTTTACTTATCCTGCTTTAGCAGCCAGCCAGTCAAACGTGACTGTATTGCAATTTAGTGGGATTGAACTGAACTCTGTCTGGATAATGCATGAAGATGAATCATATTGAACAGTGAACTCGACTGTAGGAAACTGAAATGAACTGCATAAAAATGTATTAATATAGAAGAAACTTTGAGGCTGAAGCTAAAAAACCCTTCCCAGTTCACCCATTTGCTGACCAAACAACAATACAGTTATGAGTTGAAATGTATGCCATATGTGGCTAAACCAGGATATTGTTGCTGTCTCACAAAAACACCTTATCTTGATTTTTACTTTTTCTGAAATTACTAAACAATCTACAGTACTGATCACCCTTCACATCCACCTGTGTTTTTAGAGTGGTAAATATTTAACAGTATTTTTTTTAATTGCGTGTAGAAAAAAATTTTTTTTTTCATTTGTTGGAAAGTTCCATTTTTGAATATACAAGGATTTTGTCGAACAGTGATGACATATGAATTTAATGGAGCAGCTAGAAAGCAAACTGATGATGGCAGTATAATAACACCTGGTGATATGATTCAGACAGCCAGTTGTAGATCCAGATTCTCCTCACAGCTGAGCTGTCAAGATTCATGCTCTGTTCTGTCTGCCTCATTTTCAGCAAGAACTGCATGACCGAGGGCATAAGACTTTCTATTTCACCATAAAGAGTCAGGAAATGAAAAAAATAACCCTCAAAGCTGAACAGAAATAAAAGTGAGCAACATGCTGAGCAAAGCAATACTAGAGCAAGAAGTGAAAGTAAGGCAAAACAAGTTTACATGAAACTTGGCGGTTTAAGATGCCCTCAACTTCTGTTTTCTATCTTATGATTTATTAATATGCTTCATTTCAGAAAGTCTACTCAGGTTTATTTTTATAGCACATTTTAGCAATAATGTTGTTCAAAATGTTTTAAATGAAAATAACTAAACAAAAATAAACATTATATATATTATTACTGCAGTTGTACAGTTTTCTGTTTCGATTCAGAGGTTAACATAAGGTATTGATGCACATAGTACCAATGATGGTCTGAAGACTTCAGAACTGGTAAAAACCTTTTTTCATGGCTTGACTCAATTGCTAAATATGAAAAATTTCTGCTGACATAAAAGATGTCTAAATAACTTGAACCGAGAATTTTCTTGCTGCAAAGTAACAGTGCTACTAACTGTGCCACTGTGCAGCCCAAAAAATGAAAATTCCAGTCCTAATAATTTTTTTCTGTTAATCTTTTGAATGATAACATATTCAGTAGTTAATCTTCATTCATTCAAGTTTACATTAAATCTGAACAAACTAAAAAGAGAATCGACATTGTGCCATCAAAGATTAATAAGATACATGTATTATGAACATTTTGCCTGCTGTGAAATACCTGTGCATAATGGAGGCTGAAGCACCACTTCAGCCATAGTTTGAAATCTGGGAACATTTATCCAATGGAAGTCATCAGAATACAACAAAACTCTCTGAGCAAGGGGCTTTCCCGTTTGCTTCAAAGGGAGGAAATCCCCTGCACGCACTTTTTGCATCAGTGGTTAAACTGCAGCCATCTGTCACCACCAGGTGTTGTGCCACCTGTACAGCTGCTCCAAAGCTTCAATAACTCTTCAACCTGCTGTCACCTTTCCCTCACAATTTGAAAACCAGTCAAATACAGAAAATATTTAACGTGACACCAATGTGTTAACCATAATGCCAGAACGACGATAAGAACAACACACTCCATTGTTAATGTTGACCTAGTTTCACATGGCTTCCTGGTTTTACCCAGCCTACACGTTTAACTGTCCAATGGCTGGATGACTTAAGCATACATGTCTTTTTGTTGAGAAACTCTGGTCCTGCTGCGTTTACTCGCAGTGTGAATAGGAACCAAAGCCAAAAAACAACAACAACAAAAAAAGTGTCCACACCAAAGCAAGTGAACAAACTCTCCCCCCCCTTCGGCCCGTACAAACCACCCCCCTTAGACCCCCCAACCCACACCCCACCCCATAAAATCCCACCCCCCCCCCACCCCCCACTCACCCTCCTCCTGCCCCCCCCTACCCCCCCAAAACCCCCCTCCCAACCCCCACCCACCCACCCCCCAAACCCCCCACCCCCCCCCCCCCCACAACCCCCCCAACCCCCCCCCCCCCCACCCCCACCCCCCCCCCATATGAAATTCTTCCTCCCACCCCCAACAAACCAACACCCCCCCCCCCACACCTGCCCCCCCCCCCACCCCACCCAAACATCCCAACCCCCAACCCATCCTAACCCCCCCCCCCTGCCCTGCCCCTCCCCCCATCCCCACAGCCACACCCCACCCCCCAACAACACCCAATCTCCACCCCCCCCCACACTCACACCCCCATTCCCCAACCCCCCCCAGCCAACACCCCCCCCCCCCCCCCCACCCCCACCCCCCACCCCCCTCCACCCCCACCAAAGCAAGTGAACTAATTGACCTTCTAGGTATGAATACACCCTTAAAAAACGTTCTGGTCCTGACCACATCACCACAGAACTCTTTATTATTTATTTATTTGTTCATGTATATGATTACATACAGAAGAATTTTAACAAGAACAAAAAAGAATCTCTTAAATAAAACAATACAGCCCTTTATCAAACCAAAACCCCTCCAAGTCACCAGTCACCAAAACGTATTATTATTGAAAACGATTATCTTGCATTTCATAATTACAAACATTTGTTTTCAACTTGTATGTACTCATTCAGAATTTTATCTTTATACATTTTGGCAGATCGCCCATCAGGTCAAGACATTTTTTTCCAAACTTGGTGGTACATGTGTTTGACAGAGAAATGTAACCTGATTAAGCAGATTCTGTCTGATGGAACCTGAAAAATCCTATTTTTTTGTTTCATAGTTAACATATACCTAAACATTTCACTTTTTAGTGTAAATGCTATTGTTAAATAAACAAGACTGAAACACATTTGCAGCTCTTGCTTTCTGCACAAACACAATGCTCTAATCTAGTACTAATATAAGACAGTGCAGTAGCTCTAATTCATTCTCTGATGACCAGCTCGATTACCTTTAACTTTAAAGCTGCCTCATATGCATTTACATGTGTATTTTTCATGATGATGGAATGTGCATGATGCACAAAATAAAAGTTCAAAATCAAACCTAGCATCTTCTTCGGCACAATCTTTCCCCTTAAATATGTTTCACATTTACCTTCCTACTATAGAGCACTTGGCCAGTAAAAATTCATAAATTAGCCACATCTTTGTTTAGGACGCAGGGTTCAAAGGGTGTGAAAAAAGTAACGGCTTATCGTCCAAAAATTATGATAAGTTCTTTTGTCATTAAACCCTGATCAATAGGTCTACACTTACCTCCCTGCATCACCCTCTGCCACTCCAAGGAAGAATGTCTGGGCTGTTCTCGTTAGATCAAATACAGTATTAACAAGGTTCTCCATATTCTCTTGAACATCCATCATAGCATGCCTGAACTGCATTTAATATTGCACTTTTGTAACCATTTCCTCTGTAGAGTCAAGAGTTTGTATGCCTGATTCTCTTACTGTAGAGGAGTCTGTAAACATTTTGTGAGGAACTTGATAATTAAGTTTGGCTGCAGTTGAGAAATGACAATAGTTAATTCAGTTCAGCAAAATAAATACAGAATTCCACAGCCGAGGATGACTTCTAGTGCAAAAATGCCTCAAAGTTTTTCATGGTTTTACCAAAGGCGGTAAAACCTTTGTTTTACCACCTTTGGTAAAACAAAGGTTTTCTTTCTCTGTAAAAGAACAAAGAAAACCTTTACATTAAAACATTTTAAGTAAGATTTTAGTACATGGGGCCACAGGTCCTTCCTCTCTGCAGCTGTCAGACTATACAACCAAAACTGTTCCCTAACATAGATGTGTACACCAGCGCAATAATTCAAACTTTTTTCTACTTTGACAGTGAGTGAAGTTTCCACAAATGGGCCCAAGTGAAAAAAAAATGAGTACTTTAGTGTATTTCAAGTATGTTTGTATTTCCAATAGTATGTTGAAAATGTACTTACCCAAATTATACTTTTTGAAAATATATAAAAAGTTTTTAACACACTTGAAAATAATTATACTATGTTACACTTTACAGAAATAGATTATTCTTAAATTAAATTTATGTGTACTCTTTAAAGTGTACTTATCTGATTTTTTTTTTTAATATATTTTAAATTGTAGGCTCATCATTGTAATTGTAAGATAAACTGAAAGCATACTTTAAAAGTACACATTTTGATATCAACACTGTAATATTAAGTTTGAGTGTATTTTAGTGAAGTTATTCACGCTAGTTCTTCCGTTCTTTTCTAAATTTCTTACTGTGCGTATATTACACAGATAGTAATTCTTGCAGCTGTTCTGTAATGTTTAATCAGTTTGGTAAACAAATCATAATAATATATATAAAAGCAGAGAAGTTAACAGGTCTGTAAGTAAACCTTATTTTGTGGGTTTTAGTTAATGTATAAACTTTTAAATGTGTCCAAGAGGAAAACAGAAAAAAATTACCAATAATTCACTTGGGAGAAACCTGAAACAGAACCGTGAGTCAAAGCAACATTACCAAAAGAGAGTTCTTAAAGAAAAGCACAACTTACTTTTTAAAGAATTCACTACTACCTGCATGGATAGTTTTATCCTCTGGCCTATAGGGGCATTGAGGTGTTGTAAGGCAGATAATATAAAATGTTAGGAATAATGTCATGTATGAAAGTATGTTCTCTTAGAGTTTGAAATGAACTTCTATCACAATAGAACATATTAGCATATTAAGAATACATAAGTAGTATAAAGTTTATATATTTTTAGTATGTTAACAAATCATTTTTAATGTACACTACTTACAATACAAAGTATGCTTTAATTTTACTAATTAAGTATATATTAGTACATGTAAAGCCATTTATTTAAAGTATACTAAATATATTTTGTTCTATTTTAGCACATAAAAGTATACTAAATACACTTAAAGTTGAGCTTTACTACAATTTAATTACTATTAAAACATATTTAGTACAAAATTAGTTGTTCCAAAATAGCAGGCTTCAATTTAACTAATCATGAACACATAATGAAAACATAATGATGGTTAGTGTTGCTTCAAGTACACAAAAGTATGTCAAATTTGTTGAGTACACTTAGTGCATTTATTTTTCACCTGGGGGCCCTTTGGTTGCTTGGTAATAGAAAGAGATTGTCTTCATTAAACAGCAGCAGCAACATCACCTCTCCTGAGGAAAAATGACCTCCACTGGTATGAAAACGATGAGCAGAATTGTCTTCTACGAGGATGGAAACTTCCAGGGCCACTCCTACAGACGTGGACAAAATTGTTGGTACCCTTCATTAAATAAAAGAAAAACTCATAATGGTCACAGAAATAACTTTAATCTGACAAAAGCAATAATAAATAAAAATTATATAAATGTTGACCAATGAAAGTCAGACATTGCTTTTCATCCATGCTTCAACAGAATTATTTAAAAAATAAATGCATGAAACAGGCCTGGACAAAAATGATGGTACCCTAGAAAAGAATGAAAATAATGTGACCAAAGGGACATGTTAATCCAAGGTATGTCCACTAATCAGCATCCTAGGTGTCTACAATCCTGTAATCACTCAGTGGGCCTATATATAGGACTCCAGGTAGTCACTGTGTTGTTTGGTGACGTGGTGTGTACCACACTCAATATAAACCAGAGGAAGCAAAGGAAAGAGTTTTCTCAGGAGATGAGAAAGAAAATCATAGACAAGCATGTTAACTGTAAAGGCTATAAGACCATCTCCAAGCAGCTAGATGTTTCTGTGACTACAGCTGCACATGTCATTCAGTAATGTACGATCCATGGGACTGTAGCCAACCTCCCTGGACGTGGCTGCAGGAGGAAAATTGATGACAGATCAAAGAGACGGATAATCCAAATGGTAACAAAAGAGCCTAGAAAGACTTCAAAATAGATCCAAGCTGAACTTTATGCTCAAGGAACATCAGTGTCAGATCGGAACATCCTTTGCTGTTTGAGCCAGAGGACAAATCCTTTAAAAAAAACAGACTGGAGTATGCCAAACTACATGCTGACGAGCCACAAAGCTTCTGGGAGAATGCCCTGTGGACAGATGAGACAAAAATTTAGCTTTTTGCCAAGGCACATCAGCTCTATGTTCACAGACGGAAAAATGAAGCATATCTAGAAAAGAACACGGTCCCTACTGTGAAATATGGGGGAGGCTCGGTTATGTTCTGGGGCTGATTTGCTGCATCTGACACAGGGTGTCTTGAATCTGTGCAGGGTACAATGAAATCTCAAGACTATCAGGGGATTCTAGAGAGAAATGTGCTGGCCAGTGTCAGAAAGCATGGTCTCAGTCGCAGGTCACGGGTCTTACAACAGGAAAATGACCCAAAACACACAGCTAAAAACACCCAAGAAGGGCTAAGAGGAAAACACTGGCCTTCTATGAGCCCTGATCTCAATCCTATTGAGTATCTTGGAAGGAGCTGAAACGTGCTGTCTGGAAAAGGCGCCCTTCAAACCGGAAACAACTAGAACAGTTTGCTCATGAGGAGTGGGCCAAAATACCTGCTGAGAGGTGCAGAAGTCTCATTGACAGTTACAGGAAATCATTTGATTGCAGTGATTGCCTCAAAAGGTTGTGCAAACAAATATTAAGTTGTGGGTACCATCATTTTTGTCCAGGCCTGTTTCATGCATTTATTTTTTAAATAATTCCGTTGAAGCATGGATGAAAAGCAATGTCTGACTTTCATTGGTCAACATTTATATAATTTTTATGTATTATTACTTTTGTCAGATTAAAGTTATTTCTGTGACCATTATGAGTTTTTCTTTGCTTTAATGAAGGGTACCAACAATTTTGTCCACGTCTGTATGAGTGCATAGGTGACTGTCCTGACATGGCATCCTATATGAGCTGCTGCCACTCCTGTACGGTGGAGAGGGGCTGTTTTATGGTCCATGATCGTCCCTATTACATAGGGACCATATACTTTATGAGGAGGGGGGAGTATGCGGACTACAAGAGCATAATGACCATGAGCGATGCCATCAGGCTATGCCGCATGATCCCAATAAACAGAGGTTCCTACAAAATGAGGATGTAAGAGAGGTAGAACTTCCAGGGTCAGATGATGACCGTGAGGTGGATCACTTCAACATGTCCAACTTCATGTCCTGTAACCTGATGGATGATGTACAAGCAGCCCCATTACAGAGGCAGATGGGGTACACAAAGCCTGGAGAGTACAGGAACTTCATGAGAATGGGCATGAGCAGCATGAGGTTCATGAGTATGAGGCACATCATAGATTCCTGGTACTAGAGAGTGCCTCATGTCAATAGAAAAAAAACATAGAAAATGAAACAAGTCATCTACAGTGTGCTGTAGAGATTCATTAATGACTGGCACTGACCAAAGGCCGATTTTATGAGACATGAAAACCAATAAATCCTTCTTTCTATAAATCTGTCACATTTCCTAACTGGTTCCCAGTTCAGTATATGGCCCCTTGTATAAAGAATTCTCTGTATTATTCCCAATAAAGTCCATGTAAAAGTGGGGGGAAAAATGTTAGGAATGTTTAAAATGGTACAGTTAGAAATGGACTTGGATACATTTTTGGTGTAAGGGGAAATAAACATGCCATCAAGAAACCCAGAAAATTTTGCTTCCATTTTTCACTGAGAGACTGTTCTTTAATCTGCTTCAGCTTTTGAGATCCTATGAGTGACGGAAGCCTTAGACTGAAATAAGTTCAAGAGAATCGTGGTTAAACAGGTCTATTATTTATGGTACAAAAATGATGTACATTAGAACAGATCATGCAAGGAAGACGGAAGCAAAATCATATTTTTCACATTTTGAACGGAGGTCTTAGAAATTTTCATGTAGACATCTGCAACTTCCTATTTCCTCGTTAATATGATGCGACTAAAAAACTAATTCTCTCAGGCAACATCCAATGGGCTGGAGGAGTGCTTAAATGTATGGCAAGCTGTTTGTTTAAAAACTCCATCTCTCTATCAACTGTAGTGTATTTCAACTACATTGAACTAGTTGAACATTTTCCCCACCTAGTTTGAACATTTGCCCAAGTCAGAAATTCTCTTAGTAACTTATTTTTGTCTAGTTGCACTTTTGGCACACTAGTAATACTTTTCCTTCTTGTAGTATGTCCAAATGCTGCACTAGTAGCTCAAGAGTCCTTACTAGTTTTCCTTTTGGCACACTAGGGCCAAACTAAATGACACTTACTAGTTAACTAGTTGGCATTAAATGCCTGCATGTTAACTGCATGTGAGTTTCTGCTAGCTAGTTTTGTAGAAACCTTTAATAGTGCACACTGGTCGACTAATGCACCATAAAAAAGCCAACTAGTTAAATATTACAGCCTAAAATGTGATGTACTTCACTAGGTGACGCTTGTACTACCCTGCTAGTAAATGAGCAAGCCTTAACATTGTCTACTTGTTAACTAGTGTGTCTAAAATGTGTACTAGTTAACTACAGATGTTTCCCACTAGTTGACTAGTAACCCTTCTTTAGGACTGCATGTGCAGCCTAAAAATATATACTAGTTTACTAGTCAAGTCATTTTTTTCCTAATAGTTACTTTGTGCATTTAAAAAAAAATAAGTGAATTATTATGCTTTAAAATGCACCCTACACCACTAATAAACCACTAAATATTAACTAGTTCACGATTAAGTGCCTAAATTGAGAAATATTTTAAGTTAGGAGTTTCATTTACAGAATGAACAGAAAACAATGTTACATGGCTCTGGTGAAAAATGTGGAGAAACCAGTGACTGAAGATGAGCTTAAATACTGAGCGTGATTGAGGAATGACAAAGGAACCAGAGTGAGGCTTAATTAGGGGTAATCAGATGCAGTTGGTGAGTGAACAATTTCAGCTGGAAGGCAGAATGACAAGGAGAAAATTACAGTACAGGAAAAGATAACATTACTGTAAGCACAAAACAAGAAGACTAGGCAATGAAAAAATAATTCTAAATGCATAATGTAAAACTTATACAAAGGGCTTCCTAAGAATGAGGAAGCCTGTGTAAATAAAGAAGAATAAAGAAGCAAAAGAGAAACTTAAGTAAAAGCACTAATAGCTAAAAAAAAGGAAGGAGAGTAGGAAAACAAAACAGAAGGAAAACATTGGAACCTTGAAGTCAGTAGTAAATTAGTGGCAGAAATAGTTTCATCTCGTTAAAGGGGAAGTACCATTTTTTGCAACCTGGACCTTATTTTTAGCAAATATTATGTTCATTTACTCACCCAGACAAGAGTGGAGCCACTTGGAGTCCTTCGGGAGAAGTTTATATCCATTCACGATATAATAGGAGTAGAGGTTTCACTAGACTTTTTTTTTGTCTTTCATTTTGACGGGCAACGTAAAAAAATATTGTCACAATCTCTTTGACCATAGATCAAAGGGATGGGGTGTTTCCTATCTTCATCGATCGTCTGACTAGTTAATACATATTCATTGGTATCTGTTAAGTAGTATTTTAGTCAAAACAACCTGACCAGAGAACAACACATAAAAGCTAAATTAAATTTAAAGTATTGGAATACTTGGTGTTGTTCCTGCACCGCATGGAATGAAAATGCTCACTTTTCTTTTTTCTTTTTCGGAATCTAATAGTCGGATTGCTGCAGAAGTTATTGACATCAGTTTTTAGATTTTTTTCCCCGCGGACAATAGATAATTCCCACAGGTAATTATAGCTGTCGATCTGCAGGCAGAATCCACACTTCGCTCCATTTGAGACTGCAACATTATTCACTTCAGACGAGAAGTTTAACATGACGAAACATTTCTCCCATTGTAGCGACCATAAGTTGAAAACTCTCACAACGAACGGTTTCCTGACTCATAAACTACCGGAGGAAAGCCTGCAAGCAGCAGCTGGAGCCGCGTCTAACGGTACTTACACACCAAATGCGATAGACCCGACCAAATAGCGCCACATGCTCCTAGCTGGTCGGTGCACATTTTCAGCTTACAGTGTGTCCAAAGCAAACTAGTCGCGCTTTAAAATTTGAATGGGAGGACCCAGACTGGGACCGCTCTCTTGGCCTCCTTCTCCCGATCCTCCAGGAGTTCCCAGTGGACCATGTTAAATGTTGGGACCGCTCCTGCGGGGGTAGACCCAGTCAAGCAGCGACGGAAGGATCCAGAACCTGGGAGTGGAGCACCATCTCCATTGAGTCCAGCATGTGTGAGTTCAACTGCTGGGTGCACTATGGTCTCCAAGCTACCAGTCGAGCTGTGGTGGAGGGATCAATAAACACCCCGGCTCCTCGCCCAGTTTGTGCCGCAAAGGTCCAAGCTTTGCCCGCCGACACACCAACTATCAAGCTGAGTGGCTTTCCATCTGTCTGTGGTTAGTAAAAGTGTGTATTACAATATGTGAGCAGCGGGGTGTGCTGTGGTGGAGCCATTACCATGCCTGGGTGTCTGGGTGAGGAAGCTGTTCAAGGCTCACTTCTCATTGGATGCCCTTTGCGGCATCAATGGCTCTTTTAAAAGCCACACGCAAACCTCTTAAGAGCATTCCAGTCTATATAGTTTAACCTCCTTGTAATGTTTATTTTTTTATTCCTCTCTCTGTATAGAAAACAGCTGGTGTCATGTAGCTCAGAGTGATTAGCCACGGTGTTTATCAGTTTACATGTCCTGCTGATGCTGTGACTCCATACACTCAGTCCCAGCATCACTGACACCCGTCAGCTGATTGGATGTAGCGGCACGACTTGAAGCTGTAGTTGAGATTTCTCCGCCTTCTGCGGCAGACGCGATAAGTGCGAATGCACAAAATGCACCACATAAAATGCAGCGCGTATTTTCAGCTGCGCCTGAAACTCAGCAGCCGTGCTACTTTTACAAGCCTTTTTGTGACGCAAATCTGCTTCTGATTTGTCGCAAGATCCCCACTCATGCTTCATCGCACTCCTCCATTGATTTTACATGTAAACCTGACTCTCTGGTCGTGTCTATCGTAATCGGTGTGTAAGCACCATAACCGTGCGCACTGGGTTGGATGGACTGGCAACCTATCCAAGGTGCACCGCGCCTCTCACCCGATAACCGCTGGAGAAATGCAACTGACCCTCGCGATCCTCCAAGGAAAAGCAGGATAAATAATGGATTTAATTTATTTACCTGGACTCCGTGCATAGAGTTAAAAAATAGTAATATTATGCACATCACATGAAGGGGGTCAGAGGAAGGTATGAATACTAATCTGTAAAAATTATGTAAAGCCTTCAGATTTTTCCGTCAACATTGTAAAAAACGGTCAACTAGTTTAGTAGTAAGACATAGCCGTCAACTTGTTTGGCCTGGTCGTCAACTAGTGCACCAAAAAAGAAAATTAGTAAGGACTCTTGAGTTACTAGTGCAGCATTTGGTTCATACTGGTAGGAGCAATAATCTTATTAGTATGCCAGAAATGCAACCAGTAGACAAAAAAAGAGTTCAGAGTATTTCTGATTAATTGGGAAAATTTATTATGGGAACTATTATGGGAACATGTTTAAGTAGTTCAGTGTAGTCACATGCTCGTTGGCATACACAACACATTGATATCAGGATATTTTACACAAAAGGCTTGCCATAGATTACAATCCAGAAAGGTAGGCCATCTTGGTAGATGGTCTCAGCTTTTACGGTGCTTTATCTAGTCTAAACCCACTTCTCCTGTTCCAACTATCTTAAAGATTTATCAATAGTCTATTACAAAAGACAATGCATCAGTACTGGCATCAATGAGCATTTTGGTCATTCATAAGTGGTCCGCCTGTCAATGTAGCATGATCAGGTGGTTTTCATAATGTATATTTGCATTTTAAAGAGTAACTTAGCCTCTACCAGAGTCTAAATCCACCCACATGTTTGACAAATGCCTCAAAATGAGGCGTTGCTTGGTGGACCAATAAGGCAAGGCAATTTTATTTGTATAGCACACTTTCAACACAAGGCAATTCAAGGTGCTTTACATGATTAAGACTGGTTCACAGCATAAATCAATAAAGGGGAGGGCTGGGGTGGTCTGCGCTGTGATTAACATGACTGCATGCAGCGCAGCACTTCTGCAGCAGGACACACACACAAAGCCAGACAGTTGCAGAACAACAGCAACTCGAGCTCCATTGCCCCCAGAAGGAGACAATTATAAGGCTGAATATGTCTCTCCGCCTCCTTCAGAGGAAAGGGAGAAAGGTTCTGTGGAGGAGGTGAGTGGCCCGGAGCCATATCGTTTCGCGACAATGGCTCGTGAGTTGCCAACTCCAACTCACTATCGAGGTGTGGCCGAGACCAAGCTTGTTTTACAGCAGGACTGCTGTCATCAGAAATCCAGCTTGATCCAGTAGCAGTGCCCAATTAAAATTCAGGTGCAGTGTAAAGTTTTAAACCTATTGGCGCTCCACTCCAATAGGTTTTGGTAGTAAATTCATATTTTTACTTAAATGTACCAAAAAAAACATATTTACCAGCCACGTAGAAGGCACTGTTAGACATTGATTATTACTCTTTTCCAGCAAAAAAATTTTGATTTTGGGGTAAGTTGCAGTTTAAGGCTATGTCCATATGTAGCCGGGTTTTTTTTTTTAGGAACATTTTCCTCTGCTCCTTGAAAAAAAAATCTTAATCCACACGTAACTGGATAAATATGTTTTTCAGCACATTCATAGACGTGGCAAACCAGTAGGGGGCAGTAGTTCTCCCAAATCCTATCCGCTCAGAGTAACTTTCTATCCTCTAACTTCAGTACGCAGCAGTCATACAGCTTGTAAAAGTAAACAAACAAAACTATTTTACTTTAACAATGGATGATACAAACACAGCTCTGAGGGCACAAATCTTGTTTTTGAGATTAAACACAGGTTGCACACATGATGCTTGAGCATTTTTCCGTCGTGAATAGTGGCGTTATGGTTCATAAAACTCAGTTTTTAACCGTCCACATCCAGATACTGAAAACTGAGAAAATGCTAATCTCCACTTTGGCCGGAGTTTTTAAAAAAGATTCGTTTTGGGTTGCTAATGCCCTCTCCTCATCTGCCTTTTTTAACTTAAGTCATGTTTGATGTTGTGAGGTTTTGCGAGATTTCTTGTCTGACATGGGAATGTTCATGAGTGGTATCTTTTCATGCGTGGTGTTTTGTCATTGCCATGTGGCTGTAGACTACACACTGTAGGATCAAAATTGTTATATCGGTGATTATTAATAATATTATTGTGGTCTCTCAGGTTTTAAAAATTGAACACTTATAAAATGTCGCCGTGTGAACTAGTCCTTACACTATTCCGTCATTGCCCTCTGACCACCTGCAGCTCACTTCACCCCAGGTGGGTGAAACAGCAGTTCAAACGACCAACCCCTAGTTACTATGGCGTTATTTATGAGTCTCATTCTTGAGAGAAGAGAGGGCCGTCCTGAGCGCAGACAAATATGTTTTGCAAGCACAAAAGTTAATGTTTGAGCAGATAATATTTTCACTCAGAGATAAATTTAATCTGAGCAAACAATAACCTATTTTGGGCACACGAAATGCATTTCTGTGTGTGTTCAGATCTGTGCAGAGACACGACTAAAATTGCCTCTCGGGTTCACTTCTCTGCTCTCGCTCGGAGCCGCGTCTGTGCTCAATGCTGTCAACGCGCTCGCTCAACACGGTGCAATGAAATATTTGTGTCACTCTTCCAACCAATCACAAGCCTCGGGCAGCGTCATCCTGATGAGCTGCTTCGCAATCAACAGCCTTGGATAAACGTTATGCTGATTAGGCTGCTCTCGCAGCTTCCTGACAAACACTGTAAACGGGGTTCACAGAGCAGTTGCCGCTGATGGGAACTGGAAGGCAACTAAGGATTGTTTCCGTCACTAACATTACGTTTTCGTCGTTAGTTATATTTTCTTAATATTACAAAAAGTATTCATTTATCACCGTCATATGACGGAATTCCAGGTGATTTGACATCTTGTTGGCTAATACAGGGAAACTGCCATCGGAACCGGTCATCTGTCCTTGCTAAGCTAGCCATCGTAGGAGATGTGTGAACCAGAAGTGCGACAGGAAAACTTCACATCACGGCCACATGTAAGTAGTGGTTCATGTTGCTTGGTGTAGTTTAGTACAATTCTTTGTTATGTTCAACAAATATGGTTCAACATGGTTATTGTCTTCTGTCTACTAATTATTTTAACTGCATACCAATGCAGTTAAAATAATTAAGGAATTTCTAATGCATTTAGTAATGTATTACTAATATGCTTAGACCTTATTAGATTATCCTGGCTGTCTCTTTCTTTTTCCAGTCAGAGGTGATCTTCGTTTAGAACGTTCAATGAAAAATAAATATGGAGGAAAAAAGTGAATACATAAACAGTAATACACCACAACGTCAGGTGAGCTGTCTTTTTGTGTGTGTGTGGGGCTTAATTACGATTATTTCATCTGTTCACAGTTAATTATTCTGGTCTCAAAATCAGATCAAGATAATAGCTATCTAGGAAGCAGGACAATGGACCTATAGCTAATTTGTCAGTTTTGATTGATTATCATAGTATGTTTGTATTTTTTTAACTAATTTTAGCATTTTTAAATTATAATGCTATTCTTTTCCCTTTTGACTGATTAAGGATCATGGTGCGGTGGAGTCCGCAGCCAGAAACCTGGTATCTCTGTTACTTAACACCATGGCTTCAAATGCTTCACCAAGTTCAGCAGAGTTGGGACAGGGAGCACCTAGAAATGTAACGGTGCAGCAAGAAATGACCAGGTTCGTGCAATGTTATTTTATCTTATTATATAAATATTATATATATATATATATATATATATATATATATATATATAATATATAAAATAATATATATATATATATATATATATATATATATATTATTTTATTTGTATATTTGCAGATAAAATATATTCATTCAGTATAACATCAAATACTTTTTACTTAAATTGTAATGGACAGACTGAGAGGTCTTGCACTGTTCATTTAATTTGATCGTTAAAAACATTTTTGCCCAACAGAGCTTTTCCAGGATATTTCAAATCAAACTTCAGTCGTGGTAAAAAGAGGCTCTTATCTTCCACAAAGCAGCTTTCTAAAATTTCTAGTAAGATTGTCGCCCTGAATTTTTATCTGCTGCAAAAAAACACATCCCATACACCAATGCCAGCTGAGGAGCTTGAACTCCTTCAAGCTGGCATGGGACGGCAAACAGTGTCCCTTCCTGATGATGGTGACCATGCAGAGGTATAGTTACAAATCCAGTTGTTTAGTTTTGTTTTTGAAGTTGGGGTTTAGAAGACACTTTTATTAACCAATGCCCTTTCTGTGATGTTCGCTCTTCCTTTACTTTATTGTGATTTAAGATTTCAAGACTACTGACAGAAACATTTCCAAAAATGGAACACCTTCATGGTGGATGGCTGTTACATAAAGCAACAGGTTTGTTCTAGCAACATTTTGTGTTTTTATTTTTTTAATTAGTAGTAGCTATGTCATTAAATCCCACTTGAAATGTTAGCATATTTTATTTTGTATATTGGTACTTTGATAAGTATGTGTAAGCATTGTAGATAAAGCAGATTTGCTTTGAGTTACTGATTTTTCTTTCTTCTCTTTCTCTTAATCAAGGTGGCAGTGGTGGACGAAAGCTGACAATAATTCCTCCAGAAGCAGAGGGATATTCTGTTAAGTTTCTGAAAACTGTGTCAGTGGGTGGTAAAGCCATCTTTTACATAGTGCCACTTCAGGAGACATTAGACATATCTCCTTTACCACCAGACTCACAGCACTTTTCAAAGATGCCAAAGAAAATATGTTACCAGTGCGATGAAGTAATGCCTCTGCAGATGCTTGCTGTACACATTAAGACGTGCAAAGGAAAGAATTATTCTGATGGGACTGATGACGAGGTGAGAACTAATTGTTTTATTTGGCATATGAAGGAAATTATACAAAGAAAACTGAAATTAAATTCTTTGTTTATTTGCAGTGCTCAGAGTTACAAATCGTAGAGAACAAGTGCATGGTACACTTAGCCTAGCGCAAGAATTCAAAATTACTCAAGTCAAGTTTGAACCAGTAATCAACTTTGTCTTTTAGGTGGTTTGTCCAATTTGCACTAAAGAATTTCCAGAGGATGAGATCATTGTTCATGCTGATCTCTGTGGAGAGAGGTATTCTAATTGAACTTTTCTCTTTGATAACATTTTTAAATGGAGTAATGTACATAAACTAATGTACATAAATTATTGAAAATATTTTTTATTTACAGTGTTGCAAATGCTGCAGTAAATGAGAACAATCTGTGCCAACTTGATGAAACTCTAGCATCCCCAATCAAAAGGTATGCGTTTAACTAATTGTGCAATTTCAAATATAAAATTGTAAAGTTCCTCTGCAAATGAAATGTGTATATATATTACAATGTAATATCCAATTATTTTCAGAGGGTTTCAAATGTTTGTTTTTCTCTAAGTTTTACTTTGTTTCAGGTTCTATAACTAAGCTCTTTTTTTCTTCCTTTCTTTAAGCATGGAGGATGTGTTATGCTTCCTTGAGCAACAAGTTGACACCACAACAGAATTTAAACTTTTTGTGGACAGGGAAAGCCTTCCTGACAGAGGTATTCTCCAGTGGCAGAGAAAAAAAAATGCATCTCCTGTCAGTACTTTAAAAGTAGTGTTCATTGGTGAGGCAGGTATTGATACGGGAGCACTTAAAAAGGAGTTTTTGACTGGTAAGTTCATCATTGCCAGTTTTCATCTATTGAAAATTCAATTGCAGATCACTTAAAACTGGGTACTGATTTTGTGGCTCAGAAATGATTTCAGGTATCGAACGCAGATTCTTCGAAGGACCTGAGAGCCAAGGGAAAAACCCCAAATACTCTCTGTCAGATCTCGACAATGAAAGTTTCAGGTTGGTTAGCAGTATTATACAAGATTGCACTTATTAAAGTGTTTAAAGAATACTTTTTTCAAAATAAATAAATGAATAAATTTACATATATGCAGAACCATCGGCGAAATCATTTCTGTCAGCCTTGCCCAAGGTGGACCAGCTCCAGCTTTTTTTAAAGAGTGGGGTTACAATTTCCTCTGCACTGGAGAAATGGATTTCAGCTCTCTCTCCACAGAAGATGTGGTAGATCAAGAATCTTCCATACTCATTAATAATGTAAGCGGTCTTCCTTTATATATCTATCTATCTGTCTGCCTGTCTGTATGTTTATATCTGTTTTTCCTCCCCATTAATAAACATTTACAGGTTGAAAATGCAACAGATACACAGAGTCTACTTCAGTGGGCTGATGAAATCATAAGCTGTGGGTACACCAGCAAGATTACACAGGATAAAAAGGAAAGCATTATTCGGTAAGGAGGGGACAAAGGAGGATTATAATTAGGGCTTAACGATTTTGGAAAATAATCTAATTGCAATTTTTTTCCATCAGTATTGCAATTGCGATTTAATTTGTGATTATTTTTTATAGGGCTTTTCTCATGTATTTTTTAACTAATGCAACCAAGAAAATCAATAAACAATGTACAGACGATGTATAAACAATGTCAGATGTTTTTTAGACAATTCATTCTATTCCATAGGCTAGACTTATTTTAAGATAAAGGCAAATGAAGCATGGCTGAATATTAACAAGTTTATTAGGCTACATAAATCACCAAATTCGATGTGATGTCCGTCTTTACGCAAACAAGGTTTTTTACCTGTAGATCCCAGCTGGCAAGCCCCTCTCCAGTCTCGCTGCAATGTTTTCTCCCCTAAGGTCATCTGATGGCTGGTATTTTAGCCATGCAAGTCTCATATATGGTGGTGGTTTTTTTTAGGTGTTGATAAAGGTTCGTAGTGTACGTCGTGAGGTAGCAACATAATAATCTGCATAATACCTGGTGTTGTGCAGCATCACTATTTTTATAACATTTATAACCATTTTATAGCAGGTTAAAGTAAAGACTTTCCTTCTCACCCTGCGTTGTTGAGAGGTGCTCACAAATCATGTGACTTTCCCAGATCTCATGCTCATCTGCAGCCTGTACGATTAGAAAATCTGATTTTATCATATTGCGATTTTAGTGCATATGCAATTAATTGTTCAGCCCTAATTATAACCATTTTAGTTTGTGGAGCTTGTTTGATTTTTGTACTTTTCTTCATAGTGCTATTGTCTTGCACTCCACAACAAGACTTATTCCAATGCTGCAACAACTGAGGAATGGTATGCAACTGTATGGTCTTCTAAACATGATGTCTACAAACCGTGAAGCTTTCCATGGCCTGTTTGTTCCTGGGAAGATTGTCAAAGTAAGCATTCACTTGAAAATTTTCACTTAGGCCAAGGAGAAAATCTTCCAATCTGTATTATTTACTTAGCTATCTTATAGTTCTGACTGTTTAACAAACCTGCATTAACTTATAGCCAGATGCTGATTTCATGATGATGAACTGCCAGCCACAATTCAGTGAGAAAGGAACATCAAAGGAGAGGACGGAGAGGAAGATCATAAACTTCTTGCAAGACTACATGCATGAGCTTGAAATGACAGGTACAGTATTACTTTACATTTAATCAATCTATTGTCTGTATCCTCTTCCTCAAATTCAGGGTAGCAGGGGACTGGAGCTTATTCCAGCAGGTATAAGGCCAGAGACTAGAGTAACATTTGATGGTTAAAGTGCTTTAAATACAGATATCAAGGAATTTTTCATTTTATATTTTACACATTTCAGACGGGGAAGGAGACTTAGCAGGTGACGACATGGGTTTTCTTAAAGTCCATCATGTGCTCAAGTGGATGACTGGTCAGTCTCACATTCCCCTACTGCCTGATGAAAAAAGACATTTCAAAATAACATACAACTTTGACCATCAGTGCCATCAACGACTTGGAGATCACACAATTTGTTACCCAGTTGTAAGTGCATGCACTCATACTGTCACTTTTCCAGTGCAACATTTAAACACTTACAATGAATTTAAAAGAGTTATGAGTGAAGCAGTTAGATATGGTGGAGGATTCCACAGAGTTTAGTTTAAAAAAAAACTCTAGTTTTCTATAAGAAATAAGGCTGTTTTTAAACAGCTGCTGTTGGAATACGTTCATAGGTGTTTTGAAAACAAAAGAAAATAAGTTTGTTAGCAATGTACTTCATTTCACATTCTCCGACTGCATCAATTGGAAAAATATCAAAGTTTAACCTCAATCTTTAATGGGATGTTTAACTGTAATACTAAAGCAGCTCCAAAGGAACCAAAAAACTGTTAAATGTATTTTTGGTTTTTAAGTTAATGCCCATGTTTCAGAAGTGTACACATTTGTTTTATTTCCGGATTAACTGCTGAGTATATGTAAAAACACAACACAAACTACATCAATGGTGTTTATTTTTTCATGTTGGTGCAATAGATTTACATCAGTTTCTGCTGTTTCCACAACATCCTATTGAAATATGACAGTCAACAGTTCCAGGTTTCTGTGGTTTTACGTAATCTTGAGTTTTCTAAAAGCCCATTTTAGATTTGTCAACAAATGACTGGTTCATGTGTAAATGTCATTGTTAAATTGACACCAGATGTAAGAATTGTATGTACAAGTCACGGCCATGTGACTGAGAATGCTCAAGAGGATTAAGGTTGCTTTGAAGTTCCTCCAGAGCTTCCGCATGCAGTGGGCACTCAAGCTCAGGGACCACAACTGCACCATGGGAGTCTTCATGCAGTACAGCACTTTCCCAGTCAATGCCAGGATCTTGGACATCCTTCAAAATAATAACTTCATTAAGATCTTATTCCCAACAGCTGTGTCTTTACATTTGACAATAAATGCAAATATTACAAATGTCTAACTGTGTAAATATGTCATTTAAAAAAAAAACTTAAGTGCACACATGCCTGATGGTGGTAGTAGAGTAGATTTTTTTGTTAAGGAACATTTAGCCCATATGCTTCAAAAGCATTGTGAACAATAGAAAGGGAAAAACAATCTTGAATGAAAAGATTGTAACTGGTTTTGGCCTTTGTATATGACTTCATACCTCAAGTCTCTCCCCCTCATCTATATCTTGTAGATGTCCCATACACCACAGCTGCTCAGGAGTGAGACTTCCTTCTGTCCGTAGAGGATGATTATTCCACCCTCCAGTAAAGATTTTAAGATCTGCCTGGAGCCGAGGAATAAAGATGTAGTGGATGCCAAAGAGATGAATGGTATCAGAAATATCAAGCAGACCATCCTCCTCCAGTGAGTGAAGAATATCATGGTACTTGCTTGTAACCGCAACCCAAACATCACTCAAAGTCGCTCTATTCTGAAATGAAACAACATAATAATGAGTATGCATTACTGGCAGAAACAACCAGACTGCTGGCTTAACTTTAATAACTGCAGTTAAATTTTCCAAAGAGACAAACCTCTGATTATGTACGCTCTTTCCTGAGATGAAACTCGCTCTCCCTGTTCCTCGTGTTGCAAACATGAAATGTGCAATTTCAACATTTTCGACACCTTGGTCTGCCCTTACCCTAAAATGAAAATACACTGGTATAACTTTTTGCTTTTCAACAAGTAAATCACATTTTCTTGTTATCTAACTTTGAGTAAGGGTAAAATACCTTGACGGTAAGCCATGAAGCTGGACCGATCTCTGGAAATATGTAAGTGCTGTTGTTGCCCTGTTGTTATTTGCAGTATCCAAGTACAATATCTGTAATAAAACCACATGGATAATTTTCAGTCATCTTTGATCAGTGTATTTTTTCATCCTACAGTTAAAGCTGTTCATTATATTTGTGTTTACATCACCTAAGTCCACATCCTGAATTTAGCATATCAATTAGATTATTCGGATGATGTCATTTGTGATATCCAAACACAGAGTTATTAAACTTGTAAATTTGACTGAAAAAAGTTACCTTTCTTGAGTAGCCATCTACTCCACCAAAGACAACGATATTGTATCTGTTAAAAACAATAACATTACAAGAAAAATTTACAAAGATGATATTTGCATGACATGCATTTGCTTAATACCATACATATACTTCTATGAGCAGAAGTACAAATGTAATTTAAAGTGACAGTGTGTAGTTTCTGTAGTAAGTCTTTGAAAATAGATGTAATAATGATAGATGTAATATTATGTAATAATAATTACGGAGGGCACAGTAATTGCAAAATATTGGCGATATATTCCTCTTTTCAGAGGAAAGCCATATTAGACGACATCTTTACTTCTACAAGAGCCCGGACGTGCAAAGCGCACAGAACAATTTGTCCGTCGTTATTGAAACTTTGATTTCCCCTCAAAATGCAAAAAAAAAAATTGCGATAAAAACATTTTTACCGCTTCGCTAGTTCCAAGCGATGGAAGAGAGATTTATGTGCTCGTCATGTTGCTGCAAATAGATAATTCTCAGGGAATTGAACGTTTGAGAATAGAGCCTGTTGGACTGCCTTTCTTCAGGTTTGCACTGCCACCTACGGGCCGAAAATTACACACTGTGCCTTTAAGGGGAAAAATCACTTTTGTCCCGTGAGTAGACGCAAGAGATCTTTTCAAGTCAACATTTATAAACTGCATGGCCAAAAACAGACACATTATTTCATGGACCAGTCAAAAAAAAGAAGTTATTGCTCAACTCATTGTTTTCAGTGTATTGATGAAAAATGAGTGACTGAAAGAGCAAACAAAGTTGATATATGTGTGACCTTCATCTAATCAAGCAGACTAACTTACCTTATTAGTTTGTGGTTCGTATCTATATGAACAAGAGAGAGAGGACCTCGCACAGAGTAACTTCTGCGTACCACACACCCGAGTTGTGTTATCCGTGAGAATATCCCAATGGCATCAGTTCGATGCATTGATGCCATTATTCTCCACCACTGAACACGGAGACCCATGGAAACCAAATGTCCTCGAACCATTCGGTAACCAGCATTTGGCATTTGACTTTTGATGGCCAATATCACATTGTCAAGCTCTTGGTCAGTCATTGTGCAGTAGGATCCCCTCACTGATAAGTCAAATTCTTGCATCCTCCTGCAAACAGTCTTTCTTGAAACACCAAGACATTTTGCAATGCAGGAAACTGGCAAATGTGTGTCCAACAAAATTTTTAATTTTTCTTTCTCAATCTTGATTTTTGGGGGACCAGGACCTAGACTGACTTCCGTTTCATGTTCCACGATGTGAAAGCTGCTGGCATTCATTTCAGCCTGGACTAAAAGATGGAGACTACGGAGTGCTTCTGTAATCTCTGACACATTGCCTATCTGCTCTGAAAATGACTCGAACAAAATAAGTTCATGGCGTGTCAGAAATTCCAAGTATTCCAGATTAAGTGGCTGCTGATTTAAAGCAGATTCCAGTTTGTTCAGAAGTCTCTCCATCATTTGATATCGTAGTATCCCCTAGGGAAAGTGTAACAGAGACAATATAAGACAGCCTTGTAGAGAACCACAATAATTCTGGAGATTAGCGTGAAAATAAAGACAAGAGACTGATGTTAAGCCTTCTATCAAACAACCTTACCTTTACTATTCAAGCATATTGTCTCAATATCAACTCTAACAAAGATTAGGCTTTCATAAAGATGTGATTCAATAATAAAGCATTGGTATCAGCCATTGTGGCTAGCAAACATGTTATCTTAGCATCGTAAGCAAAGTTGGTTACTTCTTGATTTAGCGTCAGTACAAAAAAAGAGCTGTCAGACAGAAGACAATAACCATGTTGAACCATATTTGTTGAACATAACAAAGAATTGTACTAAACTACACCAAGCAACATGAACCACTACTTACATGTGGCCGTGATGTGAAGTTTTCCTGTCGCACTTCTGGTTCACACATCTCCTACGATGGCTAGCTTAGCAAGGACAGATGACCGGTTCCGATGGCAGTTTCCCTGTATTAGCCAACAAGATGTCAAATCACCTGGAATTCCGTCATATGACGGTGATAAATGAATACTTTTTGTAATATTAAGAAAATATAAAACTAACCGAAAACGTAATTTAGTGACGACGAATTCCTGTTGCCTTCAGGTCCCATCAGCGGCACTGCTCTGTGAACCACCGTTTACAGTGTTGTCAGGAAGCTGCGAAGCAGCCAATCAGCATAACGTTATCCAAGGCTTGTGATTGCGAAGCAGCCAATCAGGATGACGCTATCCGAGGCTTGTGATTGGTTGGAATAGTGACACAAATATTTCATTGCACCGTGTTGAGCGAGCGCGTTGACAGCATTGAGCACAGACGCGGCTCCGAGCGAGAAGTGAACCCGAGAGGCAATTTTAGTCGTGTCTCTGCACAGATCTGAACACACACAGAAATGCATTTCGTGTGCCCAAAATAGGTTATTGTTTGCTCAGATTAAATTTATCTCTGAGTGAAAATATTATCTGCTCAAACATTAACTTTTGTGCTTGCAAAACATATTTGTCTGCGCTCAGGACGGCCCTCTCTTCTCTCAAGAATGAGACTCATAAATAACGCCATAAGTTACAGGACGAACATCTACCTCCTTAATCATTCTCTGTCCACCTCACAACATTATAAGGTTTAATTTTTTTAGGGATAGGGCTGACCTAAAAGAACTCTTAATATTAGATGAAAATGTGTTGCCCTCTGACAGAAGACAAAAAAAATGTAAACTTTGGGTCTTTTAACAGGATAATGATTAAAAATAAAAAAAAAGCGAAATATACACAGAAATGGTTCAAAACCTTCAACATCAACCATTGTTCAGGTGCCATAGAAAATATGTGTGCTAAATGGAACAGTAGATTGCAAAAGAATGCCAGTGTCAGACAATCTGAGTACATTTGGCATAGTGGAAAAATTAAAGATCTCTTTCATTGCAACGTCCATCCTAGTAAAATGTTATAGGAGAGTTGTGAACTGTTACTAAGAGTGGGTTTGGATAAAGCTGTCGTAGCACAGACACCAATAAAACGATACATTTACTCCTTTAAGTGATTCAGGATCAATTTAGCTCCATCTAAGATTTCTCTCCAAAGAGGCTGTGAGCTACTTGTATGAATAAATAGTATTATTAGGGGTTAGTCAGTGAGTGTGAGCAAATACTTTATCTCATATAAGAAAAAGAAGGAAACTGGACAATTTCAGAAATTATTCATGAATCACTCTAGAAATAACTCTACTCAATTATTAAAATAAGCTTTAATGATGTTGGGCAGAGATCCAAGTCAACCAATCTAATTTGGTCAAAATCAATTGTTTGAAAAGATGTAAGAGGTTTTAAAGCCCAACCAACAAAGATTGTTCCTCTTGGAACATATAACTTGGCAGACGAAATAAACCAAAGTGTTATTCAGAGGTTTAAAGAAGTCTTCAGGCATCATTTTAGATAATTTAAAGCTCAAGGGACTGAATTTACTCAAAATGCTGTTTAAAAGAGAAAATGGCAAGAGAAGACTGCTACTGTGAATCTCATCAAGACAAGTCTCCCACCGTTGAAAGAAGAATACAGAATGAAAGATTCCTGCATTTCTAGGCTGCAAACAGAATTACCTAGGTAACTAAACCAGATTGTCAACACCACTCACAACTATGGCACAAGCAACCTAATCTTGAGTTAGAAACCAAGGTTTTAGACACCTAAGAAGAGCCTGCAAGTTTTTTATGTGTGAAAGCGATGCATTTGGCACAAAGCCTGTGCTCATGTCAAATCACACTTCAGTGCATGGTTATCGAGCATACATGCAACAGCTGGGCTATAATTGGTTTTTCTGGATTTATTAAAGGCTTAGATGTGCTGGGGAGAAAGAGAGGGGGGTGAAAGGGTGATACTGTCACGGTACAGATGTCAGTTTGTTGCATGAAATCAGATGGAAAGTCTGCTGGTAGTGATAGTCACTGTTGCTTAGAAAAGGTTACTCATATGTTTTTATTTCTTTGTGTCATGATAAAAACATGATAAGTAGAGAATTATGAGCAATTTAAAAATTCCTACGAGCTTGAATTTATAAAGTCTTTGTTCTAAACCATCCATCCACTGTATATGATTTAAGAGATGCTGGTCTCTACAGTTTGCCGCACAACAGAACTGCATCACAAACATTAGCCAAGCAGCCAACTTTATTTACAAAGCACGAAACTGACCGAAGTGCTGTACATTAAATACAGAAATATGACAATTAACAAGTTATAACAAGCAGTAATACAAAAATAAATACATTAAAAAACTAATAACGATAAAAAGTCAAATAAAACAAGAAAACAATAAAAGTCATAAAGCAATAACATCATAAAACCTCTCATGCTAAGTTAAAAGCCAAGTAAAATAAGTGGCTTTTAAGAAGAGATTTAAAGATAGACAATGAAGAAGCCTTTCTATTCTGTAGTGGCAATGAATTCCACAATTTGGGGGCAGCCACAGAAAAAGCTCTTTTCCCCCTAAATTTGCACCTTACCCACAGAACATCCAGAAACAGCCAGTCTCCTGACCTGAGGGACCCTGTGGGGAGTGCACATGCTAAAGCTCAGACAGATGCAAAAGAAGGTGCAAGACTGCCAACAGGAGTTATGTGCTCTCTCTGTCGTATACCTACCAAAACATGTGCAGCTGCATTTTGTACCAGTTGCAGACGAGAAATGCCAGATTGTCTTACACCAAAGCATACAGAATTACATTAATCGAGGCGTGTGGTGATAAATGAATCAAGATTTCAAAGTCTTAATCTGACAAAACACGTTTGACTAGTTGTCTCAGCTGATAAAAACTAGATTTCACAGTTCTCTCTGTCAAAAATAAAATCGCTGCCCATTTTCACAACTAGGTTAGTTACAGTAGTCTTCGGGTATCGAGTTTGAGGGCCAAGGTCAAAAGGGTAGGGCCCACTAGCAGCACTGGGACTAAAAACCATTAAACTAAAGACAGTTGATGGACATCCAGGCTCCCACTTCCTCCAGGCACTGTAAAAGAACTTTGAAAGGAGAAGGGTACACACATATGATTCCAAACTTTGAGAATGGTGTTGTTCTCTTATTCAACACACTAAAAACTCCTGGGTCAAAAATGACCCATAATGGGTTATTTTTGACCCAACTCCTGGGTTAAAAAGGGACCAACTAATTTATGGGTTATTTCAACCCAGACAATTGGGTCATTCTTTTTGACCCAAATTCTGGGTTAAATACCTGACCCAAATGTTGGGTTAAAAAAACCCAACATTGTAGCTAATATAACCCAAATTCTGGTTCAAAAGAACAACTCAATATATGGGTTGAAATAACCCAAAAAATAGTTGGTCCCTTTTTAACCCAGGAGTTGGGTCAAATATATCCCATTATGGGTTACTATGCCAGTAAGCCTTATTTCAGAAAATAAAACTCATTTACTGCAGCTTTCCATCTATCCATTTTCTGAACCGCTTAGTCTTCCAGGGGTCATGGGGGTGCTGGTGCCTATCTCCAGCTGTCAACGGGCAAGAGGCAGGGTACACCCTGGACAGTTAGGACAAACAACCATGCCAAACAACCACACCTGAGATTTAAAGTGATCAATTAACCTGACTGTTTGGACTGCGGGAGGAAGCCAGAGTACCCGGAAGGAACCCACACATGCACGGGGAGAACATGCAAACTCCATGCCGGGAAACGAACCCACAATCTTCTTGAGGCAAGGCAACAATGCTAACCACTGCGCCACCGTAATTTCCTGCAGCCAAACACAAACTAAAAAGACATATTTTTGGTGTCGTTCTTCCTCTTCTTTTGAATTTCTGGTAGACTCATGTGTATGTCTATATTGTACTTGTACACAACTGATAATGTGATTGTTCATATTATAGAGAATTGTTGACATTATAATATAATAACTCCATAAAATACACCACTCCAACAAAAAAAATACATTAGAGAGAGAGCCAACCCTATAACCCATAACATGGGTTATTCTTTGAGAAATAACCCAGAAACCCAAACAACCCAGGATTTGGGTCAAAATATTAGCCATATAACCCAGAAAATGCTTACTCTCTGAAAAAATAACCCATAATTTTAACCCAACACAAATAACCCAGAAAATGGGTTGAAGAAATAACCCAGGAGTTTTTTGTGTGAACTCCCTGGAAACAGGGGAAGGAGAAGAAAAAGGAGACAGCTGTGCAAGAGATCATGGGCATGGGGAAAAAAAAAGTATACTGCTCCATTTTTTTCTAGTTTCTGCCTTCTTTATATTTTCCTTTCTTTATAGTTGTCAGTGTATGGATGTGAAAAGGCTAAATTGGCTTAGCCTGTCACACTGGAAAACCATAGACGACCAATTTAAAGGTCCCATACTTTGACTAGTTTTTCCACTATTTAAAACAGGTCTATGGGTTCCAGAAAAAATGTTTCTGAAGTTGTCTACTGGAAATAGCTTGTAGGAAATAATTGTTACCAACATGTATTACCCTCTGTTTCAGCCCCTTTCAGATTTGTTGGGATCCTGTGCTGTGTTGGTCCTTTCTGCTGTGTGCTTGTTTCCTCACCTTTTCCGCAGGGGCGTGGCTCATTGGCGGCAGGTGAAGCTCGTTGAGGCTCATCAACCCCAGCTTTAAAAGAGGGACGGGAACTGCAAGCTGACGGCAGATTGTCTTCACTGCAAGCTTGGTAACACGGCTAACTTAGCTCTAAAGAATTGGCTCTTGAAGATATTTAGCGTGTTTGACTCACCTTGGCTTCCTCTCAGGTCCTGATCCAGTTTTCTGTCATCCTCCTGGGTTTCCTCCTCCAATCCCCGTTTCTATGAAAATGATTCCTGGAAACAACTTACCTGTTGCTCTGGATCTCCTCCTGGTCAACCTCAGCACCGTCGCCTCTGCTGGTCTGTCTGTCCTTTGCCCGTTTGCCTGCCTGCAAACACACACAGCCAAAGCCTCTGTCAGTCAAGACCTACGTCTGGTAATGGATCCTACTTGCCTTCCTCCAAGATTCAAAGCCCTCTTCATCCTTTGAGTACAAGCCATAAAAACCTCTTAACCACCGTCCCGTCTTCACCGTCTGACATCTCTGCTTTCTGCTGCAGTGCTCCTTCCACGCCTGGGTTCCGTTCCTGGCGATCTACAAGACTTCATATTTTACTTCATGTAAAAAAAAAACATCCTTTTATCATATCCAGACCTACTGCCTGCCAACCTGAAGTTGTTTCTGCTTGTGAGTCTAGTAAACCCTGCAAACATGACAAAATTTTGCTTTTTCTGCTGCTCATTTCATATTACATGAGCTGCTGTTAATTTGGCCACGCTTAAAGCTTCTAGAATCTTTGCTCACACCCCTCATTGACCACAACGTTATGGACATGGCTGCAGCAGTTCAACCATTCAAAAAAAAGAAAATAGCTCAACCATACTTTGAACCACAATCTGATCAGAGAATTCAGCAGAATACTTCTGAATTGTTGAAAAAATTACTTTAAGTTACAAGAATTTAACCTTACCTGGCACTCTGATAGCTTCCTCCAAATTAGGTCATATCTCTTCTTGAGACTCTGACTCTGAAGCCTTTCAGCTCGATCTAGCTGATTCCAGCTCTCTAAGCACAGACGGCACGTCTCCCGTCTTCGCCGCCCTTACCGCAGACATCTTACCATCAAAAATAAATTCAACCCACGCCGCTCTTCTGTCCTCATCGACTGGGACCCGATGAAATGTTTTGAACAGCATAAAACGGAGCATTTTGCATGGTGGTTTAACATGTTTCCTAATCTGAACCAGTGCTTTCCAATTGGTAACTGCTATTTACTGCTGCACCTGGTGGGTGGAGACAGTGCTCTGAGGGGGGGTGATATTCCAATTAGAGGGTGACACGGGAATCAATTGTCGCTCCCGTCGCATCCCGATCCCAAAAAAATACCCACGTCACGTCCCGATCACGTGAAAGCCCACCTAAAAAAATCTTGTCCCGAAAAAATCCCGAGAGAAAGACTCCAGTCCCGAATCCCGTAGATTAGTAATTTACCTCCTATGGCGCTCGCACCCCACCCCCGCCCCCCTTTAAACCACGGTCTAGCACAGTATCAAAGATCATCTATTTAGCTTTATCTGCCGTCTTTAACCATATCCTGCATTCTCGTTTGGCCACCTTACCACATCATGAATGGACTCGACTCGTCTGACTACCAAACTATTAATGCTGCGTTCGAGAGCCCATCCAAACCAGTGGAACTTCTCCTACCTGAAATGTACTAGCTCCCACTTCTAAGCGTTCGAGGCAATTGAAGTGGAATGTAAACAGAAAACATGGACGACCGCCGCGCTAAACAGATAGTCGCTTTGTTTATGAAGAGGCATGAAAACAGATAATAACGACATTCACACCATAATATGAAAAACAAGTTGTGTTAAAATTACAGTGTCTAAAACAACACCACAAGCAGAGAAGTACAGTTTATAGCCTATTCGTTCAAGTTTTACCTCTCACGACGTAAGTCGAACTACCCCGAGTTCGCAGGTAGGAGGTTCCACTTCGACAGGCATTCCAGTCCATTTTTCCTATTTGGAGGTAGGATAAGTCCCGCTGGTTTGAATGGGCTCTCGAATGCAGCATAAGATACACGCATTTTCAGTCGGATATCATATGCTTACCAGTTTATCCAGATGGTGTAACAACAACTTAGCAGTTTCACATTTGGTGCTTGCAGTGTAGTAGACCCGATGGAATTCAACTAAAGATAGATGTAAAAATAAAAAAATTCTAATTTCCCGTTTCCTGTCCGATCCCGTGGATTATTTCCTGTCTCGCCCCGACCACGCTACCAACAGTGAAATTGACTCCCATCCCGTGGGAATCCTGCAGGAATCCCGTGACCCGTGGGAATCCTGAAAAATTGTCACCCTCTAATTCTAATGTTTCGGCTTATGATGTAGACAGCCGGGCAGATTTTGAACGACTGACTCAGAGATTGAAGGCAGGATGAATTCAGACACCCCTATCTCACTCAAAATAGCATGGATGGTTTTTTTATCCAACTTTGTATGCATGTATATGCACCAGAGACACACAATAACACCACAAATCCAAGAAAGTGTTTTTCTTTTTTTTTTCATAATATGGGCCCTTTAAACTCAACAAAAAACGCAGATGAAATGTATGATGCGTTCACAGCAGCCAGTGCGTCAATTTGCTCAAATGGACAAAAGTTGATGCTTTAAAATTAAAACAAAGATGCTTGTACACTTTATCCGCGTCGGCGTGTCACGTCAGCTAGCGGGTGTGGGTTTCTCTGTTGCTAGTTTTTTACAGCGTCTTCCATCGGGAAACTAGTAGTGCGTATTTAGTACCGTAGTTTCCCTAACCAGGTTTGGCTAGCGTTAGCCTACATAACAAGAAAGATAAAGAAAATATTTAACTGCTTACCTTGCACTTCAATGTCCTCCGATATCTTCTTCCAAATAAGGTCAGATGTCTTCCTGCCTTTGTAAAAAGATGAAGATGCGGATTGTTTGACACCCAACGTTTGCTTCCCCAAAGTTCAGTTTTCCCAACTTCACACTGCAGCTGCTCGGACGGTCTGTGAACGCATCTGAGCAGTGGATGCCGACACACGCGACTTGTTGCATGGCAGCTGGACGCCCACTTGATGTGTAGGTACCATAGACAGCAGTTTGAAAACATTTTAGGTTTCCAGTGATCTACAGTAGCAGGACAAAATGACTGGTTTATAAACAACAGGCAAAAAGGGTCACAACTTCGGTTTTTAAAGCCTGGAGGGACATAAATACACCACACTGCTTAATAACAGCAGCATGCATTAAAACAATGCCATGATAAAAAGTATTTAAAATTTTGTTTCTTTCATACTGTCAGTCTGTCATTTAGTTGGGTAAGGGCTAAATAAGGTGAGAGTGAGTCCGTCATGCTGAACAATCATAGAAAACATTATAGAAGATAAAAATCCCAATCCAATGCAACAATCTGTGGTAGCTCGATCACCTTCCTGACTGGTTTTAATCAGCAGAGTGAAAACATTTTGGGTTTTCAGTGATCCACACCAGCAGAGGAGAATGAGTGGTGTATAAACAAAAGGGACAACAGAACTCGACAGGTTGAATGTGGCTTATTGGGGATAGTTGGAAACCGTGAGCAAACTGCATCAAGGACAGCGTAGAAACTACATTTTACACTACAATCAGATATCTTTTTTTGTGTATGCATTCAGTTGTTTGTCTGAAGAGACTGATAATGGTGGAACTAGTTTACTGTAAATACAGAAACAACCAAATGACTGCAGAAAACACATGCAGCAATGTGTGTTTTTAGTTACTGACAATAAAGTTTCCCCTTTTTGTTTATTTTCCCCCATTCTTCCTATGTTGTTAGAGTCAGTTTGTAGAGTTGAGACATAAAGTTAGTTTTTTTTATCTGTAGAATTTTACTAAATGCGCTAGCCACACTTGGAAACTAGTCGTTTAGTTTAGGTAAACTGTTACTCACTCAAATACATTTGAAAGAACCTAAGAAATATACATATCCAAGGAATCTTATGGATAGATCTGTGTACCTGACCCATTTGTTTGCTGTAGTGTTTTGTTTTTAACTCGTTTTGTTCAGTTGCCGCAGAACAAAGAAGACAGACTGGAAAAGCTGGTGTCCAGGAGAGAGGAGTCTGAGATGAAATATCAAACTAACAGTCCTATGCCCAACAGTGGGTGGGATATCTAACACTAGCTCATTGTGAATTATCTGTTACATGGAGGTGGGGGGGAGACAGGTGTTTACTGGAACAAAGCAGGGAGAAATGCTACTACTGGGAGATCTCTCTGGGTTGTTTTTGGAATAACAGAAGAAAACAGCTGCACAGTTTGTGTTCTCAGTCGGCTCATACAATCTGCATCTGGTTAGCCATCACATAAGCAACTATTTATTCTACAGTTTATGAGTTGATCTGTTACCTTGCAGCCAAAAATCACCAAATGATAATTTAGCTTGATGAACAATAAATTGTTTTCCAAATGGTGTGGGTTTTCTGTTTTACTTAACAGCTCTTTCCAGATTTCTTGAACTATGGGGGATGGAGGTGGGGGTCTGTTTAAACTTGTTCAATAACTGCTTGGTTTGTCCAAAAAGTCAACTAACATCTTACTGAGACATAACTTCCTGCTAAACTTCAAATCAAGTGTTTTAAGTATATATTCTGTATTCTGAACTTCGGTAAGAAGTGAGGAGTAAAACTAATCCTCTAGCATATTCAGTTCATTTTATTCATTCTAATTCATATTGTGCTTTTATACAAGCATAGAATCTCTTTCAGTTAAAAAATGGATCACAACAGTCTCCATACCTTGAAATTTTTTTTTATCAAACTGAGATATTACAAACCATAATTCATTTACACACAATAATCATGATACAAAGTCTCGATATAATTATAACCTAAGTCACAATATAAAGAAATAAAAGCATAATTTGTGAAACATTCATTGATATAATTCATGTGTATAATTCAACTCAGTTCAGTTTATTCATCGCAACAATTTACATGTCAGATTAAAAATAAAGGTCAGTTCAGACCTATCACATATCCATTCCAATTGATCCTAAGAGCAAAAAATGCATGTCAAGTCTAGTTTATTATTCAAAATGGTTAACAAAGTTTTATGTCTAAAGAAAAAAGAAAAAGTTGATTGATGTTCAAAAAATGTAAGGCAAGCAGCTGCAAAGCTTTCTTGAGTAAAATCAACTAAGGCCTTTTGCATTGTGTGAACCTATAAAAACAGTGTAAATCAAAGCAGAATGTTAAATTATATATAAATATATTATATTGTAATCCTTTTTTTGTTTGTTTTTACAACTGAAAATAGTTTTTCATGCACAAAAAAAGGAAATTCTCTTTTTTACACTGTGAAGACAACTATGGAAGTTGGATTTTCTGCATTTCACAAAAAAAAAAAAATGTATGCTGGAACTTTCCCTGGTTATATAGAATCTAGGACCCAAGTGAAGATGTGGGATAAAATCTGCAAGGAATCTGAAGCATGATGCTGCAAGGCAAAAGACATGACAGCGTAGCAATGATCCGGCAGAGAATGGACTGCCTGATGGATCTTATATGGGGACAAAGGTGAGGAGGGAATAAGGTGAGTCTGATTAGAACACAAGTTTAATCAAAAAACGAAAAATCCGGGGGCAGAGCCCTGGAGGCTCTGATAAAAGCGCAATTTACAGATTTAAGTACTGATGACTTAAAAAATTCTGTTGAAGCTTACTTTCTTGGTTCGTTTGACTAACGTATGTTATAGCCTCAATTGAATGAAAAATTCAGGGTTTTTTTCTAAACTTAAAATATATTGTCAGGCCAAAAAATTGACATTTTCTTTTTACAGTGGATTGTGTTCGAAGAGTAGAATTTGTTTAGTATTAATGCTTTGTCATGAGTTTTTGTAAATGTCCGTGCTCCTAAAGAAGGACTTAGCTGGATAGCCAAACATGTTTGAAATTCACAGACAGACTTGGATTGTCCATTGAAACATGGTAACATTTTGTTCTTAGGCTAACATGAAAGACTTCCATGAAAACTTCCATTAAAGCCATGACTTACAGTTCAGACACTGAGGGATATACTTGTCCTGGGAGTCTGTGTGTGAGCATCACCTGCATCTCTGAGAACCGCAGCAGGTACTCGGTGACAGACAGACAGAGTGCTGATTGTCATCAGTGTTATCCGATTCCAGTGGTGGCCGTTGGCAGGATACGTTTCACCCAGTCTAAATGTGAAGTGACAGTCCGTTATTGTGATAAAATCAAGCAGGAGCCAATCTTATTCAGCAGGGTTCCCTTGGAGAGCGCCAAAAACACAGTGAAATGAGCCAAGTTTGTAATGCAAGCTGAATCTAAACTACCTGTTGCTTTTTGTGTGAGAGATGAAGAGCTGCTGTCGAGGCAGGAAAGCTCAGTACTCTGACCACTCACTTTCAAATAACACATGAGACTGAATAAAAAAAGAGCAACTGCCAGTGGATTATGGGAGTATTTGACACAAATAGGAGGAACAGGAATCGTTGGTGTTAAAGTTGAAAAAAAAGAGCATTGACTCCACTACCCAACTCTCCGTGAGCCTGGTTTAAAACTATTGGGAACAACACAAGGCACTGTTGTTTCATATCTGTGTTTGGTCATTACCTTATTATCCTGCATGGAGAGAGGGAATGATGACGAGGTACAGATACCGATATGAAAGTGGGATTATTACCTCAGTATTCACCATCCCACAGTTCATGGAAGCCTACAACCCTCATCTGTTGGTCATCCTCTGCTGTAGCTGCAGCTGAATGGCCTTGTTGCCCTGGAGATGTGGGTCATAGCACTGATGTGGGACCGTAGTATGGATTTGTTGCTGGAAAAGAAGTGCTGACTTTGCAGGACTGGAGCCGGCAGCAAACTGTGGCTGAATCTAGGTCACTAGGATTCTCAAGACTAGACAAGACAGGTCTGAACTCACTATGGAGCGACGGTGGTGGGGGTATTAGGCAAAAGGAATAAGGGAATGCCATGACGATTGGGGGAATACCAATCGTCATGCAATGCTGAATCCTAAATATGGACAATGAAGTAAAACCTCTCAAGTTTAAAGTTTTTACAGCATATTGTGTAGTGTAACACAATACAAATACAAAATATAGACATTTTCAGTTGTGTCCATATAGGAATCTTTTGTGTTCAAAATCACAAGAATACCAGATTATTAATTGTCCTTTCAATATAAAGCATGTAATGGCCAAATACTGCATTAACTACTGATTACAGCGACTATAGAGCACCGTTCTGGTGAAATGATCTCTGGCTGTTGTTGAGCTGACCAATCACAGGCATACATTCACCGTTGACGGAGATGAATAATTAGAAAATTGGCCTCTACTCCATCTGTCCTTGCATAGGTGACGGAACCTATGCAAGGACAGACAAACCAGCTTTCATTATAACGCCTTCACCGCCATGCCTGACAGTTTTTACAGTGTTCTTAAGTTTAAAAGCCACACCTTGACTTATTTGAACACTGATCTTGTCATTGAGGCCAGTCAACTTGACATGGTTAATTTTGTTGCAGAGGTTTTTTCTCTTGGTTGGCACGATCTAATGCCTGGTGTCTAAATAGCTTCCTGGGGGACTTATAGGCTTTAGCCTTGGTGACTCATAAGTTGTTCTTGAACATCTTAACTTTTTTTCCTCATTAGTATGCCTTTGTTGAAATAGCTGAAAAAATGACATAATTTGGTGTCCTAACAGAATATCAATACATTTATTGTCTTTATCTACTTATTTGTACATGGTGGGCTGGTGCCCATCTTTAGTAGTTGTTGGGTTTGAAGTGTCAGTATATGAACAATGAACAAAGAAATGGACAACAACAAAAAAACATTTTGTAAGTACTGTTTGACTGTGTTATCCTTGTTATTCCCGCTTCCAGCCTTTCAGCCCCAAAGGGGGAAGTGCCCAGGCCCACAGAAGCTCGGCTTCTCCTGACTGTTGCAGAGAAATTTGATTTTTGCAGTCGTATTGTCTGGCTACCTTAATCCAATTTCTCCAACTCTAGTTCAGTTTGACTGAAGTCTGACTAATGCTACGTCCACACTAATCCGATAAGGTTATACGGGGAGTTAAGGTCCCACGATTGCACAATCCCATGCCGACCTGTGCAAATACTGGGCATGTTCGAAAAGACGCACGAAACACGCGTATAATCTATGTCACGCCAGCGGCTACATAATATATACAAGAAGCTCTAGAGCACAGTACATATCTGCTTGTCCCGTTAAACGAAGAGAACAATAGCTGCTCAGAGGAAGAGAGAGTTTTTGGTGTGGACAGACGACGAGATCGATTTATTACCTTTCGCTGTTGTCTTAGTCTGTAGTGTCATATTGTTATTGACGCAGCATTCATTGACGCCACTTCCTTTCATTATCCGGGGAAGCTGTCCACACTAGCTCGTTCAGCCGTTGAATTAAGATTTACACGGCTCTCTTACCCGGCTAATAGTTATCCGGCAACAGACCTTAAACGACGGCGGGTTAGTGTGGACGATAGGGGGGTGTAGACTAAACGATTATACGTTTAAGGCATTAGCCGGCTTAGTGTGAACGTGGCCTAAGGTGAACACATGCATTTCAAAAGTCAGATTTCAGTCAGAGTACAGCAATAATTTGACTTTTCCTTGCTGCTTGTAAACACACTAGAGTAAGTGATACAGAACAGTTGAGCTTAACAGCAAAACATTACCTTATTTTTGGGCCATAAACCTTAAAATATGTTTATAAAAAATACAGAATAAAATGCACTTTAGAGCACTCTTGATCAGATATAGACTTGGAGCATGCATATCTACAGCAGCATTTTATATAGCTTAAATGGCATATATATAGCTTATATAGCTTTATATAGCTAGAATGTTTTCATGACAAAAAAGACATCTCTAAATGTAATATCTGGAACTGGTGAGTTACTTCTTTGTGCCAAAATAAAGCAGAATTGGAGTGAGGTCTCTTAGGTCATTTTAACACCTGATAGTCTGGTAGACTTTAGTTGATTGGGGAATGAAATTGTAGCATTGTTGCTGTTTTTAAGCTGGTGCTGTTTGCTTTCACACTGCACTTTGTCTAGTAAACCTGATGAGCAAACAGGCCTCTGGTAGCGCTGCACCAAGAAGCAACAGAGAGCACTTCCTGTTCCATGAACTGTAAAATTAGATAGAGTGGCATCAGATTTAAGCAGTTTTAGTATTTCTCTGTTGTCTTTGGCAAATGCGCCAAACAAATACGTTGCAGCAATGAGCTAGGCATGAGCATGGCTTAGGTCAGGGTTCTCCAAATCCACGCCTTAAGGGCTAGTATCCTGCATGTTTTAGTTTTTCCTGGTTCAACACACCAGAATCAAATATTGACTCGTTAGCAGAACTCTGCCATGTTGAAGAGGACCAACAGGACACTGGCCCTTGAGGACTGGATTTGTAGAACCCTGGCTTAGGTCATCCCGAGCTATGTCTGAAGTTATGCTGCTGTATGCTTAGACTGTTGGAGAACAGGCTAAACACTTCTCTAATGGAAACAGGCATAGGCGTCATTTTAACTGTGGACGCCGGGGATATGTCCCCAGCAATATTTATGATTGACAGGTTTGTCCAAAACAAACCTGATGCAGGAATTTTTGCTGACCTTACATCCACTTCTGCTCCCGCAACCTTTCCACATCAGTATCTAAACAGAATATTATTTAATTCACTCCATTCCAATTTCTTATGCAGTCATGTTTCTTTCTGCTCATATGCTACAGTAGAGCTGAAGATCTCGAACCCGACCGGGCTTAATTTATCATTGTCCACAGTCTCGGGTCGGGCTCAGGCTTTAACGTTCATTTGATCATCTCATTAGCGCGATAATTCATAATAAAGCGCTGCAGTGGGCCAGTAACATTATTCCTAATCTACGTGTCCAAATGTTGCTGGCACACAGCATGCGTTATGATGTGAAAAACCTACTCCTCTCAGATCAAAACAGAAAGCATGCTGCAAAACTGGGGCACTGTGCTCTCACAGAAAATGCTGAAGTATAAAATTCACTATCATCCCAAGTTTCAAGTTGCAGAAGTCTCCTGCATTTATATAGCAGCCCCCTGATGCCCACAGGTCAGATAAAATGTCCTGAAATCTGGAGCAAGCGGTCAAGAGCACACACAGAAACGCATGCAGGCGATACAGACTTACGCAGCAGAAGCAGTTAAAGCTTCATATAGCTGCAGTTCCTTTGCTATAATGCAGGTCCATCCTTTGCTGCTTCGCTGTTTGGTGGATTTTTTTAAATAACCGTTATGTTCTGCGTCCTAAACGATTGGATGCAGTTGTGAATCTCCTCCTGTGATGTCTCCCGTGCCAAACTTATCTTGTCTGTTTATAATAATTTCCTCATCCAGAAGAAGAAAAAAAATTCCCATAATTATATTCCTAACTCGGAAATGACACCTGCTCAAAGACCTTCAGTGCAGAAAGATGCACCGAGCGGCGCAACAGCGGAGAGACCGTACTACGTATTAATACTTTTTTTTTATATCTACGAAGGTTTAAGTATTAAAACTAGTGAGAAATGTGAGTAATGTGAGTTAATGTATGTCTGGAAAAAGTGTATGGAGAGGGGGTTTACAGCCTTAAAAACAATGATTGTAAAAAATAAAGATGACTACTTTGCACATTTCACCTGTTGTAGGTTATTTTTAGAACCCCCATAATAAATGAGGGACCATTGTAAATTAAATTTAATGAGTCTGGTTTCTTTACTGCAGGTGGGTAGCAAGGAACAAAATATTCATGTAATATATATGCTTGTTTAAGACTCCCAAAGATAAGATGTTGACATTCTGGACTTGTGTAGAGTCCATGCCAGAATTCTCGCTATCTCGGCATCTAGCTGCCAGAGACCCTTTTGTGACGCAGGAACGGAGAGCCAGGGAGTGGACAACATTTCCATCAAAGTTGGGGGAGAAAAAATCAAAAAGAAAAATACCTTGATCCATTAGTGAAAGTATGGATGGATAGATGGCGACAGCATTGTGTCATCAGCGCAACTTGGGGAAAAATCCCCTCCTTCTCCCTCCACCAAAACAACATACGAACATTTTCCTCTTTGGGGACTCTTAAAAAAACATCAGTTATGTCCGCTCGCATTGAATGAACTTCCTCCGGGAGCCGTGAAATTCAATTTGAGTTTTTCCCACCTGAAACAACTTTATGCAGATCACTCACAGGTAGCTGCCCTATTGCAGGACTGTCAGCTGTAAGTTCATTTGAAGTTTCTCCAGACAGAATGATGTTGGGGTTGCAAAATGAGCAGGTTTTATTGTTGTACATTCTTCCGGTGTAAGTACATATTATATCCAACATTGTTCTTTGTGCTACGGTGTGGATTTTAATAATTGTTCCCGACTGACAACATAATGGTGATGTTTAAAAAGGAAAACTGTTAAACCTATGGCTTTTAACTTGTATTGATTTACTAAAGATTTTCATCACGTTTATAGCCTACTCTGCAGAGCATATTGTAATGAAACATGAAACGGATGAATACTTAGAGGCAAAATAAATATCCTCAAACCCCATTCAAGTTTAAAATTACGTCCCCACCAATTTAAAAAACAAACTGACGCCCTTGTCCACAGGTTTCTTATGGTTAAAAGGGAGGATATACTTATCCTAGGCCAGGTGTCGATGTTGTATTTCTCAAGGCTCCTACTTCTTCACGTGATAAATTACAATGTAACTCTTTACAATATGAATTTAAATTTAAGCTGTCCTCAATTCTATGTGTTCATATACAAAAACCAAATTATTATTATTAAGGGTGTATTCAGACCTACACTAATTGGTCCACTTTTAACGGACCACATTTCGTTTAGAACTCTGGTCCGGACTTTTTATGCAGGTGTGAATACACACAAACAAATCCTGCTGCGGATCAGAGAACTGGACCTAGACCAACTTTTTTAGATGTTCTTGGTCTGGTTCCAAACGGACAGAGGTTCTCTTCGCTTCAGGTCTGAATACAAACAGTCTCGATCCAAACCAACTCCACAGTACATGTGCCTTTTTGTCATATCATTCATATTCGTTAACCCACACGTTTGACTCGCAGCGCCACAGATCAATATCCCGTATGTTGTAGTGAAAGTTTTTAATTCCTGATCTTTGTTTTCTGTTTAATGATGCTGCTGCTAACATAACGGGGGTCAGACCATGCAGAACGCATCGTTTCCCCCTGTTTACTGCACGCATTCGCTGTCCTAAATTTTCAAACAGAGTATTGCGAAACTTTCTTTGATTGAGCTGCTCTGACACGCAATTTTCCGGAGATCATGACACAGACAGGACAGTTTTGTCAGAATAAATAGCTGAGCAGTAGATAAACAGGACAGGACATTAGCTTCAGTCGGAAGACTCCTGCACTTACCTCTCATCGCTCAGTCATTGTCCCAACCTTGCCTCTGATCGTAACCACGCATCAGTTCAACAAACCACGTCACCACACATCTTGAAAACTCCAATCCAGTTCGCCTGCTCCGTCTCTCTCCGACTTCATTCTGCCACAGTTCTCGCTGCCAGGATTAGCCCCGGTGCTAACTCCTCCAGCAGCTCTGCTACAGTTCTTCTTGGGTCACATCCGTGGCTCAGCTCCATAGCTTGGCCAAGTGCTTGCTCACCTCCTAGCCTTGACAACGCCTTGTCATCTTGCTCCGGCTCTCCTCCGCGTCTGGAACGTCGAATCATCTCTTCGCCATCTGTTCCTGCAGCTTTGATATCCATATGATTTCACAGCTGTTGACCTCCTTTTCTGGGTCTTTGCTAGTTCCGCCCATGTCATTGCTGTCCAACAGCAGCACAGATCGTCACACACGTGGATGTGTTTACAAAATATAGTCAACTTGCAAAAATGAACAGTCTGAATACAAACCGCACCAAAGGAAAAAAAAAATAGTCCAAGACTTTTCTGGTCTGAATACACCTTGGCTTTCCACTGGACGTGTCAGCAGCATGTTACAGGAGCAGCACGTTTTACTTGTGTATTCTGCTGCTTGGCCCTTTCCACGGGGGGCGTCAGCAGCACGCAGAAGCAGGGAAGCAGCTGCCACCGAGAGAGCCCGAAATCAAAAATCACGTGTGGTTTCGTCAGAAAACGCAACAACAAGCAGGAAAAAGACTACAAAATGGCTCCAAAAGGTCTGTGTTTTATTTTCTGTCCGTTTTACATTCGCCTATAAGCTTATGTTATGTCAGGGAATATACAAAATCCCTCCAAGTGCAAAAGGATAATGTTAGTGGCGATCTGAGGTAGTGTAGACCCTCCCGCGACCTACTGACTTCTCATGGGGCCGCACAGGTAGTAAAGTAAAGCTACCGGAAAGAAGCAACTTTGTTTTATTTTTGAAAATTTCTGGAATCCGAGCCGTCGGACTTCCTGTCTTCCCCTATCCAAAATGTCGAAATGTACACGTTTCACAGGCGTAGCGCATAGAAAATAGGACTGCCGCGTATATTTAGAAAAGTGCTGCGACATGACGGGGCAAACTCGTGCTGCTTTCGCCTCCGATGGAAAGGATTATATTGATTACAGTGTTGGCTAACAGCCACGTAGGACGTAAGAAGCTTTCCCTGCTGGTGGTGGGACTGGTGGCTACTGATGAGATGACAGTTTTGGCTACCATCAGTGTATGAATGACTGGTTGTAGTGTTGTAGCAGAAAGTGTGTCCTGTTGTAGTATCCTGCTGTAGTGTCACTTTGGAGACCTCAGACTTGGTAAAGTGCTATACAAAGGCAGGCTGTTTAGCATAAAAGGTCCAAAATGGAGATGAAACAACTTTATTTTTTGCTATTTTTATGTACATTTAAAATGGAAGTAAGAAAGACATGTTTGAAAGAGGAGAGAAGCAGAATTTTACGACATTAATATGAAACCCAGAAGCGACATTAAACAGAACAGCACAGTTCTCTTTATTAATCTCTTCATGATAACAAACCAATAAGCCTTTCTTTGTAGATTGTTTCAGAGAATGTTTTGTTCTGGAAAAGATCTTTATCCACTCATCAAATTACACTATACAAGTAAATATTCCTTGTTACAATTATTCGATATGTCTACTATTATTTAATTCTTTTTGGGTTGTTTTAAAGTTTTTTATCATTCTTTTATCATTATTTCTCTTATTAGGATTATTATTCTCTGATTTGCGTTTCTTTGTACCTAGCATTTATACTTATTTTTTCCATCTGTTTTGTTTTCCTCCTGACCTTCATGTTATCTCCATTAGTGTTTTTTTCTTTGAGTTTCTCTAGTGCTTCTTTATTCTTTTTTATTTACTTATATTTCATCATTCTTAGTTACACTTTTCTTAGCATTCCGGATTATTCTAAGTCTGATCTTCTATTTATGCTTACACCTTTGTTTTCTTTCTCTGTTTTTCTCTCTGACATTCTGCTTCCATGCCCAGCTGTAACTCATCCCCAATCTTCCCCTACTATGTATTTCTTGTCTTTTTCACATCTATCCATCCATCCCACTAATTCTCAAAGGGACATGGGGGTCCTTGGGCCTATCTACAGTGGTCATCCGGTGACAGGCGGCATACACCCTGGAAAGGTCGTCAGTCAGTTACCTTTATTCTTTGTTCCTCGCTGGTTCCTTGTCAGTTTTCCGCACCTATAATCCTTTCCATGCTCTTGACTGTCCAGTTTTCGTTTATGTACATACAATTATTTATTCATTAAAGACGTTTACTATGAACCTACCACATTTCTGTCTTCATTTTGGTTCGGCCTCAACATAAACGGTGAGATTTCTTTCATATAAAAAGCATACTGCAGCACAGCTTTGGTGCATTCAAAACTTTTATTTGACAAAACAATTTTACAACATCATGATGTTATTAATTAATTTAAAACAGAAAGGTAACATTTACATCTTGTTGAATTTTAATCACCTACTGCATGCTTTATCTGTATCACCTATGAAGTAAATTGCAGGTGATTTGTAGGTTGTTGATGAAACATGCAAAACAGTAGCGATGTTTACCAGCAGCAATGGCATTTAGACTGGATGAACCAACAGATGACGTTTAAAATTTGAATATGCCCAGCCTTAGTAAAAATGCAAACTGCCGTTGCTGTTTACACAGAAACACCATCAAACTAAAAAGTGCTAAAATAGGTGCAAAACATCTAATTAAGTACTTTGGAAGAGGGCTACAGTGAAACTTAGTAACTAACCCCTTTCCCTACTTAAAATAGAAATAGAAAATTTCTCGTTGACTTTTGGCTGACCTGAAGATTAATAAAATAATAAAATAATAATTTCGTCCTTTTTTGTCAAATGTTTTTTCTATTTTTTTATAAAACAGACAATTTAGTGCAACTATAGAATTATTTCTGAATAGCTTAGTAGTCTATGTTTTATATGATAGTCCCTAATAGAGGGTCTACTTCTTTTGTCTGCTGCCTTCATCTTTTCAGCCAGTTCCCAAGCTACTCTGACCACATTCAAACCATTTTTTCCTTGAAAGACTCATCTATAGCAATTAGACTTGTATTGTGCATGGGAGGGCTTGGGAACATAACATCCATGGACCTCTGAAGAACTTTCAAAAATCTTACAATAGTGTTCTGGCATTCCTCTGAGAATATGTACATATGCCCTGGAGCAAGAAGAGGGAGGGCTCACAATTAGCCACTGATGCAGTACAACAGAAAGTGGTCTGAGAGGTCCTGTTGTGGATGAAAAAGCCTAATTGAGGTTAACTGTTTAATTCAGTCGAATGTGTCTAGTGGTGTGGTGTGGGGGCACACATTTAGTGAGTTTCCCATAAACTTTCTTCCAAATAAAGGGGGATTAAATCCAGACCCAGGAAGCAGTGCATCTGTTTTGCATAACTAAGAATTTCCTTCCATTCATTCAGGAGGAATATAACAGAAGCAGGACATATTATGCTGTCTGCACTTTCATCATATCTTATCCTCGGCAAAGAGAAACCTTTAGCCATGTTCATGTCACAGTGAAATTAACGTATGATGTAAAGATGGTTGTGCAGTATCAAGGCATGTAAAACACATCCTGTCAGTCACAATTACATATTGATTGACTGGGATTCCAACACATTCTTTGTCTTGGTTTGTATGTTGTCGGGGATGGGGAAGGGGGGGTTTCTCACAAAAATGAAATTCAACTACTGTCAAGAAATGGCTTTAAGCAGCCAAGAGCTTCAGAAAGCAAAGACAAAGTCAGTTAGAGATTATTCTTTTTTAAATGCACAAAGATTTGTTTATAAGAATAATATCAGTGATCTCTGATAAAGAGTGGATTAAGCTTCTCCTTTTCAGCTAACAAATGAAACCTAAATAAGTTTAAATGATAAATAAATAGCATACAGTTAATTGTCTGTGTAAATTATGTATATATTTAAAGATCATATTGCAGGTTAACTAGTTTCTAAAATAGAAATAAAATTTAGTGATTTAGTAAAAATTATGATTTGAAATATTCACTGAGGTTATTTTAAATTCCAATATGCATAACAGCAAAAATTCTACTAAAAAGTTTCCTAATCTTGACCTTTGACATTAGAGCAGAGAGCCATATGCTGTGCACTGCCTCCTTAGTTGGTAGTTTTCAGATCCAGCGGCTGTGTCATTAAAAGTTAGTGTGCTCAATAGCTTTGGACTGCAATTATTTTTCTAAAAATGCTAAATTACGGTGCTTGCTTTTCAAACACCAGTCTGTCAGAACATCAAGTCCATAGGTTTTCCACATAAAATACAAACAAATGGCACCTTCTTCTGTCTGGGTGCATTTTATGCAGCTGAAACTGCACTCCACTACTACTTTGGCTATGAAAAATTAGGTTGTTTGTGGTGCTAACTTCAGACCGTAGGTTTAAAATCCCAGTGCTGTGTGGAGTTTAACATCAGATACCAAAGCAAAGATCACGTTAGACTCCCATCAGCTGGAAGTCTCCGGTGCTCACAGCTTCATCAAGCCGCTTTCAGCAGCGGCTTATGAAATTACAGCAGCTGGCAGGGTGACACGATCACGGATCAATCAGCCGTTCAGCTCTACAAAAAGACGCGATCTGTGTTCTATAAGTCTTGTTGTCTAACATCTGCTATTTACCTACTTTATTGAAAGAATTATATCAAAGATCAGAATCAACATATCTGGGTTGTAAAATACACATTAAAGCTAGTTTGTAGCACCCAGGCTAATAACATTAGCATTGCTTTGCAGGGTTTTGTTTTAAGAGTACCTTCCTGCTGTTAGAATGGCTGACAAGGGCGTCACCACATATCAAATCGATACCGGAAGTCTCAAGGGAAATTTAGTTAAACGCGGCTCAGAGCTAAAAAAATAAAAGCACATAACGGTATAACTGACTGGATAAATAACTCTGCTAGTTCATAGGCTACTGAAAAACCCAGAAGTTGGAAGCCTATACACTAACACTAAGCTGTAATGCTAACTTTTCATGACATCTCAAGGCACTTTACAACAAAAGTCATTTCAATACAATTATACAAACATTCCAATCAGTTAAAAGTTTTCTATGTAAGGAATCCCAGTAGATTGAGGCCACGCCCACACTACTAATACGACACTACAGACAAAGACAACAGCAAACAGTAATAAATCGATCTCGTCGTCTGTCCACACCAAATACTCTCTCTTCTTCTGAGCAGCTATTGTTCTCTTCGGTTAACATGACAAGCAGATATGTACTGTGCTGTAGAGCTTCTTGTCTATATTATGTAGGCGCTGGCGTCACGTAGATTATACGCGTGTTTTGTGCGTCTTTTCGCGCATGCCCAGTATTTGCACAGGTCGGTATGGGATTGCGCAATCATTGGACATTAAACAGGGCGTAAATGCTCGTGTTGAGTGGATAACATTAGGCGTCTAACTCCCGGTATAACCTTATCGGCTTAGTGTGGGCGTAGCCTGAGTTGAGTTGTTGACGTTATGACGTTGTGCCGTGAACATGCAGACTCCAGCGACAGCAATCCCTCAGTAATCCCTCATACTGAGCAAGCATTTAGCCACAGTGTAGAGGAAAAACTCCCCTTTAACAGGAAGTAACCAGAACCAGTACCTGGCTCAGTACAAGCAGCCATCTGCCACGACCATCTAGGGTATGAGAAGACAGAGAAGAGACACAAACAGAACAGAAGGAAATAATTGAATAGTACTTTCTATATCAAAAAAAGTTACTAAGAGGAGCATAGTCTGAATCAATGCTCCAAATCCAGCAGGGGGCGTTGTAGCTGAGCAGGATACCAGACCAGGTGGAGCTACTATGGAGAGAAAAACACTGAGAACAAACAAGGTTAACAGCTGATTTAACTGTAAAGAATACATCTGGAGAGTAGTGGCAAAGAAAAGTAGAAGATTGAAGAAAAGTGGTCAGTCTGTCCTCAAACAGTCTAAGCCGATGGGAATGGCTAGCGTTATATCACAACTACACTTTGGTGTCCAACCCGCCGCTGCTCCTTATGTAATCACAATGGCAGTAGGAAGTAAGAAGCTGGTCCCTTTTTCTAAGCATAATTATAATTATAGCCTAATTAAAGCATAATTCCTCACTGTGTGCAGTGGGTGATGTTTGTGCAGCTGTTGCTACATAAAAGCAGCTTTTAATGGTGCTGTGAGGTAGAACCGCAGCAGTCCCACCAGGCTGGCCAGGAGCCTTAGTCGCTCAAGCTTAACATTGTTTTCCACCTCTCACTAGCTGTCCATCCACATGGAGGGGGAATTTAGCCTCCATTTCCAGGACACACTTTCTGCTGGCAAGTAGCCTTTGAAGCTAGTGTTAGTCCTGTATTATAGGAGAGAGTAAATACATTTTGTTGTAACCACTGCTGGCCTTTAAGCAGCTAAATTATAACTTTCATTCTCGCAAATTATGCTACTTTATTTTGTAAATTGGTCTAATTTCGTAAAATATGACTTCATAAAAAAGTTTGCTACTTGAGTCACAGTAATAACTAATTTAAACTTATTTTGAGGCTTTCCCTCCTTATGGTGGGTGTCAATGATGGTTTTCTGCACAACTGTCAGTCAGCAGTCGTCACAATGATTGTGATTCCTAATGAACCAGACTGAGAGACCATTTCAAGGCTCAGGAACATTTGCAGGAGTCTTGGATTAATTAGCTGATTAAAGTGTGACACTTTGAGTCTAAAATATTGAACCTTTTCACAATATTATAATTTTCTGAAATTTTATTTTTTTTAATAACCTGTAAACCATAACCAGCAACATTTTAACAATAAAGGCTTGAAATATCTGCTTTGCATTTAATGAGTCTATATCATATGTTAGTTTCACATTTTAAGTTGAATTACGGAAATATTTGAACTTTTGCCCAACATTCTAATTTTCTGAGTTTCACTTAGGATTTTGACTGATCTAATAACTATCTCCAGCCAAAGAAAGGATGCCGCAGTAGCATTCTTGTAGCTCTAATGCTACAATTTATTTAATGTTCCATTAAATAAATTGGGACAATGAAGCTCCTTTACGAAACAAAATTGTCATTATAGTCAATCTGACCTTAATATTTCCCCCAATGTAATATTTCAAAGGTTTTTACCTTACTGCATTGTATTAGACGTTTTACCATCAGTAGACTTAAAACCCAGTGATTAATAATGAGTCATACTCCTTATATCTTCAAAGCACAACTATGTGTTCCATCAACGTATGGACAAATGAGTTCTTTGGTGTCCTGAAAAAGATTTAAGCATGTTTACATGCCCTGCACTCGAACTTTGCATCCAATGAAATGCTTTGCAAATATTTCACATTTTAACAGAGGTGATGCAGTGAGGTATGTGGTGTCAGGTTAGGCCACAACTTGACAAATTAAAACACTCTGGGATTTTCCAAAGGGGACTTCCAGCCTACTTTTGGTTTCACTGAAATAATAAATATGGAGAAGTGAAAAGGGAAAAGCACCGGGCAAGTCCTGCTATGGGGACTTTGGTGCATAATGAAATAAACAACTGTTCAGATTCCTTTGTGAAGCTTTGAAAACATATTATGTAGGTCCTAAAGATATGAACATTTTGATTTATATCAAATTATAACATTTTCACATAACAAGCTCAAAATTATCAGTTCAAATTCATGTTAAGATAAAAACCACACGTTTTTAAGGCAGGCTTCACACGACAACGTTGTCCTTTTTGTTTGAATTCGCAGGGGAAAAAGAACCTCTGTTTACACGATACGGCGCGAGATCTGATATGGTTGAAAACGGTGTAGTACATATGCCCGGCCGTTAGATGGCAGTGTGTTGCATGTGCAATGTTCTATGGGTTGCCCCCTCATCAACCCAAGTTATTTTTTTAAACTATTTCTTTACTTTCTTTTTAACTTTTTTACTTCTTCCTTAACCAGGCATTAATTATTAATTGTGTGTGTAAATAAAAGACGTTGAGCAAATAACTGTGTCCTTGATTTATTCACAAATCAAATGTAAAACAAACACTTCAGTTAAATGTTTTACCAGCCTATGGAACAAGAAACTTTGTGACAAACCTTCGGACCAGCTTTCCATCCCCCCCATTGCAGTCTGTGAGGTAGTCGTTAGTCTGAGTTGGGGGCTGACATTCTTGGTCACACTGCACCGTTTCTGCAATAAGGCCTAACTCACAGGTTCTTTCATAGTCTCACAGTAGTTAAGCAGAACAAAGCATGCATAAATGACACATGGTAAATCTGTGAGATTTATGTCTATAGGCCGCCTTAACCATGAAAACCTGCCCTTAAGTCGTCCAAATGCGCACTCGACGACCATGCGAGCTCTACATAAACTCAGTCCAAAATATTGCTCCTGAACAGTAGAGCCACCATTAGAATATTCCTTCATCAAGTATGGCAGGAGAGGATAGGCAGGGTCTCCTAGCAGAAAAATTTGAATGGAATTTGAATTCATCGTCCACAATCAGTCGCATTTCCTGTTAAGCATGTGTGGCCGGCAGTGACGTCACCGTTGTCGAACGCCGTTTACATGACAACGAATCAGCGTTTTTTAGATTTCTCCACTCTGGAAGCCGTTTTCGAAAAGATGCGCTTTCGACCCCTCTTCTCCCTGTTGTCATGTATACGAGAGGCCAAAATGCAGAGAAAAACCTCATTTTGCTGAAATACGTTGTCGTGTAAACAGCCCCTAAGAGATAACAGATCTCCTCCTCCAACAGTCTGTTCATTATCTGCATACTCACCAATTACTGCCTTCTGAGATCAAATACTTTCATTTCTAATGGTCTACACCATGACTTTAGATGAGTCTCAACTGGAGAGTCCATGCTTTGTGTAAAGTATTTAGACCCCTTTAATTTGTTTTTGTTTCATTGCAGTCATTGGTCAAAATCCAAAAGAACCATTGTGGCTGCAAAGTCACATCTATTTCCTCTGAGGGCGTTTTCACATGGTACTAGAGTCCGTACTCAGATACCGTATTTAGTCAAAATCCACTTATTTTGTACCATGTGAACACAGACTGGACCGTGCCAGGATACGGCCAGAGAGACCTGCCTTGGAGGTAGTATCCGAGTCCAGGTACGAGCGGCCACGGATCATGTGAACACAACCCGTACTCTGGCCGTACTCAAGACAATAGACGCGCTCCACGCGGAAATGACGACACCGCCGGACGAAATTACAGAATCACCTCGCGACCATAAAAATACCAACACAGCCGATTACAAAAGGGCAGGTTCACGACAACACTCACCCTTTAGATGGCTTCAGGTAGCAGATGACCAGTAGACCAGTTTGTATACATTCTGGCTTTCGCTTATTTTATGACGTCGGTACTTCTCACTCCCTTGTTTGTTGGATAACTACAGACTTATTTGTATACCGCCACCTGCTGTTTAGGTGTAGTAAAACACTGGATTCCTGTACGGGTCAAATACGTGCCATCTGGACAGAGCCATGAACTGTCAGTAGAACAGTACAATATATTCTGTAGCAATCTTTTTCTAAAATTGTGCATCTTTGATTGTTGGGTGGGTTGTGATCCCTGTGCTATCCAACATAGATTTAGTTCCTAAATTGTTCATATCACTGGCAGATTTAGTTTTACTGTAATCTTTTAATTTTCACCAACATTTTTCTTCTGACAGGAAGTGATATGGATGTTTTGGAGTCTGTGGAAAGAGATAACGATTAGCGTGATGGCAGGGAGTTCTTCCTACTTCCTATACTTCACCATCATCATTTGTTCCCAGACACACACACATACTAACAGGGATGTTTTCCTTTTCTACTTGTCAGATGGTGCGTCAGTGTTGCAAAGGATTTCCCCACCAGGACAGCAGGGGGTGCTAACTGTTTCTGGCAAGTATGCCTACCATTGCAGTGTCGTTTTGTTCAGCTTTTAAATGGATTCCCCCTAGAGGAGTAATGGCCGACAGAAAGTACGCTTTTTACTAGAATACTCAATAAACACATGTAAACAAACACAGCGATCTGTTTAGTTGTTCTCGAAATCTCCTTGTGTTTGAAATCGCCAAAAGACCATATTAAATCAACTGGCCTTTGAATGTACATCATCTAGTGCCCAAACGTTGCATTGACTACTGATTACATCAACGATGATGAAATTTTCCGGGGATGATGATGGGCTGACCAATCACAGACGTGCGCTCTCAGTTGCATTTGACGGATAGTTAGATAGTTAGGCTCTACTCCGTGCGTGCTTGTGTAGGTCACGAAGCGCCCTTGCGTCGAACACAAATTACGCCGTTTGTCTCCGTACCTAGGCAAACAGATAAGTATAAACTAGGTGGTGTAATAATGGACTCAGACCTGACTTTCCAAGGTCACATAAAGGAAATGACAAGGTCAGCTTTTTATCACCTGAAGAACATTTCAAGGATTAAAGGAATGATGACACAAGGAGACCTAGAAAAACTCATCCATCCATTTATCTCTACCCGCCTTGATTACTGTAACAGTATCTTCACAGGTCTACCTAAAAAATCAATCACTGTTGGCATTTTCTCTGGCCGTATTCTGTCCCGGCCACACATGTGAAAACAGCCTGAGAAGTTGCCCATGAACAGCTCCCTCCCTCGGACAGCCTCTGTGGAGGAGGTGTTGGCTGCAACACGACCCAGACCTGGAAATGGCTCCATGTATAGCAGGCGGGGTTTAGCGCCTGTAGTTGGTGACTTGGTGGGCGAAGTTTGTACCACCGGACAACATCAAATTCGCTTTTGACACACGTCGAGATGCAAATGTTCAAGCGTCCAACTAGGGGCATGCTGATGCTTTAGTGTGGACATGTAGTTAGAGTCTCATTCAACCATGAGTTTGCTGAGCTTGCTCATTTACAATATAGTGTTGGACAAGGCTCAGTTCTGGGACCACTACTATTTCTGCTTTTTCTGACTGGATTACTCAGAGCTACCGCGATGTAGCCTATCATCTGTATAATGATGACATACAGCTGAATTACTCCTTTATGAATTTAATAAAATCCAATCTCTTATTAGTTGCCTCTCTCAGGTAAAACAATGGCTGAAGAATAACTGTCTCATAATCAATAATGCAAAAATGGAGACAGTTGTTGTTCCTGACAACACCAGTCCTGATACTAAATATAACTGTGGCAACTTGAGTTTTATGGAAAAAACTTCTCTTCGTAATCTGGGAGTCATTTCTGACGTCTCTTGTACAATATTCTATCATCAGTTTTTATCCTTAATGTACATCCATCCATCCATCCATCTTCTTAACCGCTTATCCAATTCAGGGTCACGGGGCAGCTGGAGCCTATCCCAGCAATTATCAGGCGTTAGGCAGGGTACACTCTGAACAGGACGCCAGTCTGTTGCAGGGCCAACACAGAGAGACAGACAACCATTCACACTCACATTCATTCCTAGGGACAATTTAGAGTGATCAATTCACCTATCATGCATGTTTTTGGACTGTGGGAGGAAGCCGGAGTACCCGGAGAGAACCCACGCATACACGGGGAGAACATGCAAACTCCATGCAGAAAGACCCTGCCGGGATACGAACCCACGACCTTCTTGCTGCAAGGCAACAGCGCTACCCACTGCGCCACCGTGCAGCCCTCCTTAATGTACATATTATTCTTATTTTCTTAAATTCAGTTTTTATATTTTTTATACTTGTGTGAAGCCAACGCCTCTATTATTTCTCACGTTGCAGCTGTTGCATCTAAATTTCCCCTCTGTGGGACAATGAAGAATTCTTATTCTTCTAACTAAGAACTGCTTTTTTCCAACCGCTCAATATCTCTAAGCTTTATTAATACTTTACTTTACTTTATAACTACTCTTACTACTTCATGACTTTATTAATCATGCACTTGTCTCATCTCAGTTGGACAACTGTAACAACATCTTTACCTGTCTTAGTAAGACAAGCATGGGTCACTTGCAATATGTACAAAATTTGGCTGTGAGACTTCTAATTTGCATCAACACAAGGGCACATATCATCAAATCAAATCAAATCAAACTTTATTTATATAGCACAATTCATACAACAAATGCAACTCAAAGTGCTTTACAAATTAAAATGACCCCACATACCCACATTCCCTCCCATCCCCAGAAATACAAAAGCAACCCGACAACAACACCCCCTCATCACACCCATCCTTCAACACACACACACATGCACAAACACACACTTAAGGACATAAGATCACATAAAAAATAAAATTAAAAATTAAAATAAAACACCCCAGGCTGAGTTCAGATGATCCAGGCAAGATAAATTAATATCATGTCTTGCTTTTAGAGTGAATTTTAAACTTTTAATTATGACATTCAGAGCCCTTCATGGACAGGCCCCTGAACAAATTGCTGGCCTGATTCACAACAGGGTTTTTGCCTGCAGTTTAAAGCCTAGGCAAGACAAGGCAAGGCAATTTTAATTAGACAGCACACTTACAACACACGGCAATTCAAGGTGCTTTACAGGATTCAGTGGTAAGGAAATCAAATACATGACAAATTAAAACAGAGAATCACTAAAAGAAAGCATTAAAGTAAATTTATAAAAGAAAATGTATGTAAAATTATGAAAATTAAAAAAGAAAACATTTAGCAATTGAGAAAAGCAACAAAAGTAATTAAAAAGAATAAAAGCAAAAGTCATTTCAGTTACTCATAAGAAAGTCTAAATAGATTCGTTTTTATTTTTGATTTAAAAGAGTTCAGTGTTTCGGCAGTTTTGCATTTATCCAGTATTGTTCCAGATGTGGGGAGCATAAAAACTAAAAGCTGCTTCTCCATGTTTGGTTGTAGGGACGATCAGTAGACTAGAGCTGGAGGACCTGAGTGATCTGGATGGTTTTCATTGCGATAGCAGTTCTATAATGTACTTGGTGCTAACCCATTCAATGATTTATATATTATTAAAAGCACTTTGAAGTCTATTCTCTGAGCTACAGGGAGCCAGTGTAAGGACTTAAGAACTGGGGTGATGTGTTCTACTTTCCTGGTTCTAGTGAGAACACGAGCAGCAGCGTTCTGGATCAGCTGCAGCTGTCTGATTGATTTTTTAGGTAGACCTGTGAAGATACTGTTACAGTAATCAAGGCGGGTAGAGATAAATGCATGGATGAGTTTTTCTAGGTCTCCTTGTGTCATCATTCCTTTAATCCTTGAAATGTTCTTCAGGTGAAAAAAAGCTGACCTTGTCATTTCCTTTATGTGACCTTGGAAAGTCAGGTCTGAGTCCATTATTACACCACCTAGTTTATACTTATCTGTTTGCCTAGGTACGGAGACAAACGGCGTAATTTGTGTTCGACGCAAGGGCGCTTCTTGACCTACACAAGCACGCACGGAGTAGAGCCTAACTATCTAACTATCCGTCAAATGCAACTGAGAGCGCACGTCTGTGATTGGTCAGCCCATCATCATCCCCGGAAAATTTCATCATCGTTGATGTAATCAGTAGTCAATGCAACGTTTGGGCACTAGATGATGTACATTCAAAGGCCAGTTGATTTAATATGGTCTTTTGGCGATTTCAAACACAAGGAGATTTCGAGAACAACTAAACAGATCGCTGTGTTTGTTTACATGTGTTTATTGAGTATTCTAGTAAAAAGCGTACTTTCTGTCGGCCATTACTCCTCTAGGGGGAATCCATTTAAAAGCTGAACAAAACGACACTGCAATGGTAGGCATACTTGCCAGAAACAGTTAGTGCCCCCTGCTGTCCTGGTGGGGAAATCCTTTGCAACACTGACGCACCATCTGACAAGTAGAAAAGGAAAACATCCCTGTTAGTATATGTGTGTCTGGGAACAAATGATGATGGTGAAGTATAGGAAGTAGGAAGAACTCCCTGCCATCACGCTAATCTTTATCTCTTTCCACAGACTCCAAAACATCCATATCACTTCCTGTCAGAAGAAAAATGTTGGTGAAAATTAAAAGATTACAGTAAAACTAAATCTGCCAGTGATATGAACAATTTAGGAACTAACTCTATGTTGGATAGCACAGGGATCACAACCCACCCAACAATCAAAGATGCACAATTTTAGAAAAAGATTGCTACAGAATATATTGTACTGTTCTACTGACAGTTCAGGTAACCGTTTAACTTTGTTTGGTAAGAAAATGTTGTTGTTGTTATATAAATAATAACTGACTGAACTGACTATTAATGATGTGTAGGTGCTGGGTTAAATCCAATGGTAATGCTGCACAGAGAAAGGGAAAGACCTCTACAGGTTCCTGCTGTCTGACTCTCCATTAATCTGAGAATTTTTCAGTAGGGCATTTGATTACTAAAATATTTAATAGCTTTTTTAAACAGCAGAAACCCTTTGCATTCCCACTTATTCAAAATCCCTTCATTATTATTTCATCTTTTTTTTTACTCCCTCCCTGAAAAAAAAGCTGTATAGTAACTTTCTCTTGGATGGTTTAGGTTTCGGAGCAATTTGCATTTTCCTAAGTTCTCAACTGCCAATGCAGGAGCCTGTGCAACATTCAGAACTTGCAGTATGAGCTGTTGTTGTGCTAATTAGAGGTTATTCAGTTTCAGATAGAAATGTTTTCTAATGCTGTTTTACTGCTTAAGTTCTGGAATGGAAAGATCCTCAGCTTTCACTGTGGCATGGAAATAAAGGGTGTGGTCAGTAGATTTGGTGTGTTTCAATCTTATTAACATATATTCTAAGTGTGTTCACATATATAGAACAGATTATATTTTTACAAAATTAAAAAGCAATAAACTAAAGATGAAGCAGATGGGTTCAATGAATGAATTATGTGACTTCTTATCATATGTGACAGGCCAGTTAGAACCCACAGCTGTTCATAATACCAATCAGCCTATATTCCTTTAGTTACAGCCTGCAAACTAAAACAAAAAAGTCTATTTTTGAGTGTTTTCTCAGAAATTCACGCATTTGCCAAGGCATGCAGGTCCTGGTAAATCGCAGTGAACCAGATGTAAACTTGTTTCAGCAGACTTTATTGGGATTTCATGTGACAGACCAATACATAGCCCATAATGGTGAAATGGAAAGAAAACAATAAACGGTTCTCACCATTTGTCTCCACCAGCTTCTCACAACTAGACAGAAAAATTTTCCCATTTCCCTTTCTCAAAAGGTTCTGACAGACTCAGTCAAAGTAAGCTGAGTATTGCAACATATGCTTATTATCTTTTGGTTTTGGACTCTGACTGGACCTTTCTTCATGAACCTGCTTTGATCTAAACCATTCCATTATTGTTTTTACTTATTTACTTTAAGGTTAAGTTGATCTTTGTTTCTGATGTTGGTGTTTTAAACCCAGTGTTTTACCACATGGAGACCCTCCATGCTAGGGGTTCCGTCCGCTTGGTCTGCACCACTGTTGCTTCAGAGATTGACTTCATGTGGGTAGCCGGTGGCCCTACAGTGCAGGCTTATGGCTGTGGTGTGGCCCCTGACTGAGGTAGTCTCTGTGGAGGCAGCCGCTGTAGTCGAGAGTCGGTTGGCTCCTAGTGTGGGTGGATTACCAAGATATTGTTTCCCCTCAGCAGTGTCAAGCCAGATTTATAAGTGTTCAGGTGTTTATGCTTTTATCATTTAACATTTTGAGACAGAAACAAGGGACTGGAGACCATGTCTTTATAATTTGGGGGAAGCAGAATGTTGAAGGGGAAGAGTCTGACTTTTTTGATTGTGTATGACTGTGTGGGTTTTATAGGTTTTCACTTTCTGTGACAACTTTGTATAGTTTTTATCTTGTGTAACGCTTTGTGCGTGCAAGAAGCTAAAGATAAGAGGAGCACTCTTTCCATCTTTAGCTACACTAGTAGTCAGGACTATCTTGATCATCAGATGGCTGACTAAGGCCATGTCCACACTAAGCCGGATAATGCCATAAACGTATAATTATTTATTCTACACCCCCCTATCGTCCACACTAACCCGCCGTCGTTTAAGGTCTGTGGCCGGATAACTATTAGCCGGGTAAGAGAGCCGTGTAAATCTTAATTCAACGGCTAAACGAGCTAGTGTGGACAGCTTCCCCGGATAATGAATGCTGCGTCAATAACAATACGACACTTCAGACAAAGACAACAGCGAAGAGTAATAAATCGTTCTCGTCGTCTGTCCACACCAAAAACTCTCTCTTCTTCTGAGCAGCTATTGTTCTCTTCCGTTAACAGGACAAGCAGATATGTACTGTGCTGTAGAGCTTCTTGTATATATTATGTCAGCGCTGGCGTCACGTAGATTATACGCGTTTTTCGTACGTCTTTTCGCGCATGCCCAGTAATTGCACAGGTCGGTATGGGATTGCGCAATCATGGGACCCTAAACGGACCTTAAACGGGGCGTAAATGCTCGTGTTGAGTGGATAACATTAGGCGTCTAACTCCCCGTATAAGCTTATCGGCTTAGTGTGTACGTAGCCTAAGACATGAAGAACCTACCTACATACAGTCAACATGGCTTTGGTACACATCCACACTGATGTTTATAAGTTTTGATATGAAGCAGTTTCATGGTCATAAAAGTGTCTCACATTTTTTTTGGTGTTCTATGCTAAATATGCTAGAAGTAGACGTAGCTTAGCACACTAGTGAGTTATTTTTATATTGGATTTAAACATCAACATACCTTCAGTGAGGGAAAGTTAGCAGATTCTGAAACTTTGGCTCCAAGGATCTGGATGGATTATTAACTATTAATATGTCTAATATCACAAGCAGCATAGTATTTTGTCAGTTGAAGCCTATGAAATTTTATTCCCGTCCTTTTTTCTTCGTTTTGTGCAGTGTATAGTATATATATATATATATATATATATATATATATATATATATATATATATATATATGTAAAGTACAAGTACAAATACAAATACAGTAGTACAAGTACAAGCAGTCATCGGGGGGAGGGGGGGCATTGAGAAGACAGCGGAAACACAGAAAGAACAAAAGGAACTGATGTAAGAGTACTCTATACAGGAGGGTCTTTGTTGACATCTTTCTCTGTCTTTGTGCACATGCACGACTGGCTGGGTGGCAAAAAACAAACAAAATGAAGATATGACAAACACTTCCAAGAGAGTTAGTGAAATCCCCGATATATAAGCACTTTAACGTCTGAATTCAGGGAGCGGTTTAGAGAGAAACTTACAATCTGTTTTGATGGCAAAATCTAAGTTATTCAAAGCCCTTATAAGATCTGTGACACACGTTGGTTTGATTCACAGGGGTCTTGGCCAAAAATCTGCTGGGGAGACATTTGCTCCTATTTAATAGAAAGTGTTGGACTCTTCACTCATGAAAACGTTTAAGTTTCAGAAGTATGGAGGCCTGAGATTATGTTGTTTAAGGAAAGTTGGACTGATCTCTGCAAAACGGAAAGCAGTGTTTCTGCTAAAAGCAGAGGTCGAACTGGTAGAGTCACAGAGTGATTTGCATCACCTGTGGATGATCGCCTAGGACAACAGCAAACTCGTCAATGCATTGATTTATTTATGGAAATGTAGTCGCTGTTGTGCAATTTCGCTAGAGAAGGTTCCTGATGTCTGATTCTCCATTAATCTGAGAATTTTTCTGCAGGGCAATTGATTGCTAAAATATATAATAGCTTTTTTAAACAGTCCTAGCCCTGGGAATATCACTGCTTCCACCTTTTGCTTTTTTAAATCTAGTTTTGAAAAACATGCAATCGTTTAGCAGCTTTGAGATTTAAAGTAGAAGCAGTTGTAAAGATAGGGCTTACAGCTGCTGGTGTTAGAGCAACTTGGTGTTTGGGACACCTGAATCAGAAAGCAGAAACAATGTAACACTGAGGATTTTAAAATATGCAAACTTGAAGGCTTTTACAGAAACATATTTCCTGAATAACAAATACATCATCAGAAGGACATGAACAGAGTGAGCTTCACAAACTGTCAGTTGCTGCAGGAATCCAGGCTTTCATCAGAGCGTCTTAGTTTAATCGTTTAATTTTAAGTTTAAAGTTCAATTTCTCACATTTTTCGGAGGGAATTCAAAAAAAACTTTTTATCAGGCCCACAATGTGCCATACAGTCAACCACACAGCAGGATTGACCCAACTGCTTCGCTAAATCCTCCTCCAAACATTCAAAACAATGGAATTATATGTAAAATACGCTGTTTCTTACAACCCACACAAGTGGCTCAGATAGTGCAGCTCATCCAGGATGACTAGGATGCAAGCTGTGGCAAGGAGGTTTGCTGTGTCTGTCAGCAAAGTGTCCAGAACATGGAGGTGCTACCAGGAGATAGGCCAGTACATCAGGAGACGTGGAGAAGGCCGAAGGAGGGAAACAACCCGGCAGTAAGACCTCTACCTCCACATTTGTGCAAGGAGGAATAGGAGGAGCATCCTCAGACACCTTGTGAGACTATATGCTGGTTGGGTTGGCCTCATGTGGCTGGAATGTGTCAGCAGTTCCTGCAAGATGAAGGCATTGATACTATGGACAGATCCACCTGTTCCAAAAACCTGAATCTAATTGAGAACATCTGGGACATCATGTCTAGCTCCATTATCCATGCAACGTTGCTCCGCAGACTGCCCAGGAGTTGGTGGATGCTTTAGTCTAGGTCTGGGAGGTAATTTTTCAAGAGACCTTCTTTAGGAGACCATCTGCCACCTCATCGGTTGTTGTAGGGAGGTCATACAGGCAACATGCATACAGCCTCTAGTGTGTTTGTCCACTTTAATTTTGAGTGTGACTCCAAAAGCAGATGTCCATGGTTTGATCAATTTGATTCCCATTGATAGTTTTTGTGTCATTTTGTTGTCAGCACATACATACATAGCAATGTAGTTAAACATTTTCCCCTACTAGTTTGAACTTCTGCCAAACTAGTTCAGAAATACTCATATATCATAACTCATTTTGGTAGTTGCACCTTTGGCACACTAATACGACTCAGTTTGCCATACCACACAGGCTCTCACGGTCATTATTGGGAGTAATGCATTACAAATGTAATGAGTTACAGGAATATATTACTTTTTTCAGTAACTTGAGTAATGTAATGCATTACTTACAAAATATACAGCAATGTATTACCAGTTACAATTTCAGTAACTCAAGGTACAAATGCATTTTAAATTGTTTTTCTGGTCGAATTATGTAACAGACCAAATGAAGTTGGATACGGTAGAACAAGATCCACTTCCTGTTGCTCAAAACTAAAACATCAGAGAATCAGGACAGCTGAGGAAAACATGGACTGTACATTTAAACATTATTCACACTGTTTTCCTAACCATCTTCAGACATTGGAGTCTCATCCTTGTCAACCATCTTTGTGATTAACACTTTCAGCACCTTCTTTTGATTGATTTAACAAAAATTACCAGGAAATAGAAGGCATGTAAATGAACTAGAGACTTCATTTTGATAAAATAGTGTTAAAAATACAATATTTGTGGTGTGACACTGGTGTAAAATGTAAATTGATAAGTTACAGTGGTTAGAAGCGTGTTAGAAATTTAAGATATTTTGCCAAAAGTAACTTAAAGGAGTGTAACTCGGTTACATTTTTAAGACAGTAGTTTGTAATGCAAACATGTTACATTTTGACATTGACACAAAATCTTCAGTGCATAACAAATGTTTGTCCATTTCTTCACTCGTGCCTGTTTCCTGCTTTTACTCCATCTGCTTCACTGCTACAAACATTTGTTTTCTATCTGTGTGAGTCCCTAGGCCAACTGGTCGAATCCCAACATGAAAGTCCCAATCTACGCTTAGTAGAGCCAACTTCATTCAATAATTTGATTTTCTGATGACATGTAAACTGGGATGGAGGCTCCTATTCTGGTTAAAGTATTATCTGTTTTTTTGCCACATCTCAATTTGAGGTGTTTTTATATGGGACTCGAGTCTGTATTCGAGTACTTTATTTGCTCAAAATCCACTTATTTCGTCCCATGTGAACACAACCTGGACCGTGGCAAGATACAGTCCAAGAAACCTTCCTTAGAGGTTTTATCGGAGTCCAGTTACGAGTGGATACAGATCATATGAACACACGCCGTACCCTGGGTGTACCTGTGTCAACAGACATGCTCCACACAGAAGTGACGACACCGTCAACCGAAGTTACCAAATCCCCGCGCGACCATAAAGAGAGCAAAACAACACTGTTCAAGCATCCCACAGCAACACACCAGGAACAGCAGGTTTATGACAACACTCACCCTGTAGATGGCTTCAGGTAGCATTTGACCAGTAGAACAATGTGTTTACATTCTAGGCCGTCACTCGTTTTATGATCTACTTCTCACTCCCTTGTTTGTTGGATAGCTACAGAATTATTTGTATACCGCCACCTGCTGTTTTGGTGTAGTCTGTCATCTAAAACACTGGAATCCGGTACGTACTGAGACCCGCACCATGTGAACAGAAAAAAGTAGCATTTTTCTCTGGCCGTTTTCTGGCAAGGCCACACATGTAAAAATGCCCTTAGATGTGCTTGTAAACATACTGACTATAAGCACGTTTCACTGCTGAGGAATGCTGCTGAGTGCATTTGGGTCAATGTTGCTGGACCTGGTGAGTAGGGAACAAGGCCCAGGGATTGTGGTATAAAGTGATGAAGCTCTGTGAATAGCACAAAACACCAGGGAGGAGCCGGCTGACCTGCCTGAAAGGGACGTGGACAGGGGTTAGAAAAGAGGCTGCTTAAAACTCAATCCATCCAAACGTAAATGTTTGTCCACAGCTTTTCTGCTGCCATTAGAGGAATGCTATTAACCCGATTCATTGTGCCCTGTGGGAATAGTCTGACTCAACTTGGCTGCTAAGACTTGAGATTTGTCTACATTCCTCTTCTACAAAAGATGTAGGAACCAAACACCCGGGCCCACACAAAAGCTGTGGATATCTGATCTTCTTCTCATAAGGATAAGTTTTGTGTAGGAGAGGAGAGCTAGCTGTTTCCGCTGGCACGTATAATTGTAGGTCTGCGTTCCCCACAGTGGATCTGGCCCCTGCTCTGGCTCCTACTGCTTTGTTTCTTTCTCAGCTCATGTCCCCCACACCCTGGCCAGGAGCCTTCAGGAAATATTTCCTTCTGTTTCGGGTGTGCCTCTATATCCACACAGATGGTGATTTAGGCACCCCGCATGTCAAGCACCTTTTTGGGCTTATCGTTAGCAGTGACTTCACTGGCTATGACTTCATGCTCCACAGGTTTGTTTTATTTGCATAAACCACGTGTTTAAACAGAGCAGTGCCTGTTTGGCCGGCGGGTGTGTGTGTGTGTGGGGGGGGGGGGGGGGGGGGGGTCAGATCTGATAAGAAACAGGAGGGTTCATCTCTGTCTGCTGTGGTGGTTCAGTTATGATTAACCAGGTGTTCATATATCTACTGTAATATTAAAAATTGAGGCTTTTTTATTTAACTGATATTTAACATATTTTTTTTTACATCCAACCACTTTAACTTACCATTTCTTAATACTATGATGATTTTAGCCCTATGATCCTATAATGACATAGTATAATAAAATAATTGCTATCTTGTGAAGATGAAGCTATAACTATATTATGAAACATGAATATGATGACCACAGTGGAACATTATCTCCCTATTGTCTGTAAAGCATAGTTTATACTTCTCAGTCTGCGTAGCAACGGAAACACGCAGCACCATTATCCATTGAAGCAAGGGCTCTCTAACACACATGCAAGCATGGATGGAGTAGAGCCTAAATTTGTAGCTATCCATCAAACGCGACAGAGAGTATGCCTGTGACTGATCAGCCCCAGATCATTTCACCAGAACGGTGCTCTATAGTCGATGTAATCAGTAGTCAGTGTGGCTTTTGGGCACTAGATGCTTTATATTGCAAGGACAGCTTATTTGACATGGTCTTTTGGTGATTTTGAACACAAAGAGGAGTAGGGCACAACAAACCAGACTGCTGTGTTTGTTTACAGGCTTCTTTAGAGTATTATTCTTTACAGCTTAAACAAAACTTACTTTCTGTCATCCATTGCTCCTTGAGGGGGAATGGGTTCACAAGCTAAAGAAAATAAACTCTAGTTAATCACAAACAACAGTGCAATGGTAGGCAGACCTGCCTAAAAAGTCAGCACCCCCTGCTGTTCTGTTGGGGAATTGCTTTGAAACAGTCAGTACGTTTACATGCAGCAAGATAAATATGAATTATTGAATTATAGTATTTGGTCACAATCCACTTATTTCGTACCATGTGAACACAGACTGGACTGTGCCAGGATACGGCCAGAGAGACCTGCCTTGGAGGTTGTATCCCAGTCCAGGTACGAGCAGGCACGGATCATGTGAACACAACCCGTACTCTGGCCGTACTCAAGACAATAGACATGCTCCACGCGGAAATGACGACACAGCCGGCCGAAATTACAGAATCACCTCGCGACCATAAAAATACCAAAACAACACGATTTAAGCATCCCACACCAACACAGCCGATTAAAAAATGGCGGGTTTACTACAACACTCGCCCTGTAGATGGCTCCAGGTAGCAGCTGACCAGTAGACCAGTTTGCTTACATTCTAGGCTGTCGCTCATTTTATGACGTTGGTACTTCTAACTCCCTTGTTTGTTGGAGAACTACAGAATTATTTGTATACTGCCACCTGCTGTTTAGTTGTAGTAAGACACTTGATTCCAGTACGGGTCAAATACTTGCCATCTGAACAGAAGAAATTAGCATTTTTGTCTGGCCGTATTCTGGCACGGCCACACATGTGAAAACGGCCTAACACAGGACTCCATGCAAAAGTCAAGTCCATTTCAGCAGTAAAGCAGCTCAAAGTGCTTTACATTATAAAAACAAAACACAACAAGCAAAAAAAGGACATTACTGTGTCAAAATAGAGAGAAGTGGTGAAAACCTACAATCCAGAGTTGAATAAACAAGTTTTAAATAATTATTAATCAAAGGAAGCTCTGAACAAAATGGTTTTTAGCCTTTATTTAAAGGAACTAGTGTTTCAAAAGTTTTCTGGAGCCTTTTTTACAGATTAGAGGAGCACAAAAACTGAATATTGCTTCTCCAAATTCGGTCCTGGATTAACTGCAGTTGTCTGAATGACTCTTTAGTAGGGGTGTGCCAAAATGTCAAACATCCCGGTTCAGTATGTACCATGGTTTAATGTCACAGTTTGGTACATTTTCGATAAGTAAAATAGTAAAAAAAAGGTTTTCCTGTTGTGTAAACAGGTAATGCTTTAATTACATTTAAAATAAAGCTTTACTTCTATTAAATTCTCCAACATATTCTCAGAAAACAAAAACTTAAAAAAAATACTTTCATAACTTGTTACCCATGCACAGGTCATTCTGTGCAGTTTCAACAAATCAGCATTTATTTTGGCCAATTTAGCCTAGGGGGAAAAGATCCCAAGAGGACAGTGTTTCCCCTCTGATTAACAGCATTCACAGTTCCCTTTTGGTGTGTGGCTGAAGCCGAAACAGCTCTGGATGGGGGAATCATATCAACGTAACACCGGCACACTGCTTTCGTCTTATCCACATATGTTTTTTCCTCATTAGATAGAAAACTCTTAAAAATTTGAGTTTTTAAGAGTTGAACTAAACTTGATGCACTGTTTTCTAACTAGAATAAACTGGAATGTATGTATGATTAGACTGAAATTACATTTTTTGTAAAGTGCCTCGAGATGGCACGTGTTATGAATTGTTGCTATACGAACAAAATGAATTGAAGTGTATATATTTTAAGGTCATGAACATACTTTTATGTATGCCCACATTTCAGTATCAAACACTTATTGGCCTGATATAATATCCACATTTTCTTAGTAACAGAATTTTGGAATTTTATTGAATGCAAGCCACACTCATCATAAATGAGCAGAAATTAATGCTGGGAATTTGCTAGTCTTTGTTGAGTAATGCTTAACGATAGAAGTTTCCGCCTATGGCACACTTCTGTGAGGGCATCATTTATAGACAATCACCTATAACCTGACTGAATTTTTTCAAATTTGGACAAACAAACCCATATCATGAATCGGGGCCACATTTGTGGATGGACGGACGGACGGACGGACGGATGGACGGAGGGATGGATGGATGGCAACTGTTGATAATATAATATTTGAACTGACATATTTCACTAGGTAGTGAAATCTGTATAAAGTCCAGTTCACACATTTTTCATTTGGTTTGGACTGCATTGTGTCAAACTGTGTGAGCACTACAGAGATGGATCACTGTACCGCCCAAGTGAGTAAAACTGCACAAAATCTAGCTCAACTAGGGTAAAAGGTCATGAGCATATGCCACTAAAAGCCAACAGATATCTCAGATGGCAATGATAAAATTTCTCGTACACCTTCTTTGCTGCCAAAGCTTGAATTTGGTTGCTATGTCGCTCCACATGTTCTTGGGTGTAGCCTCAATTGTTACTACTGGCTCTCGTCACTATTTTTGTTTTCCCCATCACTCCCTGGGTGTAATTTCATTAGGTATTTGCAGACCGGAGTCGAAGATTTTACACAGCGTGAAGACTTTCAGAGGTTGGATTCGGTCGTGTGAGTTTTCAATAAGCTGTCCAAAAGCCTGTCACACTGGAAGGCCACACACCTGTGACTCATGCTTACGCTTACGCTAACCGTTTTTCATCTCAATTCCGTTCTTGACAAAAGATTTGTCTACAACGGCCAAAACTAGTGCAGAAAGTGCCCATCCCCATGGATCCTCCAAACAGTTGACGGAATACTAAAGGCAGTGTCCCGAGTGAGAGTGACCTAATTTGCATTACACTTGATAACATTTAAAAGCAGAAATCTGAAACTATTCCAGGAAGCCCACCTGAACCTGCTCAGAACCGGTTTGGTTAAAACTGACATTCAGTTGATTTGTATTGCAAATGGAGCATGGGGAGTGCGGGAGGGGGAGGTCACAAATACCTATGGGGCACATCTCATGGTCGTCAACAAGGCCACAGGGATAATTCAGTCCCCTCCTCCTAACTGTTTCACTCCAGCGCATATTTATATTGGTATACTTCCTGCAACAAGCCAAAGCAGATAGTCATCATGTTTGGTGAAAGCCTGGCTCCTCTTATTTCGTGTCTCCATCTCACGTTTCTGTTGTAGTCATAACTTTAGAGATAACACTTCAGCAACATGATGGAACTATAGTAGATACATATGGATTGGTGGCCATATTGTGTCATAACAGACCATGTGGATTGTTTACAAATGTAACAAGGGGCCAATAATGGAACTAACGTGAATATGATGACCCCATATCTCCCCTGTTTCCCAGATCACATCGCCTACAGTATCCCACTACTGGCCTCGAGAAAAAAAAAATCTAACCATATCAAACTGTATTGTAGAGCTAATTTTAACTTCTAGAGACTTATTCACACCAGGGACTTCCCTTGGATAGGACGGGGAATGCCAGAAAAAAACATATCTTCATTTGATGTATTTCACTTTAATCTCACACATCACCAGGCCACTTGGACCAAACTAGCAAATGCCAATCAGCTATTTAACCCGATGTTCTCCATGCATGTGATGAATGCAGCAGTACCAAAAAACTGCAGAAAGTGAGACACTAGGACGTGTTGTTGTGGTAACACAGAAGCAGAGAACTTTAATGTCGAGATTTACAAGGTTTCACATCACAAATACAGATGTGGACATCTTTCTCTCTTTGGTTCACTTCCTCTCTTTGGTCCGTTTTCATTTCCTGCTGTAAGTGAACTACAGCATGACACACTAGCAAGCAAAAAGAAATCTGGGTTTACGGAGGACCTTTAGCTCAAAAAAAGCAGATTATCCAAGAAAACAAACTCTGGCTCAGTGAAAACTTACCAAATTTCCCTTGTATAAAAGTTCCCCAATTTACCTATTTCAACTGACTGCCAGGTGCTACGGTTATAGCCTGTAAAGCCTGGTTTATACTTCTCCATCTACGTTAAAACTGATAGATGCACAGAGAAGAGACCAATTATATAACTATCCACCTCCGTCTACAGAGTGTATGTCTGTGATTGGTCAGCTCCACCACAGCCAGAGATCATTTCATCAACGGTGCTCTATTGTTGCTGTAATCAGCAGTCACTGCAGCGTTTGGGCACTACATGCTTTATATTGAAAAGACAGTTTATCTAATTTTTTGGTGATGTGGTGAACACAAGGAGGCGTAGAGAACAACAAACCAGACTGTGGAGCTTTTTTATGTGTGGTTTTAGAGTATTCTATGAGCAGCACTTTCAATAAAAACCTTTTCAGCACAGTCAGAACTTACTTTATGTCGGCCATTGCTCCTTGGGGGGAAATTAGTTTACAAGCTGAAGAAGTTAAACTCTAGTTAACCAGAAACGACACTGCAACGGTAGGCAGATCCGCCATAAAATGTCAGCAGCCCCTGCTGTCCTGGTGGGGAATTGCTTTTCAAAACGGATGTACCAACGGAGAAATATAAACAAAATAATGTCTCCATTAATCATCGCCGTCTGGGCGCAAACTTGCTGAAGAATAAGTATAAATTAGGCTCTACACATCCCCAAGTAATAATACCATCACTTGGTCCTATCACTTACACCAGGGGTGTCAAACTAATGGCCACATCTAGATTATGAATGTGCTTAAAGGGCCAGTTGTGGCAGAATGCATTGCTAAAAAAAAATGTTAAAATATTGTAGCTTTCTCAGCAATCAATAAGAAATCTTTAAAATAATATATAACATCTTTCTCTGCTAATGCAATTAGGTACTATAAAAATAAAATCTGATTTGACTAATAAAATATTATTCAAACACACAACTGTTATCTTGAATTCTAGTTATTTGGCCCGCAAAAGTCGAGAGGTCCACATTATTGGTTATGGAGGGCCGGATTTGGCCAACAGGCTTTGAGTTGGACACCGGTGACTTACACCATAGAAACATTGCTCTTTGGCACATGTAGATAATTACATCCTAACCATTCCTCCTGTCTGCTCCCCATGGAGATGAACATTTTTGTTTGTAAGTCAAGATCATTTTGTCTCAGATTCTATAAACTTGTACTTCTGAAACTTTTGAATATTGTGATGCTCTGTTAATAAAGTTGTGATTACAGAACACAGATGTTTACCCTGAATTATCATCATAGTCTTTAGACATATATACAGCCAAATCACCACAACAAAATATATTGGGTTAGTTTTTATGGGTGTAACTGCATCTGATCTCAGACCATTTGTGTAAGGATTTGTCCAAAAGGATTTCAGATCATCGTGATGGAAGGTTTACTTCCATCCATCCATCCATCCATCTTCTTCTGCTTTTCCGGGGTCAGTCGCAGGGTCAGCAGAGAGACCCAGGCTTCCCTCTCCCCATCCACTTTGTCCAGCTCCTCAGGAGAAATCGCGAGGCGTTCCCAGGCCAGCAGAGAGACACAGTCCCTCCAGCGAGTCCCGGGTCTTCCTCTGGGTCTCCTCTCCTCTAGGTGGGATGTGCTTGGAACACCTCACCAGGGAGGCAACCAGGAGGCATCCCGACCAGATGCCCCAGCAGCGGCTCTACTCCGAGTCCCTCCCTGCTCACAGATCTTCCCTCCTTTTTTATTAATCTTGTCATGTTTAGGAAGCTGGGATACTCAGACAACCGTCACTTGTAAACACCATACAGAAAACACCTGCGAGTCCTGATGACCACACCACTGTCCAGTCCTGCACTCTACTTTATTTAGGCTTTTTAAAAAACGTCATAGTGGTGTAATGATCAATTATTTGAGCTGTGATTCTTATTATGATTCAAATGTTTTAAATACATTTTTAAGACTTTGTTGTTTTGAATAGTGGAACTTTTAGGCAATATTTCAACATGTGTACAACATGTATGTGGACATTTGTGTATTGTTGTATTATTTGTATTTTAAATCTTCTTTATTAGGCCCATGTTTGCCTACAGTAGAAACAATAGTGCTTCGTAGTTCCCTTGAGCAAAGCAAAGACCTTTTACTGGCATTTTTCTTCCCCCTCTCTCTCACAAGCTCCGCCCCTAATTTACATAGGAACTGTGATTGGCTGACTCAGAGAACGGTGCCGTCATCGCTTGGGGCGCCCATTCATCTCTGCAATTGGGCGTTGGGCTGTGCATCTTATTAACAACGAGGGACATTTCTCCATTTTGCAGTCCGTCTACAGCGAGATCAGCACCAATCTGGGATTTTATGAATTCACCTCAACCCGCCAGCTTCTCCCTGCTGCACTGAGAATCCTCTCTACTCTCTCTGGACTCATTTTCCTCTCAACTTTTCTTTTCTCCTGCAAAGAAAGAGACGGACAGAAAGACAGGGGGACTGAGAGCTTTTGAACAAAGAAGCTTGAGGGTCTTTGTTCGGGTCCTTTTTTCTTTTTTTTTTCTTTTGGGGGGATCGATCGGGTTTCTTTGTTGAAGCGATAAAGCATGGGAGCCCAACTGTCCAAGACAGCTGGAAACGCTGAAACAGCGACTGAAAAGCCCGGAGAGGCTGCAGCTTCACCCAGCAAGACCAACGGACAGGTAAATGAGATTTTATCAGGCATCTCAACGGGGCAGGGGTGGAATCTGTGCATTGATGTGGAGAAACTGATATCAGAGCGCACCTTGTTTTCCTTTTCTTTTGGAGGATTACGCTTTGCGTGCAACAGATTGAAATAAAAATGAAATGTCCTGAGTAGGACCGAGGCTGCTCTGAGGCTCGACGGTGGTCTGACCAAATAAATCTTGTTTTGAAGGCAGCCTCGGATGAATCCTCCTGGGAAGTGAATGAAAATATTTGAATTGAACCCGAACCGATTGTTTTTGCTTCTTTCTGGGTGAGACCGAGCTGCTTTAGACGGGAATAAAGACGTTGGTGGGTGAAAGTCAGCTCAGAGGCCAACAAAAGCTCGGAGCACCACGCCTTTTGTTGCAGATGCTCGGCTGGAAGGTGGAGATGGCAGCCTGTTATCTCCCAGGAGGAGGTGGAGGAGGGCGCCGAGCAGTGCGCCCCGCAGAGGAGGCAGCGGGTGCTGCAGACGCTCCTGCAGCGGTGCCGCTTCACTTTAGTGGGAGCTTTCCCTACCCTAGATTTTATTAATTGGAGATTAAAACCTAATGAGCGCCAGGGTTCTGCCTCTGAGTCTGCTTCAGTCTGAGCGGGAAAAGAGGAAACTGTCGCCTTTTATTTAGTAAATGCTGTTGATTCACAGTGGTTTACTCTGAAAAGCAGAACAAATGTGTGTGTGTGTGTGTGTGTGTGTGAGGTGGTGTTGGCTTTTGTTACTGCTGATCTGATGGAGTCTGCTGCCCCTTGTGTCCACCGCTGGGACCGTCGGCCCCAAGTGTTGGAGGCCAGGGCCGGTCTTTGTGCCACTGACCCCTCTCTGTTCCTCCTCCACAGGAAAACGGACACGTCAAAGCAAATGGAGATGCCTCTCCTGCTGCAGCTGAGAATGGCAAGGAGGAGGTGCAGGCCAATGGCAGCGCAGCTGCCGAGGAGAGCCCCAAGGAGGAGGGGGAGAAAGCCGAGGATTCCCCGGCTGAGAAGGAGGCTGCTGGCGAGGAGAAAGTAGAGGCAGCATCTCCTGCTCCCACTGAAGGAGGAGCTGCGGCAAAGACAGAGGATGGAGCCACACAGTCTACCAGCAACGAAACCCCCAAGAAGAAGAAGAAAAAGTTCTCCTTCAAGAAGTCATTTAAACTCAGCGGCTTCTCCTTCAAGAAGACCAAGAAGGAGACGGGCGATGGGGCCGAGAACCAGGAGGCAGCAGCAGAGTCACCAGCTCCTGCCGAGGAGGCCAAGGCTGAGGCCAAGGAGGAGCCAGCAGCTGCTGAGGAGGCCAAGTCCGCGGAGGGGGAGGTGGCTCCTGCTGCAGAGCAGGCCAAGGAGGAGGTAGAGAAGAAGCCGGAGGAGGCAGCAGGAACAGAACCAGAGAAACCCACTGAGGAAGATGCAGCCCCGGAGGAGCCAAACGCAGAGGAGAAACCGGCCAAGGAGAAACCAGCCGAGGAGAAACCAGCCGAGGAGAAACCAGCAGAGCAGAAACCAGCAGAGGAAAAACCAGCCGAGGCCCCCGCAGTGGCAGAGGAGGCCACACAGGAGGCAGCATCAGCAGACGCCCCAGCTGCTGCCCCGGAGGCTTCTGAGTGACACCAGAGCGAGGAGGAAACCGCGGCAAACAAAGATAATCAAAGAACGTTCCCTGTTAGTGAGTCGGAGCGCCGCCATGCCCCGCATCCGAAGAACTTACTGCAAGCAGGGAGATTTTAAAGCTTTCTTAAGATTTCATTTACAGTCCCCCCATACAGAACCAATCTCAGTCCAATGGGTGGCTTCAGTACGACTGATCCACGCTCTGCCATCTATTTTTACATCAGTATTACCTTATTTGGTTTGTGTCCTATTATTTTTATACAAAATGTAAACCAACATGGTAATGGACTTGGCCAGGGTATGAAGGAGAAATGGGATTGGTTTGTAAATGGGGGTGGGGGGGGGTTTGGTGGTGAGTTCAGGGAGTCTGGGAAAATGTGCCACTATTATATGAGTGGCTTTTAAGAAGAAAACTGAGACCAACGTTGAAAAACTGGGCTTGGTGTACGACACTAAGACATCCCAGAGGTAGCTTATTAGGACATGATATCAACTTTTCACTTCTCCTTAGCTGTACCAGTCAGTAATTCAGTAGGGATGCCAGTGTATAGGCTTTATTGGTCATCGTTTTGGGATAAACCAACCATCCATGTAAGTATGTATAGGCGGGGTGTTCTTAACTGTGATTATTGTACAAAAGAAAATCTTGATCTCAAGAAGCACATAAAGGTTTGCAGCTCTCTTTTCCACTTGCTCTTTTTTGTAAGATACACACAGCAGACATACTGATCTCTTTCAAGTGACTGAACTGAAAACCAAGCTGTGATGAGTGGTAACCTTTTCTACACTGTGGTATGTTCCATTCCAGCAGACGGATCCTTTCCCAGTCGTCTTTCAACTTCAATTTATCGACCTGATCAGATGCAAATGTTTGTGTAGCATCTTTTTTTGTCTACTTCCTTTTCTTTCTCTCTTTTTGTAAATACCAGAGAAGCTTCAGTTTGACTTAGAGATGGAATGTAACTTTGCCTATGAAACAGTTGCTATTAAAACCCTCCTGCTTAAGGTGTTCTAATTTTCTGTGAGCACACTAAAAGCAAAAATAAATGTGACGAAAATGTGAGCTGGTCTGTGCCTCATTACAGGAACAAACATTTGACTTTTGCCCATGCCAAGAAAAAAAAGAGGAAATAAGAAGTAGGCTAAAGATAATGTACAGACCACAACATGTTTGTTAAAATGAGAAGCAAACACAAGACTGCCACTTCTAGAACAACGTGCCCCACTAAAGTATCGATCCTTCCAACATTTAGAGCCATAAACTTCAATGCATAGTCCATGAAATACACATTTAGCACATGCTTTATGCTATTGTAGCAGTTTTCTAACTATTTTGGACCTCAGCAGAGATCTACAGCTCAGGTGGGAGAATCTAGAGAACATTTATAAACCACACTCTGCTCATCTGGCTTTTAGCAACCGTAGAACAAGTTCTGTTTATATTTGATGGAAATATTCGTGGCACCAGCATGCAGTATGTGGAGTACAACTAGCACTGCACAATGCCCTGAACGCACCATGTTGACAGCACCATGCAGTCGGAGCTGATAGAAAGATAGAAGACACTAAATCCAGGAAGAAAACATTGGAGGCAGCAAAGACCTGAAGATGAGTCGGAGCGTTCACCTTCCAGGAAGACAGCAACTACAGCCAGGGATGCCACGGAGGTGGCAGCGCCGCCATATTGGATTGAACTCATGTAGGAGCACACAACTGGGTACCGGTAACTGGCCAATGACGTTCTCAGATCGTACTGGTCTGGAGATTTGCAACATTCAATAGACTTATATAAACGATTCTATAGAAGTGGTCGTCCAAGACAAACTGAGCACAGAATCCAAGGAGGAAATCTGCTGTTGCTCTGGGTATGGACGGTGTAGGCTACTTTACCGCTGACAGAAGAAATGGAATATTTCTAAAAACTGCACTGGAAAAAGGCTACTCTTGAAACAAACCAAAAATCAATAAAATATAGATTTTCCTTATAATGCACTCAAAAATCCGGAATGGAATGTTGGTCATTTCAAAGTCGTTTTTAAATGCTCTTACACACTTGACTACATTTCCGCTTTAATCCGGTCAACACCTTATACATTGCACGGCCTTGCTGTGCTTTGTTTTTCATGCTGGTCTGCAGAAGATGCTATGTCGCTAACAACAATAATCATGACAGCACTGCCCTCTAAGCCTCCATGTTCTGGTCTCTGAGTATAACTGGAACGCTTTAAGTGGAGAATTACGTCAAAGCGACTCGGACGCCCGAGTATCCGAGACAAATGGAATGCAGCATATAATCTGTGTGGGTAGAACACAGCATTTAGGCCTGGAAGCTCTGCTACTTAACGGAGTCAAACACTTAAAAAGTGGAAACTACTTAGTTACTAATAGCGGGTTTATTTATTGTGGTTTAACATTTGAAACCAAATGACTTAAGTTTTGTGGTCTAGCCCGGTCTACTGCACCGAAAACAAACATGGTTGATGGAGGAAATAAAATAGTGATCTTCACATGGAAAACGTAAAGTTTGCCACTAATAATGAGTCATAAAGCAGATATACATTACCAGGGAGCTGGTGATGACTTTGGCCTCAGTGTCAGTTACTTTCAGAAGTGAATATTTTTTATATTCTTTATGCAACCTTCCTCCATCTGCCTTTATGCTACAGATTGAAACCAATTAATTGTTTAAGAGGAATTAGAATCATGTCCAACAACTTCTATTAGGCAATACAACATGTTATTTGGTCCATTTCGTGCCAGATTTATTCCTCTGTCTTTACTCAGATTTTTGGATGCTTTTTCTTTGGAAAGTGCGCCCCCGTGTGGCTTAATGTTTGCATTACACAATGTTTAAAAAAAAATTAAGCCTCACACAAAACGGTATCAAAAGGTTTTATTGACAATTTTAAAATATGAAAATTTGCAATCAAAAGCCGGATAAACACTCTGCAGGTTCAGCCCTGGTCTTCTAAAAGAAACGGGCTCATGTCTGAAAACGTATCAAAGGATTTCCGGCCTACAAGAGATTTCCAGGTTCAGAAACTGGTGACTGACAATAAATAGGACGTTCCGAGAACATCTGAGCAGACTGGTGGATCCTTGGATCCAGCACCGATTGGGTCAAATGTGGTCAAGATGAAGACTTCAGGCACTGCTGGTCTGGTCCGTCTTCACAGCGCTGCAGGCCCATGGAAAGCAAACATTAACACTTAAATGAGCAGAAATAATCATTTAAACCAGTTTGGTCAAATGTGCAAACACTTCTTAACCAAGGCTTCTATGAGACCTCCACTTCAAAATGATACTGTTAGACCAATGAGTTTACTCTGGTTTTACCATTTGGTTTCAGGCTTTTCTGGACCGCTGTCTTTTGTCTTGTCCTCTTCTTTAACATCTGATGGGAGGGGGGGGGGCAAAACAGGATTAAATGACGTCCAACTTTATTCCATTACTGTGTCAGCATAAAGTCACTGACCAGCCTTCTTCTCCTCGCTCTCCTTCTTGTCCTCGACCACTTTCGGCCTTTTGGCGCCCTTCTTGTGATTGGCTGTGTTCCTCCTGCCGCCCTGCCCCTCATCCTCAGAGTCAGAAAACTCTTCATCACAGGCTATCCTCTTATCTGTAGCACGGACTGCAATCATACAGGACACAACAGGTATGTTCATCCGTAAACGTCTGAGCAGATAGAACCAGACCAAACAAAGCCGTGTTCTACCAGATTCAGCATCTCTGCATTCATAGTTCAGTCCTACAAAGAGACATACTGGAAGTAACACCAATAGTATCAAAGGACTTGAAGGATGTCAGGAAAATGACCGGATAGGCAAAGTTTGGCTCAAAAGTGGGACTTGGTAACTTTGTTCCTGTTCATTATGCCAACACAGCTCTTAGCAGCAAAGTAAAACATACTAAGCACAGAAGCATTTCTGTGTTCTGTAAAGGAGATTTTTAGGTGATTTATCTAAGTTTGTCTCTTTAAAAGTAGCCTTACTGGACAATCGTTTGTCTGGGTCCTCGGTGTCTTCGTCCACTGTGTCCTCTGGGACAGCGTCCTCTGGGATGGCCTGCATCTGGACGCCTGGGGCATGAGGTAGCATCCGCAAGTTCTCAAACAGCCGCTGCCTGAAAGCACAGAGTCCAACACTTAGAAGGATTCTGCTGTTTGAAGAAGCGGATCAAATTCTGTTTAGCAGATAACTGGCACCATGAACTAGATCAGTGGTATAAAGGCAAATCAAGAAAACATTCACACATACTTGATCTTGTCCATGTACTCCAGTGTGTTCTGGTTGGTCATGTTGGAGGGGCTGATGTGCAGCTTGAAGTCAGGTCCAAAGTACTCAAAATAGTCATTGTATGGAAGCTCTGTAACAGGAATCGCATAGAGAAGTGGAAGTCACAATCAGAACAATAGAACCTGAGAGGAGCACCATTACAAATAATTATGAGTCAATGAATCTCCTCCTGTTGTTGCTCTCCTTCAGCAGGCCTCATTTCTTTGACATGTCTGTCTCTGAATATTTTCTAAGGTTCTTCTGTCTCTCTTTCTTCGCTTGACCATGAGGCAGAAAAAACCCAACATACAAGCTGTTCCTTCTACTTAAAACAAAACGTGTCCAAGTTTCTTCTCCGAAGTTTGTGTTCAACAACAGATGGGAAAACAGGAACATTTATTCAGTAGCTGTATGACAATGAAGGGGGGAGTTTAACCTGACAGCCTGCTAAAAGCATCTACCTGTTCCAGTCTTACCTAAAGAACAAGGGCTTCTTTGTGTCAACAGTTGGAATGGAGTCCCCCAGGGCTACATACTGAGGTCCCTCCTATTTAATATCTACATGCTCCCACTAACCGAGATTATACCAATCCGATAAGTTCCATAACTATGCAGATAACACTCAGCTATACATTACAATGTCACCAGGTGCTTTGGAACCCATCCAAACCTGATGTGAATGCATTGAACAAACCAAAAGCTGTATGTCCCACAACTTTCTCCAACTGAATAGAAACAAAACTGAAGTAATTATTTTTGACCTAAAGAGGAACGATCCAGAGTCGGCACAAAGCTTCAGCTAAAACAGCTAGAAACTACTGACCAGGCCAGAAATCTAGGGGTGTTTCTCAATGCCCAGGAACCTCGCCTTGATCTCTTGATCCCGCCCTGGTTGCCTAGGAGATACGTCATCAGGGACCGCCAAGGCGTGTTCCGATGTTCATGTGCTACCGAGGAATCTGTCCTCTGTTTGTTACCCGTTTAGCTAACTAACCAAGGAGACATCAGACGTGCCTTGATGCCTTCTCTCTGTCAAAAATTTCCCAGAATACAGCATGGTAGGAGCCGGCAGCACCTACTTCGGGGGAAAATTTCTATTTTAAATGTAAGTCAACTAATTTTAACCATCGGGCTTATATCTAAAATTTTTATTTTTTTTGTTATTATTTTTTAGATCCAAAGCAGTTATATATGGTTGGTTAGTTGCTTAGTATATGCAGCTTCGGTGGCTACCAGGTACTAATTCGTTTGCACATTTGATTTAACTGACATATAAAAAAAAAAAAAGTACAACTCTCGTTATACATTTCCAGTTCCATGGTTGAAGTAATATTACTACGCTACAATGCTACTACGATGGACGGGACGTAAACAGAGAATGTAAGCCGGCAGCCGTGGTCACGTAAGGAAAGTCTGTTCCAAACCGTTTTTTTTTTTTTTTTTTTGACCAAGGAAGGACAGTGTCCTCGGAAGCAAGGTGCCTTGACATTGAGAAACACCCTAGGTGTAATAATGGACTCAGACCTGAACCTCCAGGGTCACATAAAGGCAATAACAAGGTCAGCCTTTTATCACCTGAGGAATATTTCTAGGATTAAAGGACTGTCGTAATGGGAGATAAAAAAAATTCCTCCATGTGTTCATCATTAGTCGTATTGATTACTACAAGAACATCCTCACAGATCTACATTAAAAGTCAATCAGAAAGCTGCAGCTGATCCTGAACGCTGCTGCTGGCATCCTCACTAGAACCAGGAAAGTAGAACACATCACCCCAGTTCTAAAGTCCTTCCACTGGCTCCCTGTAGCTCAGAGAATAGACGTATAAATACTCCTACTAGTTTAGAAATCGTTAAATGGCTTGGCTCCAAAATATCTTGGAAGATCTGTTGTAGTTGTACCAACCCCCCAGACCACTAAGGTCCTCCAACTGTAGTCTACTAACCATACCTAGAATCAGAACCAAACTTAGAGAAGCAGCTTTCAGTTTTCATGCTCCCCTTATCTGAAACAAACTTGCAGAAAACTTAAAATAATGTGTTCCTTAAAATCAAAGCTATACACTCAAATTTTTACACTTAATTTTAATAAATAATAAATGGAACTTCAAACTAGTCTGTTTTTCCACATATCACTTTCTGTGTCTTTCATTTTTCCTCTCTACAGCTCACCCCCAACTGTGTTCATACGCCATGTCAGTTCTCTTTATGGTTTCAGCTAAACGTCAAGTAAAGTTGTTCTGCTTTATAACGAAAGCAATTTGCTATGAACATCCAAATTAAAAATGACTAACATGATGCTGATTGATCAGGTCCCATCCAAGGTGTCTGTGTCGGTGGCTGCTGGGCCTCAGCTGAGCCTATCACATCACACATAAGTAGCTCCAGTCATCCAGATAGCCTCTATTTCACTGCCCTTTCACTCTGAGGGGCCGTGGGAACAATCAATCCAAAAACCAACAAATTTGACCAGATTCCATGTTTAATATGAACGAACCATCAGGGATGTCTGTATCCAGAGCAACAGCCGTCTCATACGTCCAGCAGCGGGCCACGTTACGGATGGTGTATCCTCCACCCCCGAGCATCAGCAGCGGCAGGTTAAACGACTTTATGTACTCCACACATTTGGCGTGACCTGGTCAGACAGCAGGACAAACAGGAGGCATTTTCTGGAGCTTTCACACATCTGGAAGGGTGAGGTATACAGTAATATGTGTGTACCTCGGATGGTGAGGTTGAAGCAGCCGAGGCGGTCTCCGGAGAGAGAGTCTGCACCACACTGGAGAACAACAGCGCTAGGCTGGTACATCTCCATCACCTTGGCCATCACCTGCAGGGTCAGAGTGCAACATTCCTATCAGAGTTCAGCCATTCATTTTCTGCTCAGGAGAGGAGCGTGTTTTTGGACAGAGAGGTAAAACCAAGGCCTCCACCTATGAAAATGATCAGTTAAACAGCAAGATTTAAACATGTACAAGCTCACTCAAGTTCTTCTGCAGCAGAGATCCGTCCACTCAGTGACCTGCTGAGAGCTGAAGCTCTGAAGTTTATTTCTAGAACATGGCACAAAACAGTCAGATTAAACTGTTCTGACGCGTCTGTAAGTTTAAAAGTTCCTTTTGGATACAACCTTAGAGCAGGTATTAAACACACTCATTAAATCCACATTAAAAAAACACCATTTTGTTTCATTGGTTTGATAATATTCTGATAATGTATTATCCTAATCCTATACGCTGGCTCTTTTTTGATTTTTGGTTTACTGTTGTAACTACAACCTAGACACACTAGATGATGCTGTCGTGCTCATGTTCCACAGCCAACCTTTAACTCTAAAAGATGCAACAGAATCAGTTCTTTTCTGAAATCATGAATCAGAACATTAATAATGAAACTAATAATGAAACTGACTCTCAGTGTTGCATGAACACTGCTCAATTTACTGTGTACAGCACCCACCATAGTCATCCCCAATCAACATTAATGTAGAGAAAATGTCTGACCAGGAAAGTAGAACACATAATCCCCGTTCTAAAGTCCCTACACTGTCTTGCTGTAGCTCAGAGAATAGACTTCTAGATACTCCTACTGGTTCATAAATCACTAAATGGTTTAGCACCGAAGTATGTTGAAGACCTGCTGACACTATAGCAACCCAAAAATCACAACCAAACATGGAGAAGCAGCTTTCAGCTTCTATGCTCCCCTTATCTGGAACAAACTTCCTGATGACTGCAAAGCTGCTGAAACACTGAGTTCGTTTGAAACAAGGATAAAAACCATCTGCTTAGAGATGCCTTTGAGTAATGTTTTCATATATCATTTTTTTGTGTTGCATGGTCTATTATGTACTTTACATGTCATATGTTCTGTGAAAGCTATATGCTCCTTTTACTTTATCACCTAATCATGTAAAGCACATTGAATTATGCTATCATTTAAAGTGTGCAATACAAATACCTGCCAGATACTTCTTTAAAAACTGCATGAACAACATATCGGTGTATTTGTGAGAAATGAAGTGTACACAATGGAGTGACTCATTGTAAAACATTGTAGTAATTTGGATTGATTGGAGAATAATAACAAAAGAATCTCATTTTTTGACCACGATTACATCCTGCTATTGTAACTTTGGTTAAAAAGTAATCTTTGTCAACAGTGTCCAAGCTAGCTTTCAGTGTCACTTTCATTTTCTTCTGCTTCCAAACGGGTGGCTAGTCTCCGTGATTAGCTCAACCCATCTGAGTGCTGATCATTAGTATTTAAGCTGAAGATGCAGATAAACTGGATCAGCGCAAACTTTAAATTTTGACCCAATGGGACACATTCAGAGACGACATGTAATATTAGACAATGTATGTTTCTAAAATGTTATCAACTGTTGTGGATGTGAGAAGAAGGTCCAGGTTTCTACGTACAGGTTTGAAGATTTGTTCATAGGACTCATCATCAATTCCATCCCGCAGGGGGAAGTTGACGGCATAATATTTGCCTTTTCCAGCTCCAATGTCCTAAAGCAGGCCACAAACAAACATAGGTCAGCTTCTGATCATCAGAGACAGCAGCACTTCCAACATGACTCCCAGCTGATGCTGCTTTTATTGGAAGATCCTCATCTCACCCTGAGGTCTCCCGTTCCAGGGAAGTACTCCCCGTATTTATGAAAGGACACGGTCATGACTCGGTCTGTGGTGTAGAACGCCTCCTCTACTCCATCTCCATGATGGATGTCTATATCAATGTAGAGCACCCTCTGGTGGTACCTGGGGTAAAACAGGACACAGACAGGGCTGAAAGAAGCAAAGCAATATGGCTGAATCTGGTTTGTGAAAACACTGGTTGATGATCTTACTTGAGCAGCTCCAAGATGGCCAACACAATATCATTCACGTAACAGAAGCCTGAAGCTTCAGACTTCTTGGCGTGGTGGAGTCCTCCGGCCCAGTTGACTGCGATGTCCGTCTGCTGCCGGTTCAACTTCACTGACCCAGCTACACAAAGCACAAGGAGCTTAATTAAAGAGAAATGTCTCAGCCACAAACACCTCCGGCTGATGTATTACTAGGCAGTCACTTATGGTAGAACAAGTACATAGAAAGACCTCATCAGGTGGTGTCCAGGTTTAAATCTGAGACAAAAACAATTTCTAGCTAAAGAATGGCTCTGAATGCTGATGAGAAAATCTTCATTAAAAGATCCTCCAGAATTTGCAAAAGGAATAGAAGCTTAAAAGTAAGATCAACAAGTGTTTACATCTTTTAGTTTACATCCTCTGCGTTGTCAACATGTCCCCCAAATGGCTATTGAAATGATTTGGGTTTTAATCACTACATTCTCAGACATGATCACTTTACATGCTTGTTTCCACTCCAGTTAATGTACATTTTGAAAAATCTAAAACACAGTTCAAGAAAAAACAAAACATGAAGTTGAATAAATCTTTTGATCTCCTTCATTTCAGCTAAACACATCCCATGATCTACAGGACTAGAAAGTCCTGCATTCCACTTTTCAGATCAGCTTGGACAGATAAACCGCCCCATACTGATTTATCTCCAATGGAACGACGTCTTTGGCAGCCACTGATTGTGTAAGCTGTTCCCGTTAATGAGATGAGAGGTCTGTTATTCTCATCACAGGGACACTTCAATTGGTAGAGACAGAATGTAAAAAAGATTGTGAAGTTCTTTCATTTCTATAATAAAGCAAAAAATGTTTCGTCAGTAACAAAACTTCACCTCGATACTTTGATACGTCCCACATGGAAAGAATCTATATAAACATACAGGTTTTAACATATTTTGACTGTGACGTTTTGGCCGGTGAGAACGCACCAATAACATTTCCCCTGGTCTGGATCATCCAGATGGTCTCTGGCAAACTTTAGAAGGGGCTTGACTTGTGCTGGCTTAAGCATAGGGACCTTTCGGGTGCTGCAGGATTTTAATCCATGATGACGTACTGTGCTACAATAGTAACCCTTGTCACTATGGTAACTATGAATCACCAGAGTTTATCTGAATGAGTTATCCCTACCTTGAAGAAATAAATGTATTTTGATGAATAAATCTATAACCTATTATACTTTGGACTTACCAGCAGAGCCCCCTGCTGACAGCTGGCAGAACTCAAACAAACCATCAAACACAGGGCAGTCCTCCCCAACGTTAACTGAAAGGAAGTGACAAAAGAAAACTAGTCAAATATACACAAAGAATGGTTCCCAAACGTTCGCCTGTATCCAATCATGGAGTAAAGTGGTCTGAAACGTGCTAAAGAGGCAATGAGCTCTCACATCGCTGCATCTGCTTGCTGAACTCAGACATGTTGTCTGGCCGTATGGATCGAAGGAACTTGATGTAGTCGTCACTGTGGTACTTTGTCATCTCGTCTGCAGTGGCTTTGTGTGGCCGCTGAGGAGCAAACAGACAAACCCAATGATAACTCAGATGGGGAGAAGAGACTGTCCTCTCTGGATGATGGACTTAACTCACACTGCTACATCCACAGTGACATTTCAGCTCATTTTTCAGACAAACTCTTAAGAGATTCATAATTCTGTTTCAAATAAGAAATGAAGGTTAGATGTACTGAGTCACACAGACAACATACATAGACCTCCATCTTTCTGTACAGTCCATAGTTGAGAAGAAGGTTGTGAGTCATCCGGATGCGATGCGGCTTCATTGGATGGCCTTGTCCATAGTAATAATTTCCTATATCACCTGCAAAAACAATCAGGGAACAGTTCAATGTGAGATTTTTTAGGTTCTGGCTATGAAAAGTCCATGTATCCAACCACCCACCACCTATATGTCTATGGTAATAGGCAGACATGTGAATTAGCCAGAAGCAGGAACTAGTTTAATAAAAACATTCCTATAATATTTTCATCTAAAATAATTTAAAATCATCGTGTTACTTTTGACCTTCCTCTACCACCTCATGTTTAGGTGTGCCTCAAAGTTCTTTCTCTATTGGCTGACAGTGACAAGAGGATTGACTTGATTTACTTTTTAAGGCATCTAATAATAAAGAAACTGTTCTGTCTCTATAGGCTACTTCTATAATGTGGCTTAAAATTGTATAAACGAGGAGATGAAGGGAAGATTAGGATGAGGAACAGCACAAAAACCGAAGGAATCTCTACGAAGATGGCTGCAATGAGAGCCATGGAGTTCTACAGTTATTTAAATTAAAGCTCACACCAGACAGTTTTCTAAGGCCATGTCCACACGTAGCCGTTTTTTTTTTTTTTAAACAAAGATTTTCCTCTGCTCCTTGAAAAAAAAATCTCCATCCACACATAACCGGATAAATGCGTTTTTCGGCACATTCATAGACGTGGCAAACCTTTAGTTCTCCCCAGTCCTATCCGCCAAGAGAAACTTTATATCCTCTATCTTCAGCACGCAGAAGTCATAAAGCTTATAAAAAGCAAACAAACACGACGCGCTTTAAAAATGGACGATAGCAACACAGCGCTGAGGAAATAAATGCTGTTTTCGAGAGTAAACACAGGTCGCACATGTGGTGTTGGAGCATTTTTTGTTGCGGATAGTGGCGTTACGGCTCTTAAAACTCCGTTTTCAACCGTCCACACGTAGATACTGAAAACGGAGAAAACGCAAATCTCAACTTTGGCTGGAGTTTTTAAAAAGCTTCGTTTTTGGTGCCCAAAACTTCAGGCTACGTGTGGATAACAGGCCAAACCGTAGAAAAATATCTCCGTTTTGTGAGATACCCGGCTACGTGTGGACAGGGCCTAAGTATACACTGAGATTTAGCTGCTTAAAGAGCATTTCACCTCGGTAACAGTAATAGGACGATAACAATGCCAACATCAACCCCCCCTTCTGCAATCAATGTCCGTTAGCGGCCTAATTTACCTAATGTGGTTAAAAATGTGATGGGTTCTGGGTTGACTGAACGGCTTCAAACATCCTTTTAATTCACCGTTGGACTCTGACTCCTTTCTGCATTTCCTAGAGTCCAATTTAGACTCAGAGGTGACCACACAGATAAGATGAGGAAGTGATGGGGCTGGGAGTGAAATCGGTGATACTATTGTGCAGTCGTTTATTTTAGACAGAGACTGTTTTACATTTACATCGGAGCATAGGTAAGATCAGGCACTGGTTAAATAGTAGCTCCCCTGCTGAGTGAAAGCAGTAACAATAATACAAGCTTTACGTTAAGAGTCTTAAAGGCACAATGTGTAATTTTCGGCCAGTAGGGGGCAGTGCATACCTAAATTATCACAAGCATGCGGTATCTGTGTCTTTGAGTAAGAAACTCAACAACGGAGGTCCAACTAGTGCTGTTTTCAAACGCTCACTTCCCTGAGAATGATCTATTTGCGGCAACATGACGAGCACATCAGTCTCTCTTTCATCGCTTGGAACTAGCGAAGAAGTAAAAATGTATTTATGGCAAAACGTTTTTGCAATTTGAGGGGAAATCAATGTTTTAATAGCGGGCGTGTTCCGTGCGCTTTGTCCGTCCGGGCTCTTGTAGAAGTAAAGACGTCATCTAATATGGTTTTCCCCTGAAAAGAGGACCCGCGCCTATGTATTTTAAAATGGATTTTTAAAGTCATATTTTACAATATTGCCAATATCTTGCGATTAATGTGCTTTACGTAATTATTATTACATAATATTTTAATGGCTATTTTCAAAGATGTACTGCAAAAACTACACACTGTCACTTTAACGTATCCACTAACACCATAAAGTGTTACCATTTGGGCTGGACGATAATTCGATAGCAATATATATTGATTGTTTAATTCTTAGTTAAAATTAGTTCACTGAAGAATAAAATGACTGGGGAGGCACTTAAAATATATTTTTTACATTATGTGATTTTTATCGATAATTATCTATATCGATCAATATGACTATTTTTTTATCGGTATGCTTTTTTTCTATAACGCCCAGCCCTAGTTACCATATCTGTAAATTTTCGGTATACCGCCCAGCCCTACTGGTAAGTGAGAATGTTCATTAGCAGTAATTTTGAAATATCTATAAAAAAACAACAAACAAAAAAAAGAATATACCGCAATACATAACGTTATCGCACATGCATTAGTTAATGTTGCAATATAGATATGAGGCCATATCGCCCAACCCTATAGCAACAGGCATCGGTGTGGCCAAGTCTTCTTCAGAACTTTTGTATGGCTGCACAATATATCATAATTATTGTTTCAAGGTCACCATACAAAACATTATTATTAATTCTGTTTAAAAAAAAAAGTAAAAACATGCCGTTGGACAATAGTGATTAGCACCAACTTTTTTTCTTCCTCTTTTTTTTAACCCCATGTTTTTCCCCCCATTATTTATCACCCAGTGTTCCTACCTGACTCCAATCCTGGGCATTGCTCTCCCCCTGCCAACCCTAGGGGCACTGAAGCTCAAGCCTCTTTGCCCAAAGAGTGAGCAGGCCCTTCTTTTCACCTAAAGAGGCGGGGTTTCCCCAGCTGGATGTAGCACATGGAAGGATCACGTCATTTCAGCCAGATCCTCCCCAACCCCTCAGGTGCCCCGGTCAGCCAGGAGGAGGCAGTGTACAGCCCAGGACTGGGTGCATGTTTTTCATCATATCAGCTTCTCACGGGAACATGGGGAGAACACGTAAACTCCATATTGAGAAGCCCTTTCGCCGTGACGGATGCTCCCTTCCTAGCGCCAACTTTGAAAATGTCTGCACTAAGCTGTGAACTGGCACCACATTGCGTTTAGAACAGACAAACAGAAAGATGAGTCTGAGACAGAAGTTAAGCAAGGCCTGCATAGTACAGGTGAGGTATTGCGTAAATAAGACCAACTTCAGAAGCCACATGCTGCGACATCAACAGGAGCTTCTGGCTTAGCTGTCCACTGGAAAGCAACTGGGGAAACCCACTTCAACTATCGGCCAATTCTGCATGTTCTCTCAAAATAACTGAGATGAACTTCATTTGCAAATATGCCAGTCTGTATTCTGTGGTTGCTCTGAAGCGGCTAATGATAGTCGTAAAACTGCATTATGTTCTGATGTCTCACAAACTTCTTTCTGAAGAGGTCGACCCAGTAATAATCCATTCTAAATGTTCAGAATCTGAATTGACTCATGAAATTTGAATAAATACCTGGTTTTCTTTCAATCTAGAATACTTTGTCAAAATAGCATATATATATATATATATATATATATATATATATACACACACACACACACATATAAACCTGATTTGAACTTATGTTAAACACCAAAAGGAAAAATACTAATATATTTGGGGATTAACCGAAGTTATGTCATGCGGATGGGTATGGTGTTTTGTCAGAACACTTCCTCTAATTTATATCTGCATGAAAAGTTAATTATACAGCTAAGTTGACTCTATGCTAACAGCAGAAGTAGTAACATCCTTTTTATTAAGACCATGTTATCGACAATGTAATAGCCAAAGAGCATCATGAAGACTGGGAAAAGCCATTCTTCTTTTTCCATGATGTGGAGGAACAAAGTTCAAGCCCAACTGGAAATCTACTAAGACATTAATGAAAAGAACACAACTAAACAGTTTTAAACTAGCCTCAATGTAGGAAAAGCAAGTAGAAAGTCATTGTTGAGAGAGAAGCAGCTTCATTTCTGGCTTAGAAGCCATATAGGTATACAGCTAGTATGTGGAAGAAGGTGCTCTGCATAGATAAGACTAAATGCTGACATGAAAAACTCCTGTGTGACTGTACACTATTATATATTATATATACTGAACACCTCATCCTCACCACGAAATATGATGGTGGCTGCATCGGGATATGGCTGTCTTACTTCACTACAGTGATTCCCAACCAAGGGTACGTGTACCCCCAGGTGGTACGTGAGTACATTACAGCGGGTACATGGAAGAATTTAATATTTCATTTGATCAAAAGTGAAATTCATAGTTTTCTTTATTTTAGTGTTTTGTTTAAATTTCTGTTTAAAGGGGACTTATTCAAAAGAGCTTCTGTTGTTATCACAAAAGAGACTTATTTCAGTTAATTAGTTGTACATTCTACTCCTGGATAATCATCGACTCATTTGACTAAGGGAGTATGTGTGGTATGAGAAAGTGGCTCTGGGGGTACACAAGTCATAAAAGGTTGGGAAACACCATTCTAGAAGACGGGTAAGGTGGTCAGAGTTAATGGAAAGCTGGATGGAGCTAATGGAAGATCACAGTCTAGTAAAAAACTGACTAACCACTAGGAAGGCACGATAGGTCAGCATCAGAGATCAGCAGAAATTTAAAGAGCAGCAGCAAAAGCAAGTGAGGCGGATAAGCAGTGCTTGCCAACAACAATCTGCTAAACTAATATTGATCTGATACCATGTCAAGACATTCACGAGTCTGTCACACAGCAACAGTCTTCAGTCAGAGGCCTCTTCAGATTAGTTGGAAGACTGCTACTGGACCCTCACTACCCATGATGATTCGTTAGGATACTTGGAGGGTATGAGTTATGACATTTAATTTCCCTTTAGAATAAATTAAGATCTTAATTGAAGCAATATTGATCTTGGCCAATGTGAGTGATTTTTCTACCATATTGGCTGCATAATTAAAAATGGGGACGATACTTTAATAACTTATGGTTATTGAAACCTGTTGCTATTTTTTTACTTATTTCAGGAGGGTAGGGGGTTGCCCCTGTAGTATTTGGTCATGTAAAGGTGATAGTGATGCAGCCAGATTGTGGGGTGTTTAACTGAAGTAGAAAAGCAATCTCAGCATAGTAATCGGTTTTTCAATGTCCAAGGTAATGCAAATATAATACTGGTAAATATCAGTTCACTACATCAGCCCAAATATTCATATCGGTGCATCCCCGTTAAGCATGCAGCCAGAGATGAGGTGGGATGGTTTAATTAGCAGAGTTTATAAATTGTTTGCCATTCAATTCAATTCAATTTCAATTCAGTTTATTTATATAGCGCCATTTCACAACAGATGTCATCTCAAGGCACTTTACAAAAAGAGTTATTACAATACAATGTTTAGTGTAGAAATTACAGAACCACAGAAGATTGCGTCGTGGAATTCTCAGCAATCCCTCATACTGAGCAAGCATGCAGCGACAGTGGGAAGGAAAAACTCCCTTTTAACAGGAAGAAACCTCCGGCAGAACCAGGCTCAGCACAAGCGGTTATCTGCCGCGACCGTCTGTGGCTTGGAGAATACACAACAGAGACACAGAAAGAGCAACAGAACTGATGCACAAGTTTGTTGCAGGACGTGGAGAATTTTCCGTCACTGCAATGCCATCTTAGTCAGGGTCGTCAAGCAGGGCTAATCCGGAGCACCTACTATAATAGAAAACAGGTTAGTGCTTGAATTGACAGCACATCATGCAGTTGGGGAGAAGTAGGAGAGAAAGTAGGAACAGACCCTAATAATGTCCTCCAACAGCCTAGCCTAAAGCAGCATAGCTACTAACATTAACCTGTCTCCTAGCTACTAGGAGACCTGGCTACCAACACTCTGTCTGAGTCCTCATGACCCGTGGACGGTGTAGGGCCGGTAACGGCCCCCGTCATGCCGGGGTCTTCTCGGAGTCGGGTTGTTTGAGAATGCAGCCCAAAGTGGGTGGTAAACTCCATCTAAGGCTAAATACCGGCACGAGACCGATAGTCGACAACTATCTTAAGGAAAAATAGACAGAACTGAGAGGACAGAGTTGAAGAGGGCGAGAAACGTTTAAGAGATAAACGGGTGGGGTCCGCACAGTCTGCCCGGGGGATTCAACCCGGCAGGTAATGGGCGGCCGCACTGTGCGGGAGGATCCCCTTGAGGGACCTCTCTCCGGCGCTGGCTGGCCCCTGTGGGGCGCATTTCTTCCGCGGCGGTAAGCCGCGACCGGCTCCGGATCTTTACCTGGCTTACATTAATCTATCTCTACCTAGCTACTCTACCTCTTCCTATCTCTTCCTAACTTTTGACACTCTGCCTGACTACTAACATTAACCTGTCTCTTCCTATCTACCTGTCTGACCTGACTCTAACTACCTATAAACATATCTCTAACTGTAAGCTTTGTCAAAGAGGAAAGTTTTTAGCCTAGTTTTAAAGATAGACAAATTGTCTGCTTCACGAACCAACCCTGGGAGCCGGTTCCATAGGAGGGGAGCCTGATAGCTGAAAGATCTGCCACCCATTCTACTTTTAGAAATCCTAGGAACTACCAGTAAACCTGCAGTCTGAGAGCGAAGGTCTCTGTTAGGAACATATGGAACAATCAGGTCTCTTATGTATGATGGAGCTAGATTATTAAGGGCTTTATATGTCAGAAGGAGGATCTTGAATTCTATTCTAGATTTTACTGGGAGCCAGTGAAGAGAAGCTAAAACAGGGGAAATGTGATCTCTTCTTTTAATATTCATCAGAATCCTAGCAGCAGCATTTTGAACTAACTGAAGACTTTTAATTGTATTCTGTGGACTACCTGATAATAGACAGTTACAGTAATCCAGCCTTGAAGTAACAAAGGCATGGACTAGTTTTTCAGCATCACTCCTGGACAGGATGGTTCTAATTTTTGCAATATTCCTAAGGTGAAAAAAGGAAATCCTACAGACTTCTTTAATGTGAGTTCTAAATGACATATCTTGGTCAAAAATGACACCGAGGTTTTTTGCTTTATTACTGGAGGCTAATTTAATGCCGTCCAGGTGAAGGGGCTGACTAAGTAGTTTCTTTTTCAGAGCTTCTGGTCCAAAGACGACAACTTCTGTTTTATCAGAATTTAGAAGCAAGAAGTTTAGAGTCATCCAAGTTTTTATGTCTTCCAGACATGCCTGTAGTCTACCTAACTGATTGGATTCATCAGGATTTATGGATAGATATAGCTGTGTATCATCTGCGTAACTATGGAATTTTATCCCATGCTGCCTAATTATTTTACCAATAGGAAGCATATATATAGTAAAAAGAATCGGCCCAAGCACTGAACCCTGTGGATAGTAAGAAGAATCGGCCCAAGGACTGAACCCTGTGGTACTCCGCAAAAAACTTTTGAGGTTGAGTAGGGTTTATCATTTACTTGAACAAACTGAAATCTGTTAGACAAATAAGATTTAAACCAGCCTAGTGTTGTTCCTATTATACCGACACTTTGAAGCCTTTCTATGAGAATATTGTGATCAACAGTGTCAAAGGCAGCACTGAGATCTAACAGGACCAGAATGGTCACCAGTCCATTGTCTGAGGCTATGAGAATATCATTAGTAACCTTCACCAGAGCTGTTTCAGTGCTGTGATGAGCTCTAAAGCCTGACTGAAACTTCTCAAACAGCTCATTATTGTTTAAATGCTCACATATCTGGTGTGCAACTATTTTCTCAAGAATTTTAGATAAGAAGGGAAGATTAGATATCGGTCTATAGCTAATTAAGTCGTTTTGATCAAGAGAGGGTTTCTTAAGTAGAGGTTTAATTACAGCAATCTTAAACTCCTGTGGTACATATCCATTGACTAAGGATAGATTCATTATATTTAAAATTGGAGCAGCGATCAGAGGGAAAACTTCTTTTAAGAGTTTAGTTGGGATTGGGTCTAAAACGCAAGTTGAAGGTTTAGATGAAGCTAATAATTTTAGTACATCACAAAGTTCGGCTGCATTAAAGCAGTTTAAGCATATATTAGGTTCCACCATTTTTGAGGCTGCCTCATTAACTAAGGAGGAAGCAAGCATATTGGGAAGGTTCCCAATTATCTTATTCTTTATGGAGTCTATTTTATTTATAAAGAATTGCATGAAGTCGTCACTACTTAGAGCTCGATAGAGCTATGATCCTGTGTGAGTTTAGCAACTGTATTAAAAAGAAACCTAGGATTATTTTTATTCTCCTCGATTAAAGATGAATAATATGATGTTCTAGCTGTGTGAAGGCTCTTTTTATATAGCAATAAACTATTTTTCCATATTAAAAAGGAATCATGTAAATGCGTGGAGCGCCATTTTCTCTCTAGTTTTCTAACATTCTGCTTTAGGGTACGTAGCTCTAAATTAAACCAGGGAGTTAATCTTCTATGGCTAGCCACCTTCCTTTTCAAGGGGGCAACTTTGTCTATTGCCCGACGCAGGGAGGAATTAACGCTATGAACTAAAATGTCAAGTTGTGAGGGGTCACGAGTTAAATCACTGTTTTCTGTTCTGCATTTATAAACTGAGGAAATTAAAGTTGGAAGAGCTTCTTTAAAATTTGCTACAGCGTTGTCTGATAACGTTCTGGTATAATGAAGTTTTCTTTCAGGTTTGATATGATCCATTAGAGTAAGTTTAAAAGTGATAAGGAAATGATCAGACAGGATAGGGTTATGTGGAAAGACTGTTATTTCTTCACAGTCAGTGCCATAAGCCAGCACAAGATCTAAAGTGTGGTGACAAGAATGGGTTGGTCCTTGCACATTTTGAGTAAAGCCTATTGAGTCTAGGATAGTCTTAAAAGCTGTATTTAGACTATCACTTTCATTATCAACATGAATATTGAAGTCTCCGACTATAATGACTTTATCAGTGTTTAAAACTAAGTCAGATAGAAAATCTGAAATCTGATCTAAAAATTGAGAATAAGGTCCTGGTGGACGATATAAGACCACAAACAAAAGTGGCTTTACTGCTTTGTTATGTGTATGAGGAAAGCTAAAAACTAGATGCTCAAAGGAACTGTAACTATTATTTTTTTGGAGATTAATTAGTAAATCGGAATGAAAGATAGTTGCTACCCCACCTGCTCGACCAGTACTTCGAGGGACACTAAAGTTTAAGTAGCTAGGGGGAGTTAACTCATTTATTGTGACATGGTCCTCTTCCTGCAACCATGTCTCTGCAAGACAAAACAAATCAATATTATTTTCACAAATTAAGTCATTTACTAAGAGTGTTTTTGAGGGGAGAGATCTTATGTTTAGTAAACCAAATTTAATTGGTAAACAAGTAAATCTGCTTTTTTTTTAACATCTTCAAAAATGAATCCAGCATCTGGAAATAAATAGAATTGAAACAAAGTTACCTGAGCTCCATATGCCCACCGCAGCCACTATGAGTGTTCTTAATCAACTCCCTGTTTTTTCATCCTTGTGACAACTGTACAGAAACCTGAACGTATACCTAACGCAGCTGCTGGTGGTTACCAGGAAGAGTGCAGTTAGTTTTCTTTTACATTAATAATCATGCATGTAAAATTAAAAGTTATATTTTGGTCTGAAAGAACGCAGCATCTTCCTCCTCACGTTTACTGTCTCCTCAACAGGGGCGTATTAAGTCTCTGTTGTTCTGGTTGCTCCATGATGTGTGGAAAGTTTTAAAGAGTATGAATGAGCTGAAGGATTTTTTAACATCTCTATGTGTGTGTGTCCCACCCCACAGTGGTATGAGCCATCCCAGTTTGGAACATGGTGGTCTGTGCTGTCTTGCAGCATGAACCTGGCAGGCAGTCTGGGTCCTCTCATGGTCACGGTGCTCCTGCAGTACTACAACTGGAGGACAATCCTGGCCGTGTCTGGTGTGTTCTGCGCTGCCTTCTCCTTCGTTTGTCTGGGATTTGTAAAGAACGAGCCGAAGGATGTGGGCCTTCCAAACATCGAAGCTACACCTAAGAAGAGTGCAAAAGGAGGTAAACAAAATACAGGGTTGCTCTTAAAATGCACTGCCACAGATGGAATTTTTTTGTTAAGTGCAACTTGGATGTTTTCTTGTGAGCAGTGGGACTGGCTGACCTGTGTGTCTGTACTCTGCAGCCAACAGTGAGAGCACCCTGAGGGAATTCCTCCTGTCTCCCTTCCTTTGGGTCCTGTCTCTGGGTTACCTGGTCGTGTTCGGGGTAAAGACAGCAGCCACTGACTGGGGACAGCTGTTCCTCATGCAGGAGAAAGGCCAAACTGTTCTTATGGGTGTGCTTTCCCATTTGTTGCTTCATCTGTGCTTTGTGGTTTAAGCTAACTGCTGCTGACTGGGGCTCTGTTGCTAACAGGGAGCACCTACATGAGTGCGTTGGAGGTGGGTGGTTTCGTTGGCAGCCTCTCAGCAGGTTTCCTCTCGGACAGAGCTGTAGCCCGTGTGAGTACCTCCTACAATGGGCTTCAGATTGTGGTTTCACATAGACTCTTGGTGAAATTGCTTCCTTTTGTGATTTCTCAGAAAGGACTGAGCAGTCATGGCAACCCCCGTCATAGCCTGCTCATTCTGATGATGGCTGGCATGTATGTGTCTATGTATCTGTTCAGAGTCACTGTTACATCTGAAATACCAAAGGTAGTTCAAATACATGACATTCTGATGTAAAATTGATAAACTTTACACAAGGCAGCTTGAAAACACTCTCTCTGTTTAGGAAGCTCCAGTTTGGCTTCAAGTCATCCATCCTGTGTCTGTTCTACTTGGAGTGTCAGAGAAACAGGTAGGTGCAGGCCTGATAGCGCTGCGGCGCTATGCCGGATTTCTGGCGTACTGAAGTGTTTAAAAAAAAAATCACGTTTGCGTGATCTGAAAATTCCCAAGATCGGAGATGCGCTTTCACTCTAAACCACACCACTGTAGATCAACTTAAGCCAACACTTTAGCAGCAGCTGTAAATCGTATCCTAACACCTGCTTATAATTTAATCAGCTGCAACATGGTGGCATGCTTTTCTCCAAGACTGGATTTTGCCAGAGACCAGACGCCACTGAATTACTAAAGTTGTCACAGGACAATTTAACGCGTTTCCACAAATACATTAAAAAAAGGCTATAAGGACAAAGATCAATGAGAACTTACCCAGCTTTGCAGTCATGTTGAGGATTGCGATCGTTTGTAATTCCTCACAGCTGATACGAGTCACACTGTTTCTGCTCATCTGACCTCTGCTTTTAGCACAAACACGTCTTTCTGTTTCGCAAAGATCTTCCAAACTCCCCTTTAATCAAAGTAATATCAGGCCTCCAGTCTTTTGAATGCCGTAAACTTTTTATGTGTGAAAGGTCGGCTTTAGGAATAGCGATAAATGTCCCCGGCGGATTTGTGGCCATGATGCCGGTGAATCAAACTAACGTCTTTCACATATCTAAAAGGCGCTTTAAATAACTTCTATTTCGCCCTAATTTTCTCTCTGAAGCTCTCTCAGTTTTCAAATGTTAAAGTGGTTATATATCGGAGATTTTGCCTGCTAACTGTGCTGGAAGTGTTAGTTGCATCTCTGTAGCCGCCGTAAATTTGGTTTGCTTTCTGCGACCCAATCACTTGCGCATGCGCACAAAGATGTCAACAAAGATCCTCCTGAGATTAGCACGTGGAGTAACTTTTACATCTATTTGATTGATTGAAAACCCAAGACCAGCCCCTGCCATATAATCTATGCCTATAACCGACATTCAACTGGTCATGCATCTTACATGACAATTGCAGATATCTGTAATTTAGTTTTGACTTGGCAGAATGAAAGTTAAAGATATCTCAAACATCATTATGACTAGTGCAAATTATTGTGCACACATTGCTCTATTTTAGATATCCATAAAAACGTAATTACTCCTCCCCGCCATAATCAAAGAAGAAGGAGGCAGTCATGGTGTTGGCTATGATCGGAAAAAACAACCAGAAAATGGCAAGAAATTGAACAAGCCTTCACACACAGGATTTTTGGAGAGAGAGAACGTCGTTCTCTTGAAAACTGTGAAAGAAATCTCGGAAAAATTGAACATTTGCTATCACCAGACATAAACCGTGAACTCAAAAGCAATTTGGCTCAACTGAAAACTCTAATAGACGCACATTTCCATGCTGGGATAGACGATAGAGAAATCCCATACAAATGAATAGCAACAGTGACATCTTTTTTCCTAGGAAAAATGTCTTTGTGGATATCTAAAATGACTATTATGGATCGGAAGGATGTAGTTGCGTATATCTTTTTTTTTTTTTTTTTATATTTTTTTATCCCACGATTTTTTCCCCATTATTATCACCCCAGTGTTCCTACCTAAGTACAGTCCTGGGCATTGCCTTCCCTCTGCTGACCGTAGGAGGGCCCTGCACTGAGCTCAAGCCTCCTTCCTACTTGAGGAGTGAACAGGCCCATTTTGTCACCCGAGGGGGTGGGGTTCCCCCAGCTGGACGTAGCGTGTGGAAGGATCACACTATTCCAGCTGGATCCTCTCCAACCCCTCAGGCGCCTCGGTCAGCCAGGAGGGGGCAGTATATAGCCCAGAACTGATACATGTTTTTGTGGGAGTAGCTCACATTAACTACTCAAGGGAACACGGGGAGAACATAGTTGCGTATATCTAAAATGTTCTTTTTGACAAGGCAAAACTGAATTACATATACCAGCAACATATATCCAGTCTAGCTATTAAATGTTAAAATGGCTTTGCATAGTGGAGCACACTCCTGGATCTCACCTAAAGTTTTGTTGATCAGGGCATGTATCTTGGTTTAGGCGCCTCCCAGAAAGAAAAATAAAGTTCAGGCTCAGGATTTTTTTTACTATCACCCCTGTAGGTGTTCCTTCCTACTTTGGGATGTCTGCCACATGTCATCACGTCACAAAAATTTGGGTCTGAACTGTGACTGGACCTTGATGCAAATCATGTTGTTGGATCGTGGGCTGTTAGTTTAGGGTTGGCCGTTAGCACTATCTATCTTCTCATCTTTCATGGTGTCACCACCATGTTTCACTACAAGTGAATTAAAACCAAGATGGCGCCGCGGATGGACGCCTCCGTACTTTGCTCCCTAGTACTTGTTACATTTTTACTTTTTTGCGTATTTTTCTGCACTCCCTCTGCTATTAAAATTAGCAGAGAGGAAAACTTACAAATAGGGCTATCCAGTGCCGGACTTTTTTCACCGGTTTTTAATCAACCAGACTGCTTTATGGAGATTCTGACCGCAGGAGCAGCAGCGCTCTGTGGATTTAGACAGAGACGCCGACGAGGGAAATGAGTTGGTGTGCTCGTTAAATTGCGGCAGCGGGGATTACGCACCGCTCTCCCATCCATACATCTGGGGAACGTTCGCTCTCTGTCTAACAAAATGGATGAATTGCTCCTTCTCCTATCCAAGAACTCAGACTTTCGTCGTTCTGCCGCCTTTTGCTTCACTGAAACCTGGTCCAGTGAACACATCCCGGACAGCGCACTACAGCTTCCGCGCTTCCAGCTGTTCCGAGCGGACCGCTGCGCGGATCTGTCTGGGAAGTCAAAGGGAGGAGGAACGTGTTTCTACATAAATGAAGGTTGGTGTACAGATGTCACAGTGTTAAAGAAGACATGCAGCCCTCACCTAGAGTCTTTCTTCATAAACTGTAAACCATTTTATTCACCGCGGGAGTTCACCTCGTTTGTGCTGGTCGCTGTATACATTCCACCGCAGGCGTGTGTAACGTAGGCATTACATCATCTCGCCGACCAGATCACAGACGTGGAGAAAACTCACCCGGACTCTCTGCTAATCATTCTCTGGGATTTTAATAGAGCAAATCTCAAACTTGAACTGCCTAAATATAGACAACACGTGACGTGTCCCACCAGGGACATGAACACTTTGGACCACTGCTACACCACAATAAAGAATGCATATCGCTCTGTCCCCTGTGCTGCTTTGGGACTTTCTGACCACTGCCTGGTCCACCTCATCCCATCTTACAAGCAGAAGCTGAAATCTGCTAAGCCTGTAGTAAGAACTGTAAAGAGATGGACAGATGAGTCAAAGATGCAGTTACAGGCCTGTAAGTTTCTTCCCCCAGGCTGTCGCTCTGATGAACTCTGAGTAGTCACAGAGTGTGAGTCCATTCAGATGAACAATAAACTATAACTCTGCACTGCTGTATATACTCACTGCACAATAACCCCGGTTTGGTGTACATATTATTATTTATTATTTGTTTGTATTTCTTTTTTTTTATTTCACTTATTAAAAGTTGCCGGAGTCAAATTCCTTGTATGTGTCATACTTGGCCATTAAAGCTGATTCTGATTCTACAGAGATACTGAGTTTAGGGTTATGGGCAGTGTAGATTTTCCAACATAGTGCATTTTGTATTTAGGTGGAAAATATCATTATTTTATCTGAACAGAGTATCTTCTTCCCTGTGTTGTTGATGTGTTCTTCACGGCCTTTCGGCAAATTAAACTTCTTAGTCTACTTTTAACAATAGTTCTTTTGTTTTCTTTTAACTTTGTTTAGAAAGGCCAGATTTGTGGAGTGCACAGCTAATGTTACCATATTATCCCACCTGAGCTCTGAAGCTCTGCTGCTCCTCCAGAGTTACAATGGGCCTCTTGGCTGCTTTTAGCTGTGCCATATTCTATTAATTTTTCAAATGATGCATTGAGCAGAGCTGTGTGATATATTATGAGCTTTAGATACTGTTTAATTGTTTATTTTCTGACATCAGAACATCTGGATTAAAGCTCAGATGAAAATAAACCCAGGAGGAGAATACAATTACAAACCATACTGTTAAATTTTCTGTTTTTGTTGAATTTTAAAAACCATGTCTCCTTCCACTTTGAAATGATATCCTGCTCTGTGTTGGTCTACCTTTAAATCTTGGTGGATTAGATAGAATTTCGAGGTTTAAATGTCACAGAAGATTAAAATGTTCAGAATCCTTCTGGAAGGGAGTGTGGAATAACATTCAAGACAATTTTCTAAAGGTTTGTTTCACCAACAGATTTGGATTCTCTTCCTCGGTGCCATGTTTGGGTTTTCTTCTTACGGACCAATTGCCTTGTATGGAGTGATAGCAAGTGAAAGTGCTCCTTCCAATTTCTGTGGAACATCTCATGCGGTTGTGGCTCTTATGGCAAATGGTGAGCTGCTGGGTCACATAACTAGAATTAAGAAATCCTAATTGAAAGCCTTTTGTCTTATAAAGTCAACTCTTCCACATGACTAATGTGACTGTGTTTGTCACAGTGGGAGCTTTCATGGCAGGACTTCCCTTCAGCACGATTGCCAAGCAGCACAGCTGGAATGTGGCCTTCTGGGTAGCTGAAGTCATGATGGGCATGACCACCATCGCATTCTTTCTCGTGCGCAACATGCGTACCAAAATGGGACGGATCACAGAGAAGATAGACTAGTCCCCACTGCTGGGGGGGCTGTTTACAGCGTACAGTGCAGTGATTTAACCAGAGTTTTATTAAACAGATGGGTGTCAACCATCAATTATTCTAAGGACATCTTTCCATCACCATTGGCTTGACAGACACTCTGCTGGGCTAAAACTTAATCACTTCATTTTTGTAAGGAGCTAGTCACTTATGCCTGGATTTAATCTTCACCAGCACCAACATGCAGTAGATCACTATTGTCCACTAGCTTTTTCTTCAATCCCTTTCTCATTTCTTGACATTCTTGATACATTGTATAGAAAGCCACAGTAGGATGAATGACTTTAATGTTGTATTGTTTTCTCAAGATTCATTATTTATTTTGAATTAATCACGTAAAAAATGTGGCTAGGCACTATCTAGAGAACAGGTTACAAGCTCAAGGCCCGGGGTCCAATCCGGCCCACCATTGCCATTTATGTGAACCTCTAAACTGTAGAGGATCATATAAATAGAAACTTTAAGTTCTATTTGTTGGGGATATTACCAAGAATGTAGTTATCTACAAAAAGTTAAAGGGACTGCTTATGGCAGTCAATCAGAATAATAATTTATGGAAAATTATTATTATTCAGGGGACCACCTTTATCAGGAACTATGTTAATAGCCAAATGTCTAATCTAAAGGAATTAAGTCTTTACAGTTTATTGACCATAAACTTTGCAATGTGTGTGTGTTGAACAAGAAATGACACCCGTTATTTTCCAAACACAAGATTTATTTACAGAAAAGAGAAAAAGAATATCACCACAACAGAAAAAGAATGCACTACTGGTTAAGATAAATGAATAGTTAAAATAAAAGAACACAAAAGATGAATAATGTAATAAAATGAGAAACCATAGATTCTGATTTATGCTGGAAGGACAGCTGAATTAGTTTCACTAATTTTAATTAGTTTAACATATTTAGCACCATTGATTTATATGTAAACCAATAAAAGCAAACTTTACTTTCTTTCGATCAAGACATGTTTGTTTAAGAATTCTCTGATAAGAGTAATTAACCTTTGGAAAATTACTTAATTCATGAACTGTTCATCAAATAAAACAAATTTAATTACAGTATTTCATATAAAATATGGCAAGTTCCAACACGGTTAATAAGATTACTTTCTGTTCTTAAAAAAATCTATTTTTAAACAGACTTCTTTTTGAACCGTTAATAGCGAAGGGGGACCTCCAGCGAGTGTTAGCCAGCAGGCTAACAAAAGGTCATTACAGTTTTTCTCAAATGTTAAAACTCTAAAGCCAATCCTCTAAACCAAATGACCAGTTGTCTAAACACATTTACTAAATCTAGCCATCATTTTCCAATATTATAAACACATTTCACATGAAGACACAATTCACAAAACACAATTCTCCGTTCTCATAAATCTTAACACATTTTTCCTTGCTAAAACACAAGTTGAAAAAGAACTCTGCTCATATTCTCAAGTTAAAGCTCATGTGATGCTAAATGCTTGCCACAGTCAGCAAAATTTGAACACAATGAAGACACCTGGCGTCATTCATTACACACAACCACTCAAAATTGAAGACACTTGTTGCTAATGCTGTGACCACATGTATAAAAGGAAGTTTAGAATGCACAGTTTGCTGAAGATTCCAAACAAACAATGGATGAAGGCAGAGTCAGGGCAAGAGGAATTTAAGTCAGAGGAGGGAGAAGAGCTGGCCATGGAAGAAGAGGAGCAGGACAACGACGAAGAGGAGGAGGAAAATAAGGGAGAGGAGAAGGTGCAGGAGGGAGAGTATCATTACGTCATCATTACGGACGAGATGCGAGCAACAGTCATTGACCATGTCATAGTCCATGGCACGACAATGGCTGAAGCAGGACTAAGAGTCCGTCCAAACCTGAGTAGGTTTACCGTGGCCACCATTATCAGGGCATTCAGACAACACAACCGGTATTGTACTCTATCGCTTTCTTTGTCACAATACAGTTTTACAAGCCCGTGAAAGTAGTCAATTGGTTTCATATCAGTTGTTTTGTAAAACATGTCAATTGAAAACACATGTTTCTTTCTTTAGAATTGAAAGAATGCCACATAGAGTTGGGAGGGTTGCCATATTTACAGCGGCACAAGAAACCCTCATTGTGGATATGGTTCGTGAGAACAACCTCATCAGACTCCGGGAGATCAGAGACAAAGTCATTGCCGATAATGTCAACTTTGAGAGCATCTATGATGTCAGCTTGGCCACAATAGACCGAGTTCTCCGACGCCAAAAGATGCGGATGAAACAGGTCTATAGGGTTCCCTTTGAGCAATGCTCTGCACGACACAAAGGCCTACGTTACGAGTATGTGCAAGTAAGTTTACATCCATGTTCACAGTACAGTTAGTGGCCTACATTACTTCTGGACAATACTGTGCTACCTGACTGACTGTTGTTCTGAACACCTGTTCACTTTCACATTTTCACAGAGGATATTACAGTTGGATGGGATGGCCAGACCTCATCAATACCTTTTACTCGATGAGACTCGCTTCAACCTGCAGAAACGAAGGCAAAGAGGCTGTAACATCATCAGCCAAAGAGCCATAACTGAGGTTCCTGGCCATAGGTGGGGTAATATTACTCTTTGTGCGGCCATGGGTTTGGAGGGGCTTGTCCACCGGCATGCTGTCCTTGGGTCTTACAACACCCAGCATCTCCTCACCTTCCTAGAGGAGCTAAAAGACATCCTACTGGACCGCCAACAACACCATCCTGGGCCCGCACATCACATTTATGTGATCATTTGAGACAATGTCCGCGCTGTTTCACAACAGATGTCATCTCAAGGCACTTTACAAGAAGAGTTAGTAAAATACAATGTGTAATCTAGGAATTAGAAAACCACAGAACATTGCGTTGTGACTTCTCAGCAATCCCTCACACTGAGCAAGCATGAAGCGACATTGGAGAGGAAAAACACCCTTTTAACAGGAAGAAACCTCCAGCAGAACAAGGCTCAGCATAAGCAGTCATCTGCCGAGATCGTCTGGGGTTTGGAGAAGGCAGCAGAGGCACAGAAAGAGCAACAGAACTGATGCAGAAGCAGAAGTTGGTAGCAGGACGTGGAGAACGTTCCTCAAGTGGAATGCCATCTTAGTCAGGGTCGTCAAGCAGGGCGGGTCAGGAGCACCTACTGTAGGAAGAGACTAAGAGAAAACAGGTTAGCGCTTGAATTGACAGCACATCATGCAGTTGGGGAGAAGTAGGAGAGATAGTAGGAACTGACTCTAATAATGTCCTCCAACAGCCTAGCCTAAAGCAGGCTAGCTACAAACATTAACCTGTCTCCTAGCTACTAGGAGACCTAGCTACTAACGCTCTCTACCTGGCTTACATTAATCTATCTCTACCTAGCTACTCTACCTCTTCCTATCTCTTCCTAGGTTTTGACACTTGTTGTATTTTACTTTTTTGGGGCTAATTTTATATACAGTTTCGTAGTATATATGTTTTAAATATCTTTAGTAAGCATTCAGAGGTAAAAGTCTGTTTTATATTATTCATGGTTGTAAAACACATTGTTTACCAGTATTTTAATTGGGCACCTTTTGAGGAACATCAAAGCCCTTGGATATGTTGGGAGTATGTGTGACCTTTTGAGGACCTCTGAGACAAAGAGTTTTACTGCATGTTGTAAAACCAGGATGTCTGTAGATTAGGATTTAAGATAGAAGTAGGGAGGAACCGGGACCATAAAACCATAAAACCATAAGACTCAGAATGAACTTTTGAGCTGGACCCAGGAGGAGGACACTTCCATCTTATGAATGCATAATTCTTGACGGACCAGTAGGTGTCAAGACACTTTTTAAAAACGTTCTGATTGGAGCAGATTCCGAGGGAGAAGAGACGCCCAGATCCTGGGAAGTTTTGGATGTCTATAAAAGTTATGCCATGAAAACCATTCGTGGTCAGATGTCTTTAATCTGGCCCAGAGAAAATGGGCATGTTTCTCTGTAAACTGCAATATCTTAATCTGTTTGAAATAAGACTGAGAACTGGAAATTGGCTCCATTTTGTCTCTGCTTGAACATGCACTGAATTATTTTTTTATAAAAATGTAATTCTACACACTGTAACTACTAACATTAACCTGTCTCTTCCTAGGTACCTGTCTAACCTGTCTCTAACTGTAAGCTTTGTCAAAGAGGAAGGTTTTGAGCCTAATTTTAAAGATAGACAAGTTGTGTCTACTTCACGCACCAGCCCTGGGAGCTGGTTCCATAGGAGAGGAGCCTGATAGCTGAAAAATCTGCCACCCATTCTACTTTTAGAAATCCTAGGAACTACCAGTAAACCTGCAGTCTGAGAGCAAAGTGTTTTCTGTTAAGAAAATATGGAACAATCAGGTCTCTTATGTATGATGGAGCTAGATTATTAAGAGCTTTATATGTCAGAAGGAGTATCTTAAATGCTATTCTAGATTTTACTAGGAGCCAGTGAAGAGAAGCGAAAACAGGGGAAATGTGATCTCTTCTTCTTTTATTCATTAGAACCCTTGCAGCAGCATTTTGGACTAACTGAAGACTTGTATTCTGTGGATTACCTGATAATAAAGAGTTACAGTAATCCAGCCTTGGAGTAATAAAGGCATGGACTAGTTTTTCAGCATCATTCCTGGACAGGATGGTTCTAATTTTTGCAATATTCCTAAGGTGAAAAAATGAAATCCTAGAGACTTATTTAATGTTAGATCTAGATGACATATCTTGGTCAAAAATAACACAGAAGTTATTTGCTCTATTACTGGAGGGTAATTTAATGCCGTCCTGGTGAAGGGGTTGACTAAGTAGTTTCTTTTTCAGAGCTTCTGGTCCAAAGACGACAACTTCTGTTTTATCAGAATTGAGAAGCAAGAAGTTTTAGTCATCCAAATTTATATGTCTTCCAGACATGCCTGTAGTCTACCTAACTGACCGGATTCTTCAGGATTTATGGATAGATATAGCTGTGTATCATCTGCGTAACTATGGAAATTTATCCCATGCTACCTAATGATTTTACCAATAGGAAGCATATATATAGTAAAAAGAATCGGCCCAAGCACTGAACCCTGTGGTACTCCGCAAGTAACCATTGAGGCCGAGGAAGATCTATTTTTTCTTGAACAAACTGAAATCTGTTGGAGAAATAAGATTTAAACCAACCTAGTGCTGTTCCTATTATACCGACATTATGAAGCCTTTCTATGAGAATATTGTGATCAACAGTGTCAAATACAGCACTGAGATCTAACAAGACCAGAATGGTCACCAGACCATTATCTGATGCTACATCCACAATAAGCCGATAAGGTTATACGGGGAGTTAGACGTCTAATGTTATCCACTCAACACGAGCATTTACACCCCGTTAAAGGTCCGTTTAAGGTCCAATGATTGCGCAATCCCATACCGACCTGTGCAAATACTGGGCATGCGCGAAAAGACGCACGAAAAACGCGTATAATCTACGTGACGCCAGCAACTACAAAATGTATACTAGAAGCTCTACAGCACAGTACATATCTGCTTGTCCCGTTAACCGAAGAGAACAATAGCTGCTCAGAAGAAGAGAGAGTTTTTGGTGTGGACAGACGACGAGATCGATTTATTACTCTTCGCTGTTGTATTAGTCTGTAGTGTCGTACTGTTGTTGACGCAGCATTCATTGACGCCACTTCCTTTCATTATCCGGGGAAGCTGTCCACACTAGCTCGCTTAGCCGTTGAATTAAGATTTACATGGCTCTCTTACCTGGCTACTAGTTATCCGGCCACAGACCTTAAAGGACGCTGGGTTAGTGTGGACGATAGGGGGGTGTAGACTAATTATACGTTTAAGGCATTAGCCGGCTTAGTGTGGACGTGGCCTGAGGCTATGAGAATATCATTAGTAACCTTCACCAGAGCTGTTTCAGTGCTATGATGAGCTCTAAAGCCTGACTGAAACTTCTCAAACAGCTCATTATTGTTTAAATGCTCACACATCTGATGTGCCACTATTTTCTCAAGAATTTTAGATAAGAAGGGAAGATTAGATATCGGTCTATAGTTAATTAAGTCGTTTTGATCAAGAAATGGTTTCTTAAGTGGAGGTTTAATTACAGCAATCTTAAACTCCTGTGGTACATATCCATTGATTAAGGATAGATTTATTATATCTAAAATTGGAGCAGCAAACAAAGGGAAAACCTCTTAAAAGTTTAGTTGGGACTGGGTCTAACATGCAAGTTGAAGGTTTAGATGAAGCTAATAATTTTAGTACATCACAAAGTTCGGCTGCATTAAAGCAGTTTAAGCATATATTAGGTTCCACCATTTTTGAGGCTGCCTCATTAACTAAGGAAGAAGCAAGCATATTGGGAAGGTTCCCAATTATCTTATTTTTTATAGAGTCTATTTTATAAAACATTTAATGAAATTGTCACTACTAAGAGCTGGGGGAATGGTTGGCTCGACAGAGCTTTGATCCTGTGTGAGTTTGGCAACTGTATTAAAAAGAAACCTAGGATTGTTTTTATTCTCCTCGATTAAAGATGAATAATATGCTGTTCCAGCTGTTCGAAGGCTCTTGTTATATAGCAATAGACTATTTTTCCACACTAAATAGGAATCCCGTAAATGCATGGAGCGCCATTTTCTCTCTAGTTTTCTAACAGTCTGCTTCAGGGTACGTAGCTCTAAATTAAACCGGGGAGCTAATCTTCTATGGCTAGCCACTTTCTTTTTCAGTGGGGCAACTTTGTCTATTGCCAGACGCAGGGAGGAATTAACGCTATGAACTAAAACGTCAAGTTGTGAGGGTTCAGGAGATAAATCACTATTTTCTATTGTATTTTTATATACTGATGAAATTAATTTGAAAGAGCTTCTTCAAAACTTGCTACAGCATTGTCTGATAACGTTCTGGCATAATGAAGTTTTCTTTCAGGTTTGAAATGGTCAGAGTGAGTTTAAAAGTGATCAGAAAATGATCAGACGGGATAGGGTTATGTGGAAAGACTGTTATTTCTTCACAGTCAATGCCATAAGTCAGCACAGGATCTAAAGTGTGGTGACAAGAATGTGTTGGTCCCTGCACATTTTGAGTAAAGCCTATTGAGTCTGAGATAATGTTAAAAGCTGTATTTAGACCATCAATTTCACTATCAACATGAATATTGAAGTCTCCAACTATAATAACTTTATCAGTGTTTAAAACTAAGTCAGATAGAAAATCTGATATCTGATCTAAAAATTGAGAATAAGGGCCTGGTGGACGATATAAGACCACAAATAAAAGTGGCTTTACTGCTTTGTTATGTGTATGAGGAAAGCTAAAGATTAAATGCTCAAAGGAACTGTAACTATTTTTTTGGGGGATTAATTAGTAAATCTGAATGAAAGATGGTGGCTACTCCACCTCCTCGACAAGTACTTCGAGGGACACTGAAGTTTAAGTAACTAGTAACCCTCTTTTATTGTGTCATGGTCCTCTTCCTGCAACCATGTCTCTGCAAGACAAAACAGATCAATATTATTATCACAAATTAAGTCATTTATCAGGAGTGTTTTTGAGGGGAGAGATCTTATGTTTAGTAAACCACATTTAATTTTATTTATTTTTCTGATCCTGGCAGCACAGGAGCAGGCTCTGAGCACCAGAGCGATAGAGGCCCAGATCTACCACAGCAGACAAGACCCAAGGTGTAGGCTGTGTAGGCTTGACAAAGCTTACAGTTAGAGACGGGTTAACAGGTAGCTAGGAAGAGACAGGTTAATGTTAGTAGTCAGATAGTGTCAAAAGCTAGGAAGGGATAGGAAGATGTAGAGTAGCTAGGTAGAGATAAATTAATGTAAGCCAGGTAGAGAGTGTTAGTAGCTAGGTCTCCTAGTAGCTAGGAGACAGGTTAATGTTAGTAGCTATGCTCCTTTAGGCTAGGCTGTTGGAGGACATTATTAGAGACAGTTCCTATTATCTCTCCTATTTCTCCCCAACTGCATGATGTGTTGTCAGTTCAAGCGCTAACCTGTTTTCTCTTAGTCTCTTCCTACAGTAGGTGCTCCTGAGCCGCCCTGCTTGACGACCCTGACTAAGATGGCATTGCAGTGGAGGAACGTTCTCCACGTCCTGCAACAAACTTCTGCATCAGTTCTGTTGCTCTTTTTGTATCTCTGTTATGTATTCTCCAAACCAAAGACTGTCTCGACAAATGACCGCTTGTGCTGAGCCTGGTTCTTCCTGTTAAAATGGAGTTTTTCCTTTCCTCTGGCGCTTCATGCTTGCTAAGTGTAAGGGATTGCTGAGAATTACACGACGCAGTCTTCTGTGGTTCTCTAATTTCTACATTGCACATTGTATTGTAATAACTCTTCTTGGCAAGTGCCTTGAGATGACATCTGTTTTGAAACGGCGCTATATAAATAAACTGAATTGAATTGAAATAGGCTGTGCAAAGAGTCATCTGAGACAATCCAGCACATAACAGCAGGGTGTAAAATGCTTGCAGGCAAAGCATACATGTAACATCAAAAGCAAGTAGCTGGCATAGTATACAGAAACATCTGTGCGGAGTATGGGCTGGAAACCCCAAGGTCAAAGTGGGAAACCTCAAAAAGTGGTGGAGAATGACTGAGCAAAGATTCTGTTGGACTTCCAGATGCAGACAGACAGGATAGCAATGGCGAACCAACCGGACATTGTGGTGGTTGATAAAGAGCAGAGGAAAGCCGTTGTGGTGGATGTGGCAATACCAAGTGGTGGAACATGAGAAGTACCAAGAGCTCAGAGAGGTGCCAGAAAAGGTTTGGAAGGTGAAGGTAATAGTAGTACCCGTAGTAATTGGAGCACTCGGGGCAGTGAACCCAAAGCTGGAGGAATGGCTCCAGCAGATCCCTGGAAGAACCTCAGATATCTCAGTCCAGAAATGTGCAGTGTTTGGAACAGCAAAGATACTGAGGAGGACCCTCAAGCCCCGAGGCCTCTGGGCCCCAGCTTGGAATGGGGAAAACCGCCCATGGTGGGCGAGAGGGGAATTTATATATATATAAATTATTCTAGAAATAAGCTTGCTTTTCAAGTAATTTAAGTGGTTGATGAAACATAATGGAAAATCACAAATAAAAACATTGCATCTTTTGTTGCAACTTCTCAAAGTAAGTGCCGCAACATCAGGCATGTTAGGCCGCAACAATAAAAACGACAATTGCCACAAAATCCTGGAGGCACTGACTAACTAGCTAACTGACATTATTGCTGTGTAGTATTATTGTGTCAAGTAAATATCCCCCCCGCAGTACTTGTGAATGTCTTATAAATTTATTTTTCATAAAGGACAGATAAAAAGATAAATGTCAAGTCTTCTTTCCTTCATCTGCATCTTTGAAGTGTCTTGTTTTTCTTTTTGCTCTTTGTCCCACCTAAAGAAGGAATTTTATTGGTTTCATATCTGGATTTCATGTCCAAGGATTTATATTCTCAAAAAAATATAAATGCAACACTTTTGTTTTGGCTCTTTGTTGTGGTCAGTCTAAGGAACACTCTTTCAATTAATTACATAAAAGATGGGAGCAAAAACAAAAGTATTGCGTTTATATTTATGTTCAGAGTAAGTTCTGTGGAAAAAATATAGAAATTCATGTCTGTAATTTCCAGGTATGGATAAATATGGAAAGTATATAAATGTTTGTTCACTCACTTTCTAAACGGTCCTTTTCATCCTGTCTTTTTGTTCTTTCCTTGTTTCTGTCCTCTTTTTCTGTATTTTCTTCTAATCTACCTTTCCCTTCATACTTTCCTTATTTTTCTTACCTCTTCATCACTTCTTACCTCCCTTCAACCTTCCTACTTAGTTTAATCGCTTCCATCCTTGCCACCTACATCCCTCGCTTCCTTCATTCCTACCTACCTCGCTTTCTTCATTCCTCACTTTCCTAATGCCCATCTTCCTTCCTTTCTCCCTCCCTCCGCCTGCTGCACAAATATCTGTCATAAAATCAAAGTGAACTTTATGAGTTTATAACTGAAATAAAAGTGAGGGGCCTTCTGGGAGGTAGTACTGTTGAGGTATTGGAAGATCAAATCCCATCTATGCAGTTTTCAGAGTATTCAAAGTTTCAGGTTCAGACTAGTCAACACCAGCCTTTACTTGTAGTAAATTATTTAAGGAAACTTAAAGTTGCTGTAATTGAACCTTTGCTTAAGGGAAAGTTCGTTTTTTTCATTCTGGACCTTATTTTTAATAATCCAGTCATGATCAGCATATATCCATATAATGGGATTAACGGGATGGGAATGATGGCAGGAGATTTGCTGCCTCTAATAAGGCATTATATGCCCCAAAAATCCTTCATTTAGCCATGCTATGTTAAAGGAAGGAGTTTTGGGGCAGATAATGCCTTATTACAGGCAGCAAATCTGCCGGGTTGACTCCCATTATATGGATATACGGTGGCCCCAAGTGGATCCAAGCTTGTCTGGGTGAGTAAATGAACAAAATATATTTGTTAAAACTAAGGTCCATATTCTCATGGTGTCATGAGTTCGTTGAGAGAGGACCCAAATGCGGAGCGGCATTTAGAACTCTTGTGGCCCATGTTTATTAATAGTCCAAAAATCTAACAGAGTAAATTGACGAGACAAGCACAGGGGGGTGCAATGATGAGAACCCGGGAAAACAACGACCCGACAAGGACAGACAGACACAGAAGGACATATTTACTTTGGGAAGGGTAATCAGAATATGGAGAACACCTGGGAGCAGGAGAGGAAAACACAGGGAGGACTAATTAAAACAAACAGACGGGGAGAAAACAGAGAGGAACCATCTATCTAAATATTTTGACAGTAAAGTATCATAATTACGGAGTGAAATGAATTCTGGGTTTGATTGTGACATATCAGGTACAATAATTAGGAATAGAGTAATGAAGGGTAGGGCATGTTAATTTAATTTTAATAGAGTTGAAGTAAATACTTTTAGAAAGATCTTGCTAGGAATGAAAGTTAGACCATCTGGCACTGACGGTATTGATGTGAGATTAAAATGAGTTGCTGAAGTAATTTCATTCCAGTGTGTCACATTATTGATTTGAGCTTACATGGGAGCAAGTGTCCCTTGAAATGACAGCCATAATAGTTCCTCTACAGAAGAATAAAACGGAACCTTTTTCAGGAAAGAAAAAGTAGGCGAGTAAGCATTTTACCAGTTCTGAGTAAATTGATGGAGAAAATTGTTTATGAACAAATTAATGAGTATAGGTTGAATACACATCAGCATGCATACAAAAAGGGGCATTCCAGATTAAGTCCGCTGGTCCAGATGACTGAAGACTGGTATAGCAATATGGATTAGAAGAAATTAACAGGCATTGTTCTGTTAAATCTGAGTGCAGCGTTTGATGTTGTGGATCATGATTTTCTAGGGTTAGGACTGTATGGTTTGTCTGATGATGCAGTTCTGATGATGCTACGAAAGAGGCTAACTTACAGAAGCTGCAAGTCGTCAAAGTAAAGCAGCTCAGGCAATACTGAATTGTTCAATTAGGACAAGCAGTAAGAATATGCATCTGATGTGAATAATAATTTTAATTTAGAAACAGAATGGACTCTGTGTGTCAAAGGGACAATTTGGGTAATGTTTGAAAGTCTCTTATCAATATGGTAAGTTTGAAAAATAGAATATTGTATTAATTGATAAAACGTATGAATAATTATATCAAAAATTGCTGAGATTCTATGCAATATGTTGACATTTTGTACAGATATGGATAGTTATTCCACAAGGCAAAGCACTGAGGTTCGATTTATTTTGCCTGACTGTAGAACGCTCTTGAAACAAAAAACTGTGCTATACAGGGCTATGGTGGCCTGAAATGGTTTACCTCAATTTTCGTTTCACAGAAATATACGGACCCGATTTTTGTAAAAGGATCAGACTGTATTTTTTAGTTTCATCAGAGGGAAGGTGAAGGTATATAGTAGTGATTTATGTTATTGTTTGTGTCCTATTCTATATATGATATTTTATTGTCTACAACACATCTATATTTAGATGCTTGGTCTTGGTAAGTAAGAATTTGAGTCTATGGTGGCATGTACGTTCTATTTGTAATCCTGTTTTTTAAGGGTTGATTCTGCATATATAAGTAATGATGATGGTCTTATAGATGACAAGTTTGTGTTTTATTGTATATTTAATATAATGTATGTATAGGTGTCATATTTAATATGGTATTTCAATTCACTTTTTTTTTATATAGCGCCAATTCACAACAAATGTAATCTCAAGGCACTTTCAATACAATTACACAAACATTCCAATCAGTTAAAAGTTTTCTATGTAAGGGAATCCCAGTAGATTGCGATGAGTCATGACTCAGCAATCCACTCAGCAATCCCTCATTCTGAGCAAGCATGTAGCAACAGTGGAGAGGAAAAACTCCCCTTTAAAAGGAAGAAACCTCCCGCAGAACCAGAACCTGGCTCAGTACAAGCGGTCATCTGCCACGACCATCTGTGGGTCTGAGAAGACAGAGAAGAGACAGCGTGGAGGATGCTCGGTGACTTTGAGCATCATCTGGACCGATGTTCCCCATCCAGCAGGGGGCGTTATAGTTGAGCAGGGTACTAGACCATGTGGAACTTCTATGGGGAGAAAAACTTGGTTAAAGGTCATAATAACAGCAGAAAAAATATATCTGGAGAGTGGTAGAAGAAAAAAGTAGAAGAGAGAAGAAAACTGGTCAGTCTGTCCTCCAACAGTCTAAGCATATAGCAGCATAACTACAAAAATATTGTCAGGATGTGTGCTGGCAGGTATGGACCCAAACGCAGAAGCCGTATGAAAGGTTGTTTATTGGAGTGCAGATTGAGTGGAATGCTGACCAGTGTGATACTGATGGTAAGAACAGAGTGACAGGACAGCAGGAAAAAGACGGCATGTCTCTGTGGGTATGCCCCTAGAGGTTGGGCGGGCGGCCTGGATGGCCCCCCCATACAGGACGTGAGTCGACAGGACTACCTGATGGTCATCTCTTGGGGACCTGGAGGTCCCATGGCGGGACGCGAGTCGGGCGAACGTCCCGGGGGTCCTCTCCTGGGAACCTGGAGGTCCAGTGGGGAGCTGGGCGGACGGCCTGGTGGTCCTCTCTTACGGACGAGACAACGGCTGGGGAGAGACATGGCTAGTTCCTGCTGACGCCGACAAAGTAGCCTGATCAGAGCCGGCGGGCCTGACTCTGGGTGCTCGGTGGCCGGCGTCGGGTCCTTCCTGGCCACCACAGGAGACTCAGGCGGCCTACTTGGGTATCGGTAGTGCTGAAGGGCTGCTGCTGTTATGCCCAAAAAGACAGTACCTACCATGGACCCTGGCAGAAATTGTGCTGACGGCAGAGGTAGGCCTTCTTTGACCTCCTCCGGGAGCTCTGACAGCCGAGGAGGGTCATCCCTGACCTCCTCCGGGAGCTCTAATATGGGGACCCCAAGAGCCAGGCGAGGTGCCGGCATGGAGGGCCGGAGATGTGGTGCTGATGTCCTCTGGTGACCTGCCCCAGGCTGAAGAGCTGCAGCTGTGCAGACCAGGAACACTGCAGCAATGAGGACATCAGGCTCTGTCCCTAGAATGGGTTCTGGGTTCTGGAACTGGCTCACAGGCAGAGACCGGCTGGCTGACTGAGGCATCGGCTGAAGAAAGCTGGCTGAAGCAATCGGCAACTTCGGGGCCAAACAGGTTGAATCAGACATCAACTTCATGACCGAACATGCTGAGTTAGACGGCAACTTTGGGACCGAACCATATGCCAACCTCCCCGACCCGGAAGCCTCTCTTTCTTTTTGGCACAGCTGTCTGCAGCGAGATGGTGGAGGAGCTTCGTGTCTTCTTGTGGCCAGAGCCAACGGGACAGAAGACGAACCTAGTCCCATCAAAGGACGCTCACTGTTCCCAGTAACCTCCGTCGGCATGGGCTGAAGGAGGAATAATCCGGAGGGGGAGAGCGGTGCGCTCCTCCGCCTTGAAGGCTGCCAATTGTGGTGAGGAACTGGCTCCGCTCTGGAGTAGAGATAGTCAAGCTTGTCCTCATGAAAAACCTCAAACAGTTCGTCTTCACTGACGTAAAAGGGACCCAGTCCAGTGGTGGCAGAAGACGCCAGTTTGGTAGCCGCAGCTGGACGGTTGGTTGAAACAGGGGTAGTCCTTGGCGAAGCAGCCAGAAAAGGAGCAAAGACACCCGGGAAAAAGATCGATGGAGCCTGGAGACTGAGCCGACGTTAGTGGAAGCGGATCTTCCCCCCACAAAGGACAACTCCTCCTCGGCTGTCTGAATGAGGGTGTCCGCTGCGTCTTCCGGGTCCTCCACGTCATGAGAGCTGAGGCTGGGGAAGAACCGGGGAAGAGTCTCTATTGTGAAGTCCTCAGCTGCGGTCTGGCATGTTGAGGCCTCCAAGCCGCAGATATCATCGAGCCTAGACCAGAGGTCTTGCAGGAGATCAGGATCCGAGGCTTCTGCTGAGTCCATCTTTTTGGGCCAGATCATTCTGTCAGGATGTGTGCTGGAAGGTATGGACCCAAATGCAGAAGCAGTATGCAAGGTTGTTTATTGGACTGCAGATGGAGTGGAATGCTAACCAGTGTGATGCAGGAACAGAGTCACAGGACAGCAGGAGAAAGACAGCAGGGAAACATAGGGTGGGCATGTGTAGTAAAGTCCTTCAGCGATCTGGAGCTGAAAGAGGGAACGGGAGCTGGTTTTAAAGATGTGAGGTGAGTGGATGGAGATTGGAGACAGGTGCAGATGCTGACGTTTGAGGGAGCGACAGGAGCTGAGTGTAGAGTCATGACAGGTATGTGGTTATTGTATGTCTATTGTTATAAGTTTGGTTTTGTTTAGTACAAAAGTAATTTATTTCATATGTTATGTGTTTGCTAAGACTTGACACATTATATCATATTATTGGTGATGAGTAGAACCCAGGAAGACTAGCTACTGTTTTAACAGTAGCTAATGGGGATCTTAATAAACAAACAAATAAAGAGTAGTGCCTATGTGTAGACTGGTAGACTGCTATGAGTGAAATCTGTTATTTAATCAGCTTATAGTCGTTTATTTTAGACAGAAAATATTAGGTTTTTACATCTGAGTATGGGTAGGATTAGCCACTGGCAGCTTCAAGCATGCATGATTTATCAACTGATTTAGCAAGATTAATATCTGCTCAAATTGAGTAGGGTCTGGGAAAGCGGAGCTGCAGCGGTGCTGCAGTGGGCCCCTGAGCGAAAGCAGTGACAATGATACATGCTTCATGTAGAGTCTCAAAGGAACTAAAATAACACCGTATAAAGTCACTACCTTTGGCGATAGTTGCTTTTTTGGAAAAAGACTCGATAGAGGAGTCTAAATAGGTGCCACCAACACTGGCAACATTATGTCTGTAGCAGTCATAAATTTTGTTATCTGTAAATTTTCAGTATACCGCCCAGCTTTAAGTCGATCAAAATATTGTCTTAGAAAGGCTTGAACATGTTACAGGGATCAACAGAACAGCACTTGGCTGATTTAAATCATATCTGTCTGACAGATTCCAGTTTGTTCATGTAAAGAATAAATCTTCACACTCAAGTGGCTGCAGCTTTTATTTCAGTTTTTGAGTAGATACCCTATTGTTTTACGTACCCCTGTGATTGTGCTTAATATTAAACAAATCCTAAATACAAATCACTTACAAAAAAATGTAACAAATTCATTTCCATATCTTTTAACAAAACAAAACATTATCCAAGAAATTAAAGATCAAAGTAAAGGGCCTATATCATGCAAAATTAATTATTTTTTTGTTTTCAACAATCTGGTAATGTAATTTTCTCATAACAAAACCCAGCCGGTTTGGTTTATGGGTTAATTCACGCATGTCCGAGTAATTCTCCTGAATCCTGCTCTCTGTGCAGCTGCACCTCCCTCTCCTGGAAAACGACTGAGTGGTAACATAGTGACGTATTTTACATGACTTTTTTACCACTGGGAATTGCTAGAGGTGTCAGCACCGCCCCTGCAGAGAGAGTAGGTTACTTTCAAGTTGAGTTGTAAACACACCCTCCCCCTTCTCAAAGCTCATAGCTGCTCCGGTTTTAGCAGGTGGAACCACTTTTTGTTGCAATTTTACTTTCTAATGTCTCTGAAAAAGCCCGTTTGGCTGCGTGGATTAGATTACTTTTTTCTGTATTCCTAAAGATCAGCAGCTGGATCATTTCCAACAATAAAGATGTCTGATGGATTCTACAGAGAAGTAGCTACATGCTAATGGTTAGTATTGTGCCATTTGCTGCGTCACTTTCTGGTATCACTGCTGATCTCGTGGCTGCTTGGTGTGCTAAGATCTCGCTAGCTCATTAGCTTAGCTTCGTAGCAGCTATGGCTACTTCTCTTCCGTCTAGCTCTCTTTCTCCCTCTGTAGCTCTTCTCTCCTGTTCTCTGTGTCAGATGTTTAGTTACGCCCCGCCTCCTTTGGTGATAATAGTAAGTGTAATTAATGTAGCATTTTCGTAGCTTTGGAGGGCGAGGGTTTGAGAGTTAGAAGCCCGGCTCTGCGCTATTGAAAATTCAGTAAATAGTCGAGGCCCATTAGCTAGTGCGGAGCCAATAAGGATAGAATCACCTAGCGGTCCGCTGAATGGGTGACGGTACATAGAAAGCATAGTTCCCAGCCCAAAGGGCACCATCAACCTGTCAGCGTTTCCCCACTCAGTGATGCACCCACTGAGAAATATACTCTGGTAATTGGCAGTTCCATAGTCCGATACGTGGCATTAGAGACCCCATCGACCATAGTCAAATGTTTTTATAGGGGCCAGAACAGAAAACAGAAACGGCTGGCTAAGGATAAGCGTAAATACAGTAAGATTGTTATTCACGCTGGTGGTAATGACACCTGGTTACGCCAATCAGAGGTCACTAAAATTAGTGTTGCTTCGATTTGCTATATTTGCTATATAATTTGCTAAAAAGATGTTGGACCGTGTAATCTTTTCTGGTCCCCCTGCCTGATCGGACCAGAGACGACATGTCCAGCCGCATGTTGTCATTTCATCGATGGTTGTCTGAGTGGTGTCCAGAAAAAAACGTGGACTACATTGATAACTGGAAAACTTTTTGGGGAAAACCTGGTCTGATCCGGAGAGATGGTATCCATCCCACTTTGGATGGAGCAGCTCTTCTTTCTAGGAATCTGGACAGATTTATTAGTCCTTCAAAACACTGACAAACCAGGGTCCAGACCAGCAAGCAGAGTCATAGTTTAACCCACCTCTCTGCAGCTTCTGTACTGTTACCCACTCAATACCCCATTGAGACAGTGTCTTGCCCAAGGCCAAAATCAAATAGACTAAAAGCTAACCTGACAAAAGTAAACTATGAAAATCTCATTAAAAAATAAATATGACTCGGACCAAACAAGGAAATAGAGTAATTAGATGTGGTTTACTAAACATAAGATCCCTTTCCTCAAATACTTTATTAGTAAATGACTTGATATGTGATAATAAAATTAATCTATTTTGCCTATCAGAAACCTAGTTACAGCAGGAGGATTTTGTAATTATAAATGAGTCAACTCCTTCGAATTATAACATTTTTCACATTCCTAGAAGTACTGGGCGAGGAGGAGGAGTTGCAACCATCTTTCATTCAAATTTGCCCTAGATCAATTATTAACTACAGCTCTTATGAACATCTAATCCTTAGTTTACCTCATCCAAGCTGCAAAACATTAAAACCACTTTTGTTTGTGGTTTAGTATCGTCCACCAGGCCCTTACTCTCAGTTCTTGGACCAGATATCAGATTTTTTATCTGATTTAGTTTTAAACAAGGATCAGGTAATTATAATAGGGGATTTCAATATTCACATGGACATTGGAAGTGATAGCCTAACTGCAGCCTTTACTATTATCTTAGACTCAATTGGCTTTACTCAAAAAGTGAAGGGACCCACACACTCTGGTCAACACACTTTAGACATTGTACTGATATACGGCATTAAGTGTGATAAACTAATAGTCCTCCCACATAACCCAGCTTCCCTATCCGTCTCAGAATACCACACACACAAAAATCCTGGGTCATTTTTTTAACCCAACTGGGCCTGTTGGGTCACTTAATTGGGTTATTTTAATATAATTGGGTATTCCAACAACCCAATTTGCTGAGTTATTTCTGTTGGGTGCTTAGTTATTAGCTGTTGGGTAAAAAATTTCAATAAAGTTTTGTTGGGTTATTTTTGACAACCCAACACATAGGGTTAGGGGTTGTGACGTCACACAAGAAACTGATGCAACATCTCACCCTGACATCCTCTACCAGTCAGACCTTCCAGACCGAGACCAGAGGAGACTTGACGTTGGTTTGAGAGGTAAGTCAATTTATTTTAATGGCTCTTTTAAAACTGCGTGAGTGCAAAATAGTTCAGTGAGAGATCAAAAAAGGCAAGAAAATAGTTAAATATAAAGCTCCAAGTATTTGTTCAGATATAAGTTCGTGTAGCAGTGTCGCGTTTCTGGAATGATTGGTAGAGCGCCTAGCCAGTTAGCTAATTAGCTGCCATAGCTGCTCCCTGTCGATTTCACCCAAGTAACCCCTGCTACTTAGGCCGTTTTCACATGTGTGGCCGTACCAGAAAACAGCCAGAGAAAATGCAAATTTTTTCTGTTCACATGTCACGGATCTCTGCCCGTATTTGAATCCAGTGTTTTACTACAAATAAACAGCAGGTGGCGGTATACAAATAAGTCTGTAGTTCTCCAACAAACAAGGGAGTGAGAAGTACCTACGTCATAAAACGAGCGACAGCCTAGAATGTAAACAAACTGGTCTACTGGTCAGCTGCTACCTGAAGCCATCTACAGGGTGAGAGTTGTAGTAAACCCGCCGTTTTGTAATCTGCTGTGTTGCTGTGGGATGCTTGAATCGCGTTGTTTTGGTATTTGTATGGTCGCGAGGTGATTCTGTAATTTCGGCCGGCGGTGTCGTCATTTCCGCGTGGAGCGCGTCTATTGCCTTGAGTGCGGCCAGAGTACGGGTTGTGTTCACATGATACGTGGCCGCCCGTACCTGGACTCGGACACTACCTCCAAGGCAGGTCTCTCTGGCCGTATCCTGGCACGGTACAGTCTGTGTTCACATGGTACGAAATAAGTGGATTTTGACCAAATACCCGAGTACGGACTCGCGTACCATGTGAAAGCGCCCTGAAAGCGCCCTTAGTTAGGTATTTAGCTACTATCTGCGGTACCTTTAAGCCGTTAGCTTACAGCTGTTAGACCGTTAAATCGTTAGCTTACAGCCGTTAGCCGTTAAACCCCCACCCACACACACACACTTTTCCCGGGCCGTCATTGTCATGCAAATCTAGACATTGTGGGAGAGTGGCGCGTAATTGAGATAGCCGGTGTCAGCGGAGGCCGTCTTTTTGGAACCCGGTTGTACTAAACAGGTTCACCCAGGTGTGACTGCAGCCTAAGTAGCTGGGGTGACTGGGATAGAATCAGCAGGGTGTAGCTAGCTAACGGCGTAGAGGTCCCGAAGATAAGCCTGGGCCGAGGATCCGCGCTTCGACCCGGAAAAACCGGGAAACTGCTGTTCTGTCCCGGGTAGGACGTACGTGTGACCAATTCCTTAGTCGCTGGCATGCGGGCTGGTTTAAAAGCCCACGCACCCATGATTGAAACAATACCATGGATAGCACGAATAAACCGTCCTGATAAAAGCAATTAAATCCGGGAAAAGTATCCTGTTGGTGGAATGCAACGTGATGTGAGGCTTTTGGGGAAAATCAGTCATGGGCTGACGGGTCGCGTGTCCGGCCAGGCTGGACTATGTTTTGTTTAATCGCATTCGATAATAGATTTGGTCTTAACTCTGTTTGTTTTAAAGTTTCAGGTTCATGGACAATAAAATAGTTCCGTTTGCCTGTTATTCATAGACTCTCTGTGTTGATATTTCAGTTTGGTTATGGACGATTTTGTGACCTCAAAATTAAATGAGTGGCAGCTTCCTGGACTGAAGGAAAGGTTTAGAGGTAAGCTAATTTATAAGTCATCTCCATGCCTTAATTTGACTGTCTTATAGTAGACATTGACATCATTATTTGCCTGCTTCATGCTCTGTACAGAGGAAATGAATGGGGATCAGTGTACACCAGTGCAATTGCTATTAACTTTACTACAACTAACAGTCAAATGTCTATGGCCCTGTTTACATTACACACCGAATCTGATTTGTATTTATTTTATTTTTTTTGCCCATCTAAACGCTCCAAAGTGCTTCAAATCTGGGGCCTCATTTATCAAGCGTACATAGGCACAGATCCGTGCCTATGTTTATTTATTACATTTATTACACCAAGCGCTTCAGCTTAATGAGTTTTTGTCACACATTTAATTAAAAGGTTTGCAAACTGCACCGTGACACTAAATGTTCCTGCTTATCAGTGAATCAGATTGTCCTTTTTTCCTTGCGTACTGATGCCAGCACAATCCGTGTCTCCAATTATGCACGGCGACAAAAGAGTCAAACATGATGATCTGAACACCCTCTGTATTAGATCTGGTCTAGCTGTGTACTGAGATATGTTTTACTGTATTTAGTTTAATACAGAACCATTTTTTCCCTAATTTCCAACAGGAACATCTCCACTATCCCATCCGCATTTACTGCCCGTTATCTTTGTCCCACGCAGAGTTATCTTTTATTATTAGTTCCCCCTATGCTGATAGAATCTAACAGTATTGTTCATTATTAAATTATTTAATATGTTCAAACATGTTAACGATTTCCACAACAGTTAATATTAGCAAATTAAATTATTCACCACTTTTTTTTTACGTCTGCTCCACAGCAGAAATATAACAGCTGCGCCCGCAGGTTGGAATGAAGCAGAGAAACCGCTGATAACAGAAAGTATCAGTGGGGAAATTAATTTCTATTAACTGACATTTTTTTTAGGTTTGTTAATCATAAATACGTTTTTATTGCCCTACCCATGTTTCACCTCGATCTCTGTGTCACTGCAGTTCCTTTTTTCGCTCTCTTGGAAATCATTTTAAGGAAGAATGTGAAGACTCAATGCATGTGACAGATGATGTGGTGTTACCAAATATGGTTTCTGTATGCGAATGACTGTGAATGGGCACGAGCACCTGAGTACGCACAGGTGGTATTTATCAACAGCTGATCGCGGAGGAGCGTGCGTACGAGTGGCCACCGCATGTTTCATAAATCACACTTTGACGTGTACTTACGCACATCCTAAATTTCCTTCGTAGGCTAGAATACAGGAACATTTCTACGAACGTTTGATAAATGAGGGCCCTGATCTTTTCAAATGTGGCTGCACTCTAAACAGCAATGCAACCTGGTTGTCACTTTCGGTTGAGCCTGACTATATATTGAGACACGTCATTCACGCGGCCGATTCTGATCTGCTGCACGGGAGAGTGCACAGCCTGTTAGAGCCGTTTTTCCTCCCGTTTCTTTGTCCTGTAATTGAAAACAGTGTTCAGACATTTAGACCAGCTTTTTCCCTGCTTGGACCGCATATGTTTTACCTTTAAGTTTTCATATAGAATATAAAGTGCATTTGACATTATTTATGACTTGTTAATTAAAAAAACTGATTCTATAATTTAATGACTACATTATTTAATTGAGTAGTTGTTTTTTTGTGTAGTAGTGATGATGGGTAAAATCCTTTTGGTGTCCTCAAGTCACCTGTGTAATGTTCTGCAATGTTATGAAAGCATCATAATGTTACACTCTGCAATGTAATGAGAGCACCACCATATTATCCTCTGCTTGCTGTATAGTGATAAACATTCACACTGGATAGGAGTTTGGGTATCTCTGGCTGGACAGCTCCCATGACACCGCTGCTGTATCTGGTTTCGAGGAGTTTTCGAAACCGTGCAGACTTATAAGCGGGGTTTGGGGGCGGGCTGAGTGTGAGACTTGGCCCGTCGCATCCTTCACGCTTTTCTTTGCCTATAATTAGAGTGAGAGCTGAATAGCTGATGGTTCCGCCGTGGGGTTTGTGTACGATCGCCCGGCCGTGTTATGTTAACAGATCTAACCGAGAGGTGACTGGCTCTCCACTCTCAAGTGTCAAAGGTGAGATGCTGTGATGAAAACTTAATGCCTGTTTGATTAAGCATTGCTTTGCTAAACTGTATTTGGCCTACAGTGTAAACGTAGTCTATCTTTCAAATTGGACCTGAAAAAATAACTCATTCTACGTGCTCGTGTAGCCTGAGTCCATAAAGTTTACAATATGCTTTTGAACAATGTTGGCCCATAACTAAATACAAAATGTACAGTGCAATAAATTACAGAATAATAAACTTAACTCACCTATTATTATTTTTACCCAGTTGAAAAAATTACATTAAAACACCATTTTTAGATGATTTTTGAGGAGGAAGGAGGAAATGGTAAGGCTCTTCCCTGTGAAGTCGTCTGCAGAAAAGGGCTTCAAATTGCCTCTATAGAGTCATGTCAGTCAAATCCAATTTTATTTATAAAGAACTTTTCATACACTAAAAGAGTAGCACAAAGTGCTGTAAAACAAACAAAAAAAACAAGATAATGTGAATGTGACTAATTTAAACACTGCTATTGGTCTACTTAAAACTCTACCCCTCTTTTAATAAATTGCATACTAACTGGGGATGTAATGTCTGTGTATAGAAGGCTTAAAATATGTTGCCAAATGACAACATTGTGCCAAAGAGGGCTGATTATTCAGGAATAAATTCATCCTGTATTATTAGACAAAGAATATTCACGACCACATCCTTTCGAAAAGTAGTGCAGCTGCACACCAGCCAAGCACAGAGCCATGTGCCATTGTTATGGCACCCTAATATATATTCACGAGTTGAATTTTTAGTCCTATACCTGGCATGATGAGGACCAACACAGGTGTATCAACATGTGTTGGTCCTCATCATAGCAGGTTATGATTACATTATGACATCGGCTGCAAGTCATGAATAATGAGAAACACACAAGCTCTTAAGAGGTTGTGGTCTGAATGGTCACTTAAGTAATATTTTGTGTTCTGTCTTTCAGACGAGGCTATTGATGAAGAGAGCTTTGGGTGCCTGGATCTTCCCACCATCACCACCTTAATCCCCAGAACAGGAGACAGACTGAAATTCATAAAAAAAATACAATGAATTTGTAAGTAGTGTTGTTGCATACACAGTGTAAATTAAATTTCCGACTGACAGACGTTACTCTTGACTGCCTGCCCTTTTAGTTACTAGTTCAGACGATTTGATTGATTTATTCAGATCCGTATTAGGTTTAGCAAAGCCAAAGCGTATCATTGGATACGTTTGCTTTAGATGTAAAGCTAGAATTCCTGGAGATGTTAAAAGTCTTTTTATCCATTTACGTGCAGTACATCATGTCAATTATGCTGCAAACAATTTCCAGTGCTTTGAAATTGGCTGCGGGAGAACATTTAGCTACATGTGATCTTTGCGAAGACACTTACAGCAGCATGAAAATGTTGAGGAGGTGCTTGGTGTACCCATTCAAGATCCAGTCCAGCCTGAGTTCCTTAATGCTGAAGGCCAGCCAGCAGAGGAAATTGAGGAGTGGGATGACATTGAGCCAGAGGGTGTTACTGATCGGGTAGCTACTTTTATTGCTCATTTGAGGTCTGTGTCTTCACAAACATTGTCCGGCATTCATTTTTTTGTTGAGCAGACCTCTAGTTTAATTTCTGACATTGTGGGTAGACTGCAATCAAGGACCATGGCAGTTTTCAGTCATTTGGGACATGACCAAAGCCCAGAGGTAGAGCAACTGATGGTAGAGTTCCAAGACAGTGCTGAGCCTTTCCGATATTTAGACACAGAGTATAAACAAATGCAATATTTTGTCAAATTTGGAGGCTTCATTGAACCAGTTGAGGAATTTTTTCCTGGGGAGGGTTCCTACATCCAGAAAAGGGACGCTGCCACCGGCACTGTGAAAAAAGATGCAGTTCCTGACCCTTTTCAACGTGTTCCACTTACACGACTTCTAGGACAGGTACTTCAAATGCCAGGCATCTTACAGGCAATGCTGGATTGGCAGCAAAGATGGTGGAGTCCTTCAGGATGTCTTTGATGGGGAGTTTTGCAAAACACACCCACTCTTCCTGAAAGAGACTTCCATTCCACTTCTTTTTTACAATGATGAATGTGAAACAGTCAATCCTCTAGGTTCAAAGACCGGAACACACAAACTAGGTTTCATTTACTTTGAGATCAACAGCCTGCCACCAGATCTGCTCTCCAGTTTATGGTCGCACTTCCTGTGTGCAGTATACAAATCAGACGATGCAAAAACATACGGTATTGATGCTGTCCTTCGCCCCATTGTTTCAGAGCTGCAGTTTCTAGAGAAAGAAGGCATCCCCATTCACACCTCTACTTTTCAAGGCATTGTTAAGTTCTCTCTTGTCCAAGTAGTTGAGGACAACATGGGCTTGAATGTCATTCTTGGTTATTCAGAAAGTTTCGCTGCTAACCAAAGCTGCCGGTGGTGCAGAGTGCATAAACGTGTCTTGGTGCAGCAGACATTGGAAGATCCAACACAACTGCGTAATATACGCACCCATCAGGCAGATCTGGAAATTGCAAGCCTTTCAGACACAGGGTTGAAGAGAGACAGTGAGCTAAACAACCTCTCTTTTTATCATGTCACTGACAATGTGGCCCCGGACATAATGCATGACATTTTAGAAGGAGTAGGGCCCTATGAGGTCAAGCTAATCTTGAATACTCTAATTGAGCAAAAACATGTCACACTTGATCAAATCAACTTCAGACTCACAAGCTTCAATTACTGCTTTTCTGACAAGGCTAACAAGCCCTCTGTGATTTCAAAAACTGACCTGAGAAACCCCGCAGGGGCCATGCGACAGTCAGCAGCTCAGATGTGGTGCCTTATTAGGCTTCTGCCCACCATGATTGGCGACCTGATCCCCGAGGGAAACGAGGAGTGGGAACTTTTTCTGCTCTTGCTACTGTGCATGGAGTTCATCTTGTCTCCCCCTATTACCGTCTCTGGAACACTGTATTTGACAAGATCATTGATGAGCATCATTCTCTCTTCCTTGAACTTTTTACTCATTTACATTTGCGTCCAAAGCATCACTTCATGGTTCTCTATCCACGAGCAATCAGGAAACTGGGACCCTTGATGCACTTTTGGTCAATGCGCTTTGAAGCAAAATACAACTTCTTCAAACGTGTCAGTCACGTCACCTGCAATTTCCGCAATATCTGCAGGACAATGGTGTATCGGCATCTGATGCAGCTTTGTTATAACTATGGATCTGGCTCTGTGTTAAGTCATGTTTTGGAGGTTGGCCCAGGGCCCAGCACCTTTCTGTCCACCATAGATGGTTTTAAAGAAATCGAAAATGATCTAACAGATTTTCCTGTTTACAGTGAGGTTTTAGTGCCAGCCTGGGTGACCTTTAAGGGTACTAAATACAGACCAGGCATGACAATATTTATTTCCTACGACTCAGATGGTGAACCCCAGTTTGGGCATATAAAATCCATCATAGTTCTGGGTCAAATGACAAACACACCAACAACTAAGTTTATTATACAGAAGTGGGAAACAAAAGGTTTTGAACGGCACTTTCATGCATATAGTGTGACCTTGAGTCAGACTTTGGCAGCTGTTGATCCAAGTAAACTACTTGATCATCATTCATTACATGCTGTGAAATCATACAGGGAACATGATAACTGTTCATACATCTCCCTTCGCTATAGAGTATTTTAGAATAAATCAGCTGGGGTGGGGGGTAGGTATAGTACATAGCAGCTGCATTAGTTTTAGAAAAGTACAAGCTGGTGTTGAAGTAGTGTGAAAAGGTTCATCAGAGCAGCGTTTCCCAATCCAGGTCCACTGCCATGCATGTCTAAGAGGTAACTCTACTTTCACACACCTGAATGCAATGAATGGCTTGTTAACAGACCGCAAAAAAAACTTGAATCAGGTAGGAAGACATTGAAAACATGCAGGGCGGTGGGTCCCAAGGACCTGGGCTTAGAAACACTGCATTAGAGCTAAAAAACAAAAAGAAAAAAAGGGGGTGGGTGGGTACAGAGTTTCAGTGGAGACTGGGGGGTGGGGGGGCGACAGCCATTACACACAGTGTGCCCACTAACTCATTCCCAAGAGTGTTTAAGCTTTAAATCTTGTTCAACTCTTAAACTCAGTTTAGAGGATTAAAGAAATGCCCTGCACCGGTTGAGCACACTGTGTGCCCACCAGCCACACTCCCAACACCTGATTTGCCAACTGTTAAACATGGAAACACAGACCCAGAGATGACTGCAAACGGAAAACCAGAGATGGCTGCTGCAACAATAATGCCTGTTCTGCAGACAGTTCCAGTATTTGTTAGTAATTTTTCTAAATAAGTCAACATTTCTTAAATGCTAGGTTGATTAGTTTCATTATGTCATCTTTTCTTAAGACTTGTGTTGTTTTTATTTTGTTCTGACATTAAAAAATAATTTTAGAAGCAGGTTTTTACCTTTACAGTTTCAACTGTGTCTCCAGTCTCTGAAGTGACATCAGACGTGCTGCTCACTTGTCATCTATCATCTGGTCAGTCCAACAGACCAGCTGATGAATTACTTTTGTGTGAGCTGGACAATAGAAGTGCATGCAGTTCATTTGCCTTTTTTGTCTGTATTCTTGCAGGATATTCACGCTGTTCTTTATGCTTCTCCTGAGGGCAGGGCTATAGTTGAGAACTTGGACAGAGACAAACTGATCGCAATAAAGGAGAGACGTGCCATGGTCTGGATTTTGGTGTCTCACCTTATGGAAAGATGTGGAGAAACGTGAGTAAAAATTGACGGAATAATTTTTTTTTTGATGGGGGGTTGTTTTGTTTTTTTAATCGTAAGTAATGTGAAGCGTCTTTCGGTCTGATGAAAAGCGCTTTATAAAACTGATGCATTATTATTATCTGTATAAGTGACAAATGAAGTAATTCATCTATTTAATGTTTTCATAGTGTGACCGTGTCTAATGATTGTATCTGTACTAGGGTTGGGCATCTAAGGTATAATGCCGATCCGATACGTATCTCGATACAAAGTATCTAATCCGATTTATTAACAATACATTTGTGGCATTTTCCCATGCAATACGATGCGATTCACACCCATATCACGATACGATGCGATAATTCATCACTAGCTAATTAGTTTACATTTATGTGGTGATTTGAAAGAGGATGCAGTGCCGTTGAATCAGTTTGATTATTTATTAACCAAGTAAAACCAAGACTTATTTTTACAAACTGGCTTTTCTCTCAGAGCCCGAGTGTTGGTTTACAGTAGAGGGTTATTTTAGAACACATGGCACATTTTATCCAAGTGTTTCCAAGATAAACAGAACGTATAAGTGCAAGATATACAACAAAAAAATATATATATTTGCACCCTTTCAACAGAAAGAAGGTTTACCATTGCACAAGAAAAATTGTGATTTAACTTTTCAATTATGAAAATAAGTTTTACAAAGATATATTTTGCCACTGAATATTCAAAACTTAATGTGTGAACTAGCAGTGTCATGCTGCTTTTACTTTGAAACATCACTGTCACTGTAAACAACAGGCTAATAAAAGTAAAATTACATAAAAATCCTTAAAGCAAACAGTATGACACCTTGAGGCCTTTTAGAATAGTGCACAGTGGTCAGTCACCTTCAGTTAAAGGTTTTTCTTCAGAAATATCAACTGATCAACATGATCAGGGTGAAGCAAGCTACACTGAGCTGTAACTATGTCTCCAGCTGTGCTGAAAACTCTTTCAGCTGGTACGCTTGTTGCTGGGATGGACAGATATCCCTTTGCTAAAGCTGATAGTAGTGGAAGATCTACTTGCAGTCTCCACCAATGCAAAACATCCCCATCCAAACCTAAAGTGTCCCTCTCTATATATTTTAAGATTTCATCCTTAGCTTTCTCCCTGATGGTCTTTGCTGGTGGTCTTGCACTCAGTAAATCTCCAAACATCTGGTCCATGGCAGTTTTTTTCTTCGGAGGGCCATCATCTACAGAAGAGGGAAGAGGAGAGTCTTATCAGTTCTGCTAAAAATATTCCTTTCATTTACAATCTGAAAATTATTTCACTATATTGCATCTTCACTACTACTACTACACTTCTGTACATTTGTGGCATTGTCTCCATTAAAACAAACCTGGCTTATCCTCTCTGAGAGGGCTTTTGTCCCTTTCTGTTTCAGCTGTCTGGTTCTCTTCCCATGTGCCGGTTGCATGTTCTTCATCCGGCATTGCTGTGTCACTGACCTCTTCCTTAAAAATGCATAAACATGGAAAATAATGCACATTATTCATATATTATTAGTTCATATATAACTGCAATAATTATTTTACTTTAAGTGTTCTTATCTCTCCATTCATCTGTACCACCTCTGTTGTTATCTTCGTGAAAACCATATCCTTGGCATCACTGTTATCCAGAAAAGCCAGATCTTTAAAACGTGGGTCAAGTGCTGAGGCACAATGGAGAGTGCCTTCAAGATATGTATAACGGCCATCAAAGTCCTGCCTGAATCTGTCTTTCATGTGGGAAATAACCTCTAGATCACTCTCATCTGGTTGGAATTGCCTCTGCAATTTGGCTTGGATTGGAGAGATAATGGAGATGGTGGGATTTTTTTCCTCACTGAGGAGTGTGGTTGCCACTTTCAGAGGGGACATTAGTTTGATGATCTCTGGGATCAGTGTCATGTCATCTTCTGTCAAACTCATCATAGCCTCACGTCTCTTTATATTCCTGGACAGCAGGGTGTTCAACACAGCAGGCTGCTGCTCCCAGAAACGCTCCAACATGTCGAGGGTACTGTTCCATCTGGTGGAAACGTCATGGATGAGTTTATGGTTGGGCAGGTGTAACTGTGTCTGCATTTCACGCAGAACTTCAGTTGCCTTGGGGCTTTTGTGGAAAAAGGAGACAAGCTTCCTAACTTTCACCACCAGCTCAAAGACTCTGTCCACCTTAAAGGCTTTTTGAGATGCCAAGTTCAATGTGTGTGCGATGCATCTCACGTGTGGGTCCATCTTGGCGCCAGCACCAGCCAGGATCATGTTTCTGGCGTTGTCTGTGACTAACGCGGGGCACTTCTCTTCGATCTTCCACTCGCGGCAAACATCCTGAAGTAAAACGGCTAGATTATTCCCTGTGTGAGCCTCGTTGAACACTCTGGTCTGCAGAACGTGGTTTTTGAGAAACCACCCGTCATCTATGTAGTGTGCTGTGACCGTTACATATGATGCTGTAGCGCACGATGTCCAGCCATCCACTGTTACAGCAACTCTTTGGGCTTTGTGCAGAGACTCCTCTATCTCTCTCCTGACTTTGTCGTACAGAGCAGGAATGTGTTTATCGGAGAATAGCTTTCGGTTTGGTATCTTATAACGAGGCTCCAAGACATGGAGGTGGTGTTTAAAACCTTCATTCTCCGTGACACTATAAGGCTGAATATCTTTGCAGATGAACAATGTAATAGCATCTGTTATTGCCATAGAGCGCACGGAACTGTTTGCAAGCGGGGCATGGAAAAAACTTTGAATACTTTTCTCACCAGTTTTGGAGATGGTAGCTACAGGTAAATCACAGCAGGAGGCAGGGGATGCAGGGGTACTAGAAGATGCTTCCACAACAACACCGTGGCGCCGCTTTAAGTGAGATATCAGATTAGTCGTACTGCCCGTGTATTTTACAGATGCGCGGCACATTTTACAGATTGCATCTGTCTTGTCAAGTCGTCCGTCTTTCTTGTAAACTCCGTAGTGTTGCCACACTTTAGATTTAAAACTCAGCGGGGGATAAATTATCTCGCGGTCCGACATGTTTGTTTTTCTCTGCGCGCTTTCTGACAACTACCTTTGGCCTTATCACGAGCTTCATCCGCACAGCTGATACATTGAGTTGTAGTGTACATATCCGCAAGTAGCCTACGTTGATTAGGCCTACTTTGTGTAGGTCGATTAGATTATGCGCCAAAAACAGGTTGACAATACTTGTTAATAAATAAAGGAATACATCACATATTAAAAGGACAAACTGTATCTGGGAAAAACCGATGCATCTCGATTTGCCTCCAAAATGTCATTCATTCTCTGCTGCTCTACCGATGCACTCGCATCGTGCACACGCATGACCGCATATCGATACATATCGGTTAATCTTCCCATCCCTAATCTGTACGTGTTGGCCATTTTGAGACTTTCTGCTGTGATCAAATTTCCCTGGCTTCCTGTTTGATAAATGCATTCCCCTGCTTAAAGGATGGCAGTGGTTCTGTGAGTACCTTTTTGTGAAGTAAAACGAACTACTATCTAAACAAGATTGAATTTTTGTGAAAAGTTAATGTATATGCAGTAGAAATTATAGGCCCATGGGCTTATATGGGTATTATTTCTATATCTTGTCAGGACACATGGTATGCCCAGGGCCGATCCCACCACCCAGCAACCGGGTTCTTAGAGGAGAGAGTCCATAATATACAGAAGCGTTTGAGGAGCTCGAGCGGGCTCAGGCCACAGCAGGACCGAGACTCTGTGGAGTTAGTGCATATAATTCTTGTGCACATTATCCTATGCATGGTTATACTTGTGAGTTTGAATTCCTATGGGCTAAGTCTTAGCCATACATCCTAGCCTTACTTTGTTAACCTAGAATCTTTTCAAGTATTCGAGCTCAGCCATCTTAGGTCTTGTCAACTTGCCCAAATGATGTCAATATCTTACTTGTCCTGTATCTAAAATGTCATCACTTTTTGGTCAGGAAAATGTACGTTAAATTATTCACTAGGAATATGACTGTATTACTATATTGTCTAAATGAGCTTGTTTCTCAATTTGTCTCCATCTTTTAGATTACACAAGATTTTTCAGTCCTGTACGGAGAAGCTGGACCTAAACTTTTCGAAACATGGGTTCCTCTTTACGCTGATAAGCTCATTCATCTGGCGAAACACGAGAGAAAACTCTCCATGCCAGAGGAACAGATCACTCAAGGTAAAATAGTTATTTTATAACAAACTTAGCTAATGTTTTATTCTATATCATGATTTTCTGGGTACTCAAAGATACTTCACATAAGAACTTAATCACAAACAAGAAAGTCAAAAAAGCAAACTTCAAAAAGAAAAAAGACAGGTTGATGGCAGAGGAGAATTGTCAGATGCAGGATATCTTGATGGGATTTGAGTTGACTTTTACATGAGGGGAGTGTCATGGCTCAACACTCAGCTCCTGTCACTCCCTCATTCCACTCCATCAGCACCTTAATAAACAACTCTGCACTTTGCTTCTGCGTTTGGGTCCATACGTTCTTGCACACATCCTGACAGGGAGTCACATTTATGGACGGCAATGGCTGCGACGGTGAAGGCTTTTATTTATTGTATTATATGGCTATTTGAGTCTATATTTACACCCATAATTGTCCTCCAACAGATGCCAGGGGAGAAGTAGTACTGAGACTGCTGCCTCTCATGCTTCCTCTGCCTGTTTTTTTAAACGGGGCAGAAAACTGGTCCGGGCCAGCATTGAGGAATCCAAGAGAGCTTTCATTGATGTTAAGCCTGTAAGTAATTTACCTTTGAACAAATATTTCGAGGGGGAGAAAAGATTGTATTTGTGGAATGAGTGACAGAGTAATGTTTGGCAGTGTGACTCATTTCATGAAGCACTATTCTTACAAGTTGTAACTCTGTAAGTAGTTACATTCAATCAATCAATCAAACTTTATTTATAAAGCGCTTTTCAAACAAAGTTACTCAAAGTGCTTTACAGATTTAAAATAACCCCACAACCCCCCCTTCAAAAATAAAATCATCAACGTAAATACAACCCCCTCCTAACCCAACCCATCAGCCATACTCACACACACACACACACGCACACACACACACACACTTAAAAGCTACAAAAAGCGGGCTGAGTACAGATGAGCCAGGAAACGCCATCATGGAGCCATCTGCTTCGGCAGCAGCAGATCAACAGCAGCAGCCAAGGCTCCGACCCAGGGCACCCAGAGGAGGGAGGGCTGGTACCCCCACCTCCACCCAAGCGCTACCTGGGGAGCACCCAGGCAGACACAGCCGACCACCGCCCCCGATGCAGGGGGCCCCCAGAGAGGAAACACTGGCAAGAAAAGATTAAAATAACTTAAAATATAAAGTTAATAAAATATAAAGTATAAAACAATAAGTGTAAAACAAATAATAAAAATGCAAAGCAGATTAATAAATAAACAGTTAAAAGCTAAACTAAAAATTAAATCAGGTAAAACATGCTGAGCGATTAAAAATATATTAATAAATAATAATTAGTTAAAGGCTAAGCTAAAAAGGTGAGTCTTGAGCCTGCTCTTAAAAACATGAACGTTCTCTGCGGCCCTGAGATCCTCTGGCAGCCTGTTCCAGAGGTGAGGGCCATAATAATGGAAAGACGCCTCACCATGAGTCTGTGTCCTGACTTTGGGGATGATAAGGAGACGGCTGCCAGAGGAGCGCAGAGACCGCGAGGGTTCATACAGTAAAAGCATTTCTGACAGATAAGAAGGCCCAAGACCATTAGGACACTTAAAAACCATTAAAAGAACCTTAAAATCGGTCCTAAAACATACGGGGAGCCAATGCAGTGATTCTAAGACCGGTGAAATGTGGTCCTTCCTCCTGGTCTTCATCAGGACACGAGCTGCTGAATTCTGTAAAGGCTGTAAACTTGAGGTAGTCTTTTTAGGAAGACCAGAAAGCAGGGCATTACAGTAGTCAATTCTACTGGTGATAAAAGCTGCGTTAGCGTCTCCGTATTGGCCCGAGAGAGACCGGGGCGGACTGTGGCGATGTTCTTTAGGTGATAAAAACCCATTTTGGTTATGTTTTTAATGTGAGGGATAAAAGTCAGCTCAGAGTCAAAAATCACACCCAGGTTCTTCACTTGTAAGGAAGGATTAAAAGACAATGATTGTAGTTTTGGTAAAAGTTTCTCTCTCTGAGCCTCAGGACCGATAACTAAAACATCAGTTTTGTCCTGGTTGAGTTTTCTGCCATCCAGGATTTAATGTCTAAAATGCAGTTAAAAAGTGCATCCATTGGCCGTGTGTCATCAGGAGACATGGAGATGTACAACTGTGTATCATCAGCATAACTGTGAAAGTTAACTCCATGTCTCCTGATAACACTGCCAAGAGGGAGCATATACAGGTTAAAAAGCACTGGGCCTAAAACTGAACCCTTGGGAACACCACAAGTGATCTTATGGACCTTAGAGGAACAGGTATCTAAACTTACCATAAAAGTCCTGTCTGTGAGGTAGGATGTGAACCATTTATGAAAAGCGACCGGGGGGGCCGATCTGTTTTTAACGGGTTAAAAGAATAGTGTGGTCTACTGTATCAAAGGCAGCGCTTAGATCCAGAAGAACCAACACGGTCACCTTTTTAGCATCATAGTTTAGTCTAAAATCATTTAAAATCTTTAAAAGCGCCGTCTCTGTGCTGTGGTTCATCCTAAAACCAGACTGAAATTTATCTAGGACATTATGAGCGTTAATAAAATCATCAAGTTGAATTAAAACAAGCTTTTCTAGAATTTTGCTTAAAAATGGTAAGTTAGATACCGGTCGGTAGTTGTTTAAATCATTAAAATCTAAATTGCTCTTCTTCAGCAGGGGCCTCACTGCCACCCCTTTAAAGGCAGCAGGAAAAACCCCCGTCTGAAGGGAGCAATTCATAAAGTTTAAAATCTCATATATTAAAAAAACATAAAATTGCTTAAAAAACCTGGTGGGAATCGGGTCCAAAGCGCTTGTGGTGGGCCTCACTGAGGAGAAAACTTCATCAAGGGTCCTAGCTTCTACCAGGACAAAACTGTCCAATGTTTCCTCTGGTGAAGGCAGACACTCTGATTTATCTAAACCATGTTTGTTTGAGAGGATAAAATATTACATCTGATGGTGTCTACCTTCCCTCTGAAGTGGTCTGCAAATTCCTCACAGAGTGTTTGAGGGGGTTTTCTGAAAAGTATTAGAGGAATGATGTAGAATATAGTCAATGGTCGAAAACAGAATTTTGGGATTATTTTTATGTTCTGAGATGATTCTGGAAAAGTATGTATTTCTGGAATTTCTTAAAGCGTTATTATATAATTTGAGATATTCTATGTATATCTGATTTATTGTGATTTTATTTTTCCTCCATTTCCTTTCTGCCACCCTGCAGCTCCTCTTTAATTTTCTAATAGCTGCATTTCTCCACGGTACTGTACGTTTTGAATGAGGGTTTATAACTTTAATTGGAGCCAGCAGGTTGAGAGCAGATTTAAGCCTACTGTTAAAATCACTCACAATAAAATCACAGGGGGCAGGTAAAGGTACAGGAGGGAACTTTTTAAAAACTTCAAGAAAACCTGCAGCCACTTCAGGTGTTAGATGACGCTTCCTGACAGTTCTCACAGAGGTCTCTGATTGGATAAAACTGGTGATATTAAAAAACACAGTAGTGGTCAGAGACAGCCAAGTCAACAACAGAGGACACACTGGTGGACAGACCATATGTGATGACAAAGTCCAGAGTGTGTCCTCTGTTGTGAGTTGGCTGCATGACATGTTGGCTAAAATCCATATAATTTAAAATATTTAAAAAATCTGTTGATAAAGGATCTAAAAGGTTATCTATATGTAGATTAAAATCACCAGCTAAAATGATCCTTTCATAAGAGTTGTGTAAAATTGATAAAAACTCTGAAAAATCTGGAATAAAAAGTGCATTCCTTTTCGGAGGCCTATAAACTGTGACACATAAAATCTGAGGAGTGCTATAAACAGAGGCAGTGTATTCAAACGTGGTAAAATTATTAAATAAAACAGGTTTGGCGGAAAACTACATTGAAACTTCTGGATGCATAAACCACAGACCACATATAACGGGGTGTCCAAGGGGTCTTAAAAACGCTGTACTCTGGCACGAAACAGTCAACAACAAAGAAAATGTGGAAATGTAAGTTTTCAGACTCCTGGTCGGAGATGCTGGATTTTATACAATGGTTGAAGCCTGTCACTGAGAACAACCGAGAGGTTTACTGTTCATTGTGCAAAAAGATCAGTGCAGCCTCGATGGGAAGCAACCAAGGAGCAAACTCCGGTGGTTAAAAGTGAAACCTCTGCCGGAGTGCCAAAAGTGGGAGTTCACCCCTCCTCTACCATCCCCATAGACCCCCATGTTAAAAAAGCCAACTTCACAGTAGAAAATAAACATTTTTACAGCCTGGTACAAAAATCCATTCTAGGTTTAATAGGTCAAGTTTTATATTTGCTGCGATATCCAGTGGCAAGGAGAGGCAGACGGGAGCAGTAATGTGCAGTACCAGTGATTTCCCCCCCCAATCCAATACCAAGTGAAATTCAAGTCAGTATCAGTGATACCAATCAGATACTTTGTACAAAAGGTAATGTGTTTTCGAGATTCACTTTCAAACATGCTACACTAGCGGGTAATTAATTGATATTTACATCTGTATTCAATACTTCAAACTAAATTGTTAGTAAAATTCCCAAAAATAAATACAACAATAATTGTATTTTTACTGTTAACAATGAGAGGGACCCTTGTTTGAAAATCGACACAATAACCTAAACCTAGTAGACTGATGAAAATCACTTTTCAAAAATTCAGCATCAGTGCTGCACAGCTCCACATTTTCTGCTGCAGTTGTCTTATTTCACATACAAGTATGGCAGGCGGAAGAACAAGTAGTTCTTACTAACTGGGTATAGTTTAGACAAGATCCTGATTTAAAGTTACTTTCCACTGTATTTCAGTTCGTAATAAACTATATATTTACCCCAAATAGCTAAAATATCATATTCTAATATGAGACTCGATTATATAACATAAAAAGCTGGTAAGAGAATTATCAATGTTTCAGTATTGATCTGCACACCATTAGAGCAGAGTAGCACAACACTGGTTTTTAGCTATTCTGTTGTATAGTTGTGCTGTTACAGCTGTTACATAAGTTAAAGATGTGTTGCTGATTACAGTTTGAAGTGGTGATCAGATCTCAGTTTTTTTGGGTTTTCTTTGGATGGTCTTTAAAAAGTCTTAAAAAGATTTTAGAATTATCTTCAGGATTCCTGCATATACACTGTATTAAAAAAGATTGGCCATGTTCCCAGATTAAATGGTTAAAGAACACACCATTGAATTTCGGGGTGTCAAACTTTTCTGTATAGAGCTCTACTAAATCAGCTGATTGGGGTGGGAGGGGGATGAAAGACCTTCAGTAGAGAGCTGATGACAACTGCTCTGCACCGGTACAAATACTTAAATTTTTCCTTTTTCTCATCATAGATCGGAACTAACATGGTGGAGTATTTGGAGCAAGCAGAATCCTCTAGGTCGTGCCCGTCGTGCTGCTGCTTGCTGATGGAATGCTGTGCTCCCAAGCCTTTGCTATCATTTCAGGGAAGGCAATAGAAAATGAGACGGCTCTCGCTGCTGTGGACACATGTTTCAAAAATTTCTATGTGTTTGACCTCCATTACCCAAAGGAGTGTAAGCCTACTTGGCAATTTCTCCAGCAAGCTGTGTTTGGACTTAAGGGAACTGTTTCCCCAGCAGTGAACTTCCTGCAAACACAGTTGCTTTCTTGCCCATAGACTGGCCTGTATCCCACCACCCATCTCTTTTCGTTTCTCAATCAGTTTAGACATGACATGGCAGTTCTCTGTTCATAAGTAGTTCCCCATTTTGAAAATTTTAATGGTAAGCTAATGTTAATGAATTTTATGGATGTAGTTCCCCTGTTATGCAAATTTTAATGGTAAGCTAATGTTAACCAATTTTATGGACATTTTTGTATTTTTATATTTTTGTGCATTCTGTAAATTTTGAATTTTATGAATTTTAATAAATATTTGTTAAATTATTGGTGTGCGAATATATTTAATCAAGGAAATAATTACTATAATGATAATAAATAATTAAAAATTAGCAACCCAACTTGCTGGGTTTAAAGAACCCAGCAGTATAGTTAATGTGAACCCAACAATTGGGTTAATGGAACCAACCCAAATTGTTGGGTTAAATTAACCCAGCGCATGTTCTGTCCAATATTTAACCAGCGCTGGGTTGAGAAACTACCCAAATTGGTTTGTTTTTAACCCAAAATTTTTAAGTGTGCACAGTGGATGGCAGTAATTCCAACACTAAAAAAGAATGTAAATAGCCATAGGAGGTTGGCTCCCTGGTTTAGCGCAAAGTTGCATACTTAAAGGGCATCTTTAATGGTTTTTTAAATGCACGAAAAACATTTTGTTATTAGTGTTATGTTTGGCACAGGACAGGTTAGTCCAGCAAATACTTTATCTTCTATTTAACTCGGACAATTTACTCCGCGGCTTCCGTAGTAGTAATGACGTGTTATAGCGGTGAGTTGCTTGCATTCACTTAGCGCACCACTAGTTGGAGGTAATTCTTACACACGGGGTCTTTAAATTGTAGGTCATCTTGTATATTACCAAGCACAATGCCAAAAAGTTGTTGGCCAAATTGCCTATAATGTGTATGTGTTGGATCCACTGCAACCCTGCTCCCTGGAAAAAAAATTTGAGGCTCAGCATTTTTATTTTCTTACTTTAAGCCCTGGGACTTTCCTAAATATTTGTCTCATTTGAATGTTAGTGGCTCTTCACTGAAACAATTGAATAGTTATTTTCATTTTCCGAAATTATATCCAATAAATCAGGGATTAGCAACTCCAATCTGATGGCAACATTTTCCCTGGCTGCTAAAAAGTAACATGTCTAAAAACTATATTTATTTCTATTTTCGATTATGTAGCACACATATTTCCCAGGGGTCCACAACCTGTGGCTGTCATTTGTAAAGATGAATAGGGAGTAAAATACACAAAGTGCTATGGGTTCAGCAAATCCATGTTAAAGATAGACTAAGTACAGTTGTTGAAGTTACTATCATTAACAGAGACATTAATAACACTCGGACTCTATTTACAACAGTTGAAAGACTAACCAATCCTCCAGTGACAGCAGCTCCTGAGCTACACTCCACTAGGGCCTACTTTGCCAACTTCTTCACTGAAAATATTCTGGAAATTAGAAGATCAATCTGTAAATCAGCAACCAACCCACCACCATTTTCACTCCCATGTAAAAATAATGCAGGTAAGATGTCTGATTTCAAAAAACTGAATCAATCACATCTTGATGAAATTATTAAACAGCTAAACTCCTCCTCTTGCTGCCTCGATATCTTACCCACACCTTTTTTAAAGAAAGTTCTCCCTGTCATTAAGTCCGATCTGATGCAAATAGTTAACTCATCCCTCCGGTCAGGCGTCTTCCCCCAGGCCCTCAAAACAGCAGTTATCAAATCCCTAATAAATGGAAAAATTTTCCATAATTACGCAGATGATACACAGCTATATCTATTCATAAATCCTGATGAATCCAATCAGTTAGGTAGACTACAGGCATGTCTGGAAGACATCAAAACTTGGATGACTCTAAACTTCTTGCTTCTAAATTCTGATAAAACAGAAGTTGTCGTCTTTGGACCAGAAGCTCTGAAAAAGAAACTACTTAGTCAGCCCCTTCACCTGGACGGCATTAAATTAGCCTCCAGTAATAAAGCAAAAAACCTCGGTGTCATTTTTGACCAAGATATGTCATTTAGAACTCACATTAAAGAAGTCTGTAGGATTTCCTTTTTTCACCTTAGGAATATTGCAAAAATTAGAACCATCCTGTCCAGGAATGATGCTGAAAAACTAGTCCATGCCTTTGTTACTTCAAGGCTGGATTACTGTAACTGTCTATTATCAGGTAGTCCACAGAATACAATTAAAAGTCTTCAGTTAGTTCAAAATGCTGCTGCTAGGGTTCTGATGAATATTAAAAGAAGAGATCACATTTCCCCTGTTTTAGCTTCTCTTCACTGGCTCCCAGTAAAATCTAGAATAGAATTCAAGATCCTCCTTCTGACATATAAAGCCCTTAATAATCTAGCTCCATCATACATAAGAGACCTGATTGTTCCATATGTTCCTAACAGAGACCTTCGCTCTCAGACTGCAGGTTTACTGGTAGTTCCTAGGATTTCTAAAAGTAGAATGGGTGGCAGATCTTTCAGCTATCAGGCTCCCCTCCTATGGAACCGGCTCCCAGGGTTGGTTCGTGAAGCAGACAATTTGTCTATCTTTAAAACTAGGCTAAAAACTTTCCTCTTTGACAAAGCTTACAGTTAGAGATATGTTTATAGGTAGTTAGAGACAGGTTAGACAGGTAGCTAGGAAGAGACAGGTTAATGTTAGTAGTCAGGTAGAGTGTCAAAAGTTAGGAAGAGATAGGAAGAGGTAGAGTAGCTAGGTAGAGATAGGTTAATGTAAGCCAGGTAGAAAGTGTTAGTAGCTAGGTATCCTAGTAGCTAGGAGACAGGTTAATGTTAGTAGCTATGCTGCTTTAGGCTAGGCTGTTGGAGGACATTATTAGGGACTGTTCCTACTTTCTCTCCTACTTCTCCCCAACTGCATAATGTGCTGTCAATTCAAGCGCTAACCTGTTTTTTCTCTTGGTGTCTTCCTACAGTAGGTGCTCCTGACCCGCCCTGCTTGACGAAGATGTGTCTTCTCCAAACCCCAGACGGTCTCGGCAGATGTACGGTTATGCTTAGCCTGGTTCTGCTGGAGGTTTCTTCCTGTTAAAAGGGAGTTTTGTTGTTGCGCTTTGTTTTGTCTCGTTTGGTGTGAAAACCCTGTTTTTTGCTTTGGTTCCCGGCTCACTCTCACCAGAGAAGAGCTAATAAACATTCGGGGAACAACCCCAGGGGGGTTTGTTTCCCGAGTTTCTTGGTTCGTTCTTTTTTTAATGGACATTCTGGTTAAAGGTGCGCTCACCTTTGTGTCCTCACGCCGACGCAGAGGGAAACGAGCTGGTGCGCTCGTGCGCCTTCGCCAACGAGGAAGACGCACGCTGCTACCATGAATATGTCTTTCAAACGTTCGTTCACTTGGCAATAAAATGGACAAAATCCAGCTTCTGTTGAAGAGGAACAAGGACTTTTATTCATCATCTTCTCTGTGCTTCACAGAGACGTGGTTGTGTGGGAACATCCCAGACTCCGGGCTACAGCTAGATTGTTTCCGGCTTCACCGCGCTGACCGTGACACGCGGCTTTCCGGCAAAACAAAGGGTGGAGGTATTTGTTTTTACATCAACAATGACTAGTGCAATGATGTAACGGTGATGAAGTGGCACTATTCTCCCTCCCTGGAAACTTTTATTATTAACTGCAAGCCATTCTATAACCCCCGTGAGTTATCTTTGTTCATTCTGGTCGGTGTTTACATTCCACCGGGTACCCCCATCTCCCTCCCCGGGCCCTCAGTGTCTAGATGCATTTAAACAGTGGGTACCGGCACCACAGGTGAGGCCCCTTATAAGGGGCCCCGCCTCCAGTGCCGAGGTGCACCCACCACCAGGTCCCTACATGTGCGTGTGTCATGTAAATGTTGCAAGTGTAAGTGTCTAAGTTGCTCAATAAAATTGGGACCCAGTCCACCACTGGGTAGCGAAGACGGAAACTCCATCCCGCACCCCAGTGACGTGCCCACGTCCCAAAGCCTTGTGAATGGTAGAATGAAGGAGCAGGTGGACAGAGGCAAATGGGGATGGGGAGGAAATAACTGGGGTGACACGATGCCATCTCCAGGGAGCCAGCTCCCCTGCTGACCCCAATAGGCACCCCCGTTCAGCCCCGATCCACCAGGGGTGGGAGGCCCCAGCACGTAAAGTTGGGGCCCACGGCAGTGGCCCCTCCGAGCCCCATGGGGGCCCAGGCCATCCGCCCGCCCCTACCCCAGGGGCAGACCTAAATCCATCCCAACATTCAGTCTGTTGAACTTTATGAATTATCACAACTATTAGTTTCATCTAAACCCTCAACTTGTTTGTTAGACCCAATACCAACCAAATTATTTAAGGAACCGTTCCCTCTGGTTACTGGCCCTATTCTAGACATGATGAATCTATCTTTAATAAATGGATATTTACCACCGTGCTACACCACATAATTCAACTGGACTGTCATCTTATGACCTGATGTTTAATAGGAAAATGCGTACCAAGGTTAATGTCGGACCTGCAACTTCCTGAACACTGCAGCCGCAGACAGAGCTGCATTCCAGAGTGAGTAGAAGACAAAAAGCTGCAAAGGAGTACATGGATGCAAAACGAGGTACACGTGTACCAAAGATCATGGAAGCAAGTCTGGTCAGAGTGAAGAAACTGTTCCATGTCAGGAAGGGACTCTAGATCCCATGACCCAACCAGAGTTATGAGAAGAGCCGGTTCAACTGCGTTTGTTCTGGAGGACGGACGTACATGGAATGCTTCCCATCTGTCTCTTGTACCTGAGACATCTGCAGGAATGATTCCATGTACACCTGATCCTCTGCAATAACAAGTGGGAAATACATCCAGGCAGCAGAGGGTCAGAAAAAAGCCAGCTTGGCTGAATGACTATAAACATTGACTCTTGTAAGGGGAATGAAAATGATGGTGAATATAAAAACACCCATATTTTTTTTTTCTGGTGTCAATGCATACTTATGGATAAAAACATTTTGGTTAAATGTATTGAAATATATTTTGGTTTAAATGCTGCATAGCTTGCGTTACTTGGCTACATGTTATGGAGCTGATGGGTTAAAGAAATTGGAGGTCACACTCTAATAAATAGGTAAGGAATGCTCTATCCTTATCAGTTCTTTCTAGAAGTTTGAAATGCTGAAAATGAATAGGTTATGTTCTAAGAATATAAAGATAAGGTATATTCGGTTTTACAGCTAAATATGGATTACTTTGGTTTTCAAACAAGAAATTTGTTGGTTACAGGTATATTGTGTTCTCTGATGTAATTTGGTGCCCCGACCGCTAGGCGGCAGAAATGTAACCTGTTACTGAAATGAAGAAGAGTATTAAAGATGGCGTTGAGCAATACACAGTGAGCTGATTATTGTCCTGATTCCGTTCCTGCAAACTTGCTGGTTTACCGCACATAGTGAACCTGAAGTCGAATTTTCCTCCATTTTCTCTCGGCCTGGCAACACTCCCTTTTTTCACTACATACCTGAGGATTACAGGTCCATGGACACTTCTGAGACTACTTTAACTCTACTTGGAGCAATGGTATCAATGTCTGAGACTTTACAGAAAAAGTTATCTACCAGCTTGTTAACGGAGGCTGTGTTGGGGAATGGGGGCTGAGGTCTCATTTTGAATATAGTTTAGCCGGGATCACACTTATTTTACTACATATACAGACGTGGAAAAAATTGTTGGTACCCTTCATTAAATCAAAGAAAAACTCATAATGGTCACAGAAATAACTTTAATCTGACAAAAGTTATAATAAATAAAAATTATATAAATGTTGACCAATGAAAGTCAGACATTGCTTTTCATCCATGCTTCAACGGAATTATTAAAAAAAATAAATGCATGAAACAGGCCTGGACAAAAATGATGGTACCCACAACTTAATATTTGGTTGCACAACCTTTTGAGGCAATCACTGCAATCAAATGATTCCTGTAACTGTCAATGAGACTTCTGCACCTCTCAGCAGGTATTTTGGCCCACTCCTCATGAGCAAACTGTTCTAGTTGTTTCCGGTTTGAAGGGCGCCTTTTCCAGACAGCACGTTTCAGCTCCTTCCAAAGATGCTCAATAGGATTGAGATCAGGGCTCATAGAAGGCCAGTGTTTTCCTCTTAGCCCTTCTTGGGTGTTTTTAGCTGTGTGTTTTGGGTCATTTTCCTGTTGTAAGACCCGTGACCTGCGACTGAGACCATGCTTTCTGACACTGGCCAGCACATTTCTCTCTAGAATCCCCTGATAGTCTTGAGATTTCATTGTACCCTGCACAGATTCAAGACACCCTGTGTCAGATGCAGCAAATCAGCCCCAGAACATAACCGAGCCTCCCCCATGTTTCACAGTAGGGACCGTGTTCTTTTCTAGATATGCTTCATTTTTCCGTCTGTGAACATAGAGCTGATGTGCCTTGGCAAAAAGTTAAATTTTTGTCTCATCTGTCCACAGGACATTCTCCCAGAAGCTTTGTGGCTCGTCAGCATGTAGTTTGGCATACTCCAGTCTGTTTTTTTTAATGATTTGTCCTCTCCTTGTTCGTCTCCCATGTAGCCCTCTTTGGCTCAAACAGCGAAGGATGTTCCGATCTGACACTGATGTTCCTTGAGCATAAAGTTCAGCTTGGATCTATTTTGAAGTCTTTCTAGGCTCTTTTGTTACCATTTGGATTATCCGTCTCTTTGATCTGTCATCAATTTTCCTCCTGCAGCCACGTCCAGGGAGGTTGGCTACAGTCCCATGGATCGTACATTACTGAATGACATGTGCAGCTGTAGTCACAGAAACATCTAGCTGCTTGGAGATGGTCTTATAGCCTTTACAGTTAACATGCTTGTCTATGATTTTCTTTCTCATCTCCTGAGACAACTCTTTCCTTTGCTTCCTCTGGTTTATATTGAGTGTGGTACACACCACGTCACCAAACAACACAGTGACTACCTGGAGTCCTATATATAGGCCCACTGAGTGATTACAGGATTGTAGACACCTAGGATGCTGATTAATGGACATACCTTGGATTAACATGTCCCTTTGGTCACATTATTTTCATTCTTTTCTAGGGGTACCATCATTTTTGTCCAGGCCTGTTTCATGCATTTATTTTTTAAATAATTCTGTTGAAGCATGGATGAAAGCAATGTCTGACTTTCATTGGTCAACATTTATATAATTTTTATTTATTATTACTTTTGTCAGATTAAAGTTATTTCTGTGACCATTATGAGTTTTTCTTTGATTTAATGAAGGGTACCAACAATTTTGTCCACGGCTGTACTACTTATTTTTGGCAGTTATACATTCTTAAAATATGATTTTCTAAAACTTTCTTTTACCTTTTGATGCAGTTGAATTGTAACAATGACAATTATAGATATTTCATCTTTTTAAGTGGGACAGTGGTTGCCAAATACTTTTTTCTTCTTTGTACATAGTTATTCTTATGCATGTCTAAGTTATGGACTGGTGACCAGCAGTTTAGCTGAAGGCTACATTGGAGCTGTCCATGGTGCTGAAATCGGCTTCACAACTTTGGAGCACAGCTTGGAAAATCACATCCAACATATAATTAGTAAATGTGACAATTTTATCTTGTATTTTTGCTTTGGGTTTCTTAAGCATATGAAAGCATTTTCTACAGTAACTTTGTATGAAGGTGTGTGATCTCTCAATTGATAATTTCCTCACAGATTAAATGTGCAAAAAGCAGTGGACCTTGGGCTATAGATTCATTAGCCTACCTCACCAGAAGACTAATATTTTCTGTGTAATGATATCCAATCTTGAAACAGCACAGTCACATTAAAAATGTAGTTACCTGTAAAAAAAATTTAAGAGCTAAGCTTTATTGTCTCATTATTGCAATTTATCAGCTGTGTAGAATGAAACAGCATAACAGCTACCGACTGAGTTTTATTTGTTTATCAATTATTACACATGTACATTTGTAGAAAAAACTGAAACTGTGGACATGACACAGACACCTAAAACCCACAGAAATATGGCTACTGTTGGTGGGAAAGTAGTTTGTCTGTTGCCTTGAAAGAAACCAGCCTCAGCAGCTCACTTTTTAATGGAAATCCTACTTTAGCATGGCTGACAAAACTACTTCCCTTTTTCAATGTACCGTTAACGCACTAATGTTTGAAAAATCTTTTAAAAGCAGAGATACAAATTTATTGCAATTCTATCACACAACAGACACAAACAACACATCTGATGCAGTTTCAAATGGGAGAGCTGCAATACAAGGATCATTAGGATTTATTGACGAGATTAGTTAAGGAGACTGCATGATTAACCAAATAGGGGAAAAAAACAAACGTACCTACTAAAACACTGTTTTTCAATATAAACAAGAAAATAATTAATTGTACAGTGACCCCCCCCCCGAAGTGTCCCTTATAAATCTTATGGAATGTACTCCACACAGGTAAGCTCTTCCAGGTTTAGCCCCCTCATTCGTCAAGTTTCCAGGTTTGACGCACAGACTGCCCCCTTTCTTCACATTTAAAACTGAAATGAAATCCACTGACGGTAAAAATGACCACAAACTCACACTGATGCAAAATGATGGAGTTTGATGAATATCCCTTTGTCCAAACTGGTGTTTTTGTCGTTCATTGAAGAAAAAAAAGAAGTGTTTTCTACAATAGAAATACTAAAAAACCTGTACTTAGAAAATAGTTGATAAAAATATTCCTCTGAATTGAACAAGACGAGGTGAGCACTCGTAAAAGACAGAGCTGGAGTGATGTTATTCAGCTGCCTCATCGTTCTGATCGGCTTCTTTCGTAGTGGGAGCCTACAATACACAACATACAAATTAGGAATTTCATCCAGTAGAGGAAATTCATTTTCCAACTTGATCTACAACAGGGGTCTCCAACCTTTTATTTCCTGTAAACTACTTTTACACTATGAAAGTACAGAAGAGTTGCTACCGTCAAACAATTTATTCACATTGTTACTTTTAATGTTTGAATTAGCTTACTTTGTACAGTATGTAACATGTTTCAAAAAGTTAATGAACATACAGCTTATATGTATATGTAGCTGTAATATGCATCATATTCACCAGTTGCTTTCTGTTTTTTGATACATCAATATTGTAAAAATAAAATAAAAAATACAACAAAAATAGTGACACACCTGTTTTGAAACAAACTAAACAACACATTGTGTTTTTTAACTAATTAAAATTTGGATACTTTCAGATAATAGTGTGGCAGGCCTGGTCTTCATCCCTCCCAGAATTTATATCCAACCCCTAAAAAGGGCTGAGTATCCCATGTCCAAGTGTTCTGTCTATATTCAGCCTGTATTATAACCTTAATGCTGTGAATTTGAAGTGGTTTGGCCAATGTATATAGAAAAAATTACGTCGGGGATACATATTGTGGAAGTCTAAGTCTTCGTCCCTGCCAGAATTTGGATTGTATAGAATGTAGGAGCCATAATCAAATATTATGGGGCATAGGTCTGGGCGGTATACCGAAAATTTTGTGATACCGAAATTTATGACCGTTACCGATTGTTACCGATCATTTTGCACCGTGCCGGTAAATTCAGTTTGTCAAAATAATGATGTCAAAAAAAGAAGGAAAAAAAAGATGTGTTTTAGTTTAGCGGTGCTCCTGCCCCTTTAAGAAGTGAGCTTTGCCTTGAGTCCCATTACTACTTAGTCATGTGACACACAGAGGAAATGATCCTTAACTGAGGGGAAAGCGCTGCTAACTCAGCTACTGTGTAGCTATATTTAGTAAGGGTTTAGGACTGTTTTTCAGAAAAATGTGTTATTGGATACTTGGACTCTAACACTGTGTCCACACCAAACGCGATAGGAGCGACTAAAAAGCGCGACACGCGCCTAGCTGTTCGCGTACACATTCACACCTTGAAGCATGTACAAAGCGAACTGGACGCGCTTCAAATATGGTATTTTCATGCGTGAACTTGCCTTCAGTAGAGCTGGGGCTACAGTGCAGCTGCCGGTGGATTATGGATTTTGGTCTCCGAGCTGACGGAGGACAGAGTGGATTACGTGTTCGGCCTGGCCTTCGGTAGAGCTGGGAACCGCTGCACTGGGGGTTTGGTAAGCTACAGATACAGTCTAGCTACGGCGGAGAGATCCATAAACAGCAGCGAGCCTCTCATAAACACCGGCTCCTCGCCACCTGGAGAACGTGACCTGCTCGCCCAGTTTGTGCCGGGAAGGTCCAAGCTTCGCCTGCCGAAACACCAGTTACATTTCTGAGCAGCTGTCCATCTGTCTGCAGTTTGTAAAAGGAAACCAGGTGAGGAGGCTGTTTCAAGGCTGACTTCTAGGCTGAGAGGTGCTTTTACAGCAACAACGGCTCTTTTAAGAGCCACCCACAAACCTCTTAAGAGCATTCCTGTCTAAATAGTTTATTTTTTTATTTCTGTCTCTGTATATCAAACTGCTTGTGTCATGTAGCTCGGGGTGATTAGCCACAATGTTTATCAGTATTTCCTCCATGTCCTGCTGAGGCTGTGACTCCATGACAGTCACAGAATCACTGACACTCTGTCCCCTGATTGGTTGTAGCGGCGCGACTTGACGCTGGAGTTCAGATTTTTCCAACTCGAGCGATAGACGCCATGAGAGCGAATGCACAGAATGTACCACATAAAATGCAGCACGAATTTTCCATCGCATCTGTAGCGCGAATTGTTCGCGCAAATCAGGCAAAAAAGAGTTTTCGCGACGCAAATCTGCTTCTGACTTGAAGCGGGACCCCAAGTCACGCGTCATCGCACTCCTCCATTGACATAACATGTACACCTGACTCGCCGCTTGCTTAATTCGTTTTTGGTGTGGACGTACTGTAAAGTGGAGCCCGTATGTTTGTTAGTGAGTTGTTGCTTGAAGCCGCCGCCTCTTCCCACCTGTGTTCAGACGTAAAATATTTCCTGCCTAAAATGAACGACTGCACACTAAAATCACAGATTTCACTCAGCCCCTGTAATTTCTTCATCTCATCTGGTCTATGTGATCACTTCTGAGTTTAAACTGGACTCTAAGAAATACAGAAAGGCGTGGGAATCAAACACTGAATGAAAAGGCTGTTTGAAGCTGTTCAATAGCAAGAAGCCACACACATTTTTCACATTTTTCAACTGCCTGAATATTTGTCTAGTGATTCTATCATTTTTCTATTTTCTGGCAAGGGACTTTAAAGTGTAAAGGGCTTAAAGTAAAAAAAAATCCTGAGCCTGAACTTTTTTCTAAGGAGCGGGGCTGCAATTGGATCCAATGCTTTAACACTACAGGCAATTTGACCAACACGTTTTTGGCATTGTGCTTGGTTATGTACAAAATGATGCTTAATTTACATTTAAACTCAGTCAAGCAAATTCATCTGAGTCGTTAGGCAACCCTTTAATTCAGTAAAGGGCAGTTTATACAAAAACATATAAATTGCAACTTTTTCTATCATTTTTTTTCAAAACAATTGCAAATCAAGTTATAGGAAACAGATTACATTGGGTATTGAATACTCTCCTCTAACATTTACAGAGGCAGTAAAATAATAAAGTGCTCCAAGAAGTTATCAACATTCAGAGAAAACATCCCAGATAAAAACCTGACATAGATTGATATTGATTTTCCATCTGAATCATCAGAATCTTTGACATTGAAATCTTGATGCTAAATCGATGTTGAATCACCCATGCTAAACTGATGACACCCGACATTGACAGCAGTGATAATGAAAGAATGTTGAAAGAGTTTTACCCATGATTGATGGCTCGTTGATATTAGGTTTACTGGGTGATGATTGAAAAGTCATTGATTTTTAGTTGACCTGGAAATTTATAGTTGAAAAAATTATCACAAATTCATGTTGACTGGGAGACCATTGTTTGGCGCAGACAGCCCAGCGCAAAGCACTGCATCTCATTAGGAACATACACTCACCTAAAGGATTATTAGGAGCACCTGGGGTAAATGGACTGAACTTATATAGCACTTTTCTAGTCATATTGACCACTCAAAGCGCTTTACATTGAAGCCACATTCAACCATTCATACACAGATAGGACGATGTAGAATTTTTGGGGTTAAGTGCCTTGCCCAGGGGCACATCAACATGTGACTGGAGGAAGCTGGAATTGAACCTACGACCCTCCGATTGCAAGCAAACTACTCTACCACTGAGCCACAGTCGCCCCACAATTACAAAATGCAATTATCTGATCAACCAATCACATGGCAGTTGCTTCAATGCATTTAGGGATGTGGTCCTGGTCATGACAATCCCCCGAACTCCAAACTGAATGTCAGAATGGGAAAGAAAGGTGATTTAAGCAATTATGAGCGTGGCATGGTTGTTGGTGCCAGACGGGCCGGTCGGAGTATTTCACAATCTGCTCATTTACTGGGTTTTTTACGCACAACCATTTCTAGGGTTTACAAAGAATGGCGTGAAAGGGGAAAAACATCCAGTATGCGGCAGTCCTTTGGGCGAAAATGCCTTGTTGATGCTAGAGGTCAGAGGAGAATGGGCCGACTGATTCAAGCTGATAGAAGAGCAACTTAGACTGAAATAACCACTCGTTACGACCGAGGAATGCAGCATAGCATTTGTGAAGCCACATGGGTTACAACAGCAGAAGACCCCACCGGGTACCACTCATCTCCACTACAAATAGGGAAAAGAGGTTACAATTTGCACGATGTTGACGATCCAAAGTGGATTCAACATAGATTCAATGCCCGTCCACTATCTGGGATCCAACCTTTAAGCTTAACAAATAGACGTTTCTTAAACTCTGGTGCGCCATAATGATTGGAAACAGACAGTTTTGTTAAAGGGTTTTTATTAACTGCTTCTTTTTTGCATAGATCGACGAGCGGTTGCGCGTTCGTAAATGATAAATCGTGTTCTGCAATGAACAAGCACACTCGTATTTTCAACGGCTGCTACGTCAGCTGTGGCTGTTGCTCCTGGCAAACGGCTTATGTGTTGTAGTGCACGGACAGCAGCTTTATACCAGCGTCTCCGTGTGACAGCGAAGAGCTTTTTTTCACACTGGTTGCATGTACTAACTTCTTGGAGCACAACACACAAAAACACTTAGCTTCTGGCACCAGCTCCCAAACGGCTTGCAGTCTCCGCTTTTTTCCTCTATCCATACCCAGCGCCACCTGCTTTTAAGGCCCTTGTGAACCACGACTATATCTTCCCCTGGCTTCATGAATTTAGCCTCAAGCCTTCTGATTTCGGGAGAAACAACCACTGGCTTGCCTCGGATGCTGCATTCAACACCACTAGCAGAAAATGTGTTTTTTTGTTTTGTTTTTCTGAATCAGAGTCAAAAGCCAGATATCCGGCACAGTGCCAGGATGCTTTAAGCCCTGAGTGTGCCGTAAGCTACCGGTAGCTTGCAAGCGACATGTTGGAGACCCCAGGTCTACAATGTTCTAACCCCCACCTCTTCTTCCGCTTTGGCTTCACCATTTTCAGCCGGGGCCTCTGGGGCTTTTTCCTCCGGCTTGGCCTTTTCCACCTCCTTGGCTTTCTTAGCCTTACCAGGTCCTGTCTACAGGGGTAAGCATTAAGCAAATCAGTAATTTCTACATGGTGACACCTACATATAGAAGTAAACAAATGACATCCTACCTTTGGCTTGGGTTTGGCCTCTGCCTTTGCAGGTACAGGTTTCTATGAAAAACCTAACAGTAAGATGCGCTGTAGACAATCAACATTTTATTTGTGACAGAACAGACTTTTCTGCACTTACGTCTTTCAACCGAAGAGATCTCCTCTTGGGCTGTGGACAGAACAGACACTGGGATTATTTTTATAACCCTCCAAGAGTAAAACACAGGACACACTGACTCGTTACTGACCCCTACTGGGGAATAGAATAACTGTTTCTGGAGTTTTATGCCTCAACATCAAAAAATGTGGTCAGCATTGATTCTTACCGCTGAGTCGCCTCCTGCTGCTGCCTGTGAGGGAAGAGTGAGAATAGGAGAAAAATGGTTAGGAAAAAGCATCCAGCTGTGAAATGTAGTTTTTGTGGCTATCTGTGGATCACCTCAGATTAGTCCCTCTATCAGCTTTAAATGACCCATACACAACTATGATGTTCTTTTTCTTTGGGATTTATTGCGTGATTTAGAATTTAATAATCCAGTCAATCAGTCAGTGATCAAAATCAGCAACTTTTCCTCTACTCAGCACAAATTCATGACAGGTAGGTTGAACAGTTAAGTTGTGCTCTGTTTGATAAATACATGAAAACTGAATCCCTTCCTGAAGTATGTAAACCCATCACCTAACATCACTAACCTGGGTTTGTACGTCTTTTTTGTTCACTTATGTCTTCACACCGACATAAAAATGTTTACTTAACATACAGCAAAAAAAACAACGTAATTGGTAAACTGTACTTTAATTATTTCACTACACTTATACAAGCATTTTGTGATTTGCAAACTGCTCCCCCGTCGCTTCAGTGCAAGAGGGGATTTTGAGCAAGCAAATAAATTTTAATAGGCGAGAGGAATAGAAGGATAAAAAAACTTTCAAACTCCGCTGCTCCGCCCGGTCCTTTAATATACTTTTGGCCGATCGCACTAAACTAATATCCTTCCGCCCGCTTAAGTCGTACCCAGTGTTATCATGGGTATCTTGACTCAGGTCTAGCTAAATGGACGATGCGGAAAGGCTAAGTTCACGGCGGCGTTGTTGTTGTTAAACCAGGCTGTCGGAGCCGTCATAGAAGAGAAGCAGAGCGTCATTTTGGTAATTCAATCCTCCCTTCAAGCGTTCAATTAGTGAAAACAAACGGATTTGTAAGAGAGTGTTTTCATTTGTTTATAAGGGAGAATTATTTGCTGTTTATTTGTGTAGCCACCACTGCACTGTGAACGTGTCATGAACTGAAAATAAGAGATTTACAACCACAGAAAGCCGATGTGATCAGCCCATTAAATGGCCATTATTAGCGGTTATCATCTCATTAAATGCCGTCAGACTGTGCCACCTCTCTCCAGCTTCCTCCAGTCACATGTCGATGTGCACCCGGGCAAGGCACTTAACCCAAAAACATTGTCCTACCGAGCCATATTGGCTGTTGGTGTATGAATGTGTGTATGAATGGTTGAATGTGGCTTCAATGTAAGGCGCTTTGAGTGGTCAGTATGACTAGAAAAGCGCTATATAAGCCCATTCCATTTATAACCTTTTTGTTTAGTCTGCAGCTACATGAAGCTTTAACCACTTCTGTTGTGTAAAAGTCTTTCTCGCCTGCGTGCGTTTCTGTCTGCGCTCTTGACCGCTTCCTTTAGATCTGACGTCTGGGCATCAGGGAGTTGCTATAAAAACGCAGGAGACTTCTGCAACTCTAAACTTGGGATAATAGTGCATTTACACTACAGCATTTTCTGTGAGAGAAAGCATGTTTTCTGTGTTGATCTGAGAGGAGTGGGTCTCTCACATCATGATGCATGGTGTGTGCCGGTAACATCTTGACAGGTAGATTCGGAATAACGTTAGTGGCCCACTGCAGCACTTTGTTATAAATTATTGCGCTAAAGAAATGGATGGGTTCAGGCAAAGATCTTCAGCTTTAGTGCGCTGTAATCACTCGTGGTGTTCGGCCAGTGGGTTCAGTCTTTGACGTCCTGCCTCGGCTCTTTTTATGTGCAGTTAACACATTTTGCGCTGCTGTAACAAAGCAGCTGATTGCTGCGCTCCTAGTCCTGAAGCATCCAGATCAATTCTTTTTTCTTTTTTTGGAGCTTAACAGAGGGAAACAAATGCAAACAAAACACACCAAATCCGCACACACAAACCATGCAAAATAAATAAAAAGTATATAGCCTATACAAATATTTTCAACTGTGATACACTCAGTTAGTTATATTCTCAATGTTTACAGAGCAGTCCATGCAAAGGTTTTAGTTAAACTAAACAAGAGACTGTAGGATTAGTGCGTGTTTGACAGGGTAGGGGGCGTGGCATCACGATTGTGGCTGTCCATCGTGATGTTTGTCAGCCATCACGATGGACAATGACATCGTTCATTGGCACAACCCTACTTTATGCCTTCCCTCGGTCAAAGATTTCCCAGAATACAGCGCGGTAGGAGCCGGCAGCAGCAACTTGGGGGCAAAATTCCAGTTAAATGTAAGTAAACTAATTGTAGCCGTCGGCCTAATAGCTAAAATGTTTGTTTTATTTTTTCATTGTTATTATTACTTTAGATCCAAAGCTGTTATTAACCAGGGTGTTTCCTGCGTTCAAATTTCCGTGCCAGCCGCCTCCAGCTAATCTGCTTGCCACCCCAGCCTGACATCGCTCTTCCGCCAGCTATATGGATGTTATTTTAACTGCAGTTGCAGCGTTGCGTCACTATGGGGGCGCTGTCTCAGCAGCTAGTTGGTGCTATCGTTGTTCTGTTTTCCACCGGCTCTTCAACCAGGTAAATGTTTTGTTTTTTGCATCCAAACACGTCATATTTATGTTTTTTAAAACATCCTCCGTCTCAGAGAAACGTTAATGGATTTTAGCGATACAGATATGACCTGGGAAAATCAGCCACTACTTTAAAACAACATTGTGATGAGAGTCAGGAATCCAATTGAAACAGCGCAGACAAATTATCGTAAAAGGCAGTTAAAATGTAATCATGGTTGTGAGAAAATATGAAAATTGCAGGCTGGGACTGGAGAGGGCCAGAATGCAGGACACTTTTTATGAGCGCTGTAAGGTGAACGTTTCTCTGCCTACTTTTTCTGCGAGCGATCCGTGTCATTTACGAAACTAAAGGCAATTTTTCTAAATAAAGGACTGCAGATTATAAATGTGATCATATTTATGCATCTAAACAGATTATAGAGATAATATAGAGAGATTTGCTCCTGTCTAATTCACTGGGAAACAGAAAGAGAAAATATATCTATTAAATGTGAAGAGTAGAAAAACAAATATGTGTATGTCATCAGTAAATACTCCTCTCTACTACCGCGCACACCATCATGTTTTCTTTGTGCGCTAATGCTACTTTCAGGATTTTTACAGACTTCTTTCTGCTCCAAAAACGTTCTGCTATGTTGCAAGTACCATTTAAAGATTAAAAAATACATAATCTAAATATCATGGGTCTGGTGGAAGTTTTTTTTATTTTTTATTTTTTTTTACTGTGGATGGGTGAAAAATACATAATATTTTTGGTTAACTCCCACTTTCTGAAAATGTCTCCATCTTTGCGCTGAATAAAGATTATTCTCACCATCTCAGCATCCAGCGTTCCCAGAGAGAGATTTGATTGGTCCACCTGAAACAGCAGATTAGCGACATGTATCTGTTCTATTGCAGGACTCTGATCTGTTAATTACGTTGATGTTTCTCTGCACAGAACGGACAAAAACAGCAAAGGTTGCAAAGGTAACGTGTTTTATTGTTGCACATATTCTTCTGGGGTAGATAAATATAAATTTGCCATCTTTGTGCTTTATGTGGATTTTTAATGTCTGCCATTTGAGAAACAAAACACGTAATCCTTTGGCTTTTAACTGTTATTAATTGAATAAAGATGCAATTTTCAACACCTGTTTAGACCTTTAGTGCTTATTGTGATGAAATGTGGAACAGAATAATAATAGGCTATGAATAGTTAATAATTAAATAATTAAAGCTAAAAATAATAGTTAATGTCTGGCTGCCAGATGTGTGGATATATCCCTATACAACTTAATGCACTTTCAATTTAAAGTTGCCTCCTTATTTTTGTATGTATATTGTTTTAATAAAAGAATTCTTTAACATGATATTTTGTCATATTCTTATTAGAACGCTTAACAAAAAATCTGTTGCCTTTATAAAAATTGAGTCAGTTGAATGCACAGAATTCATGCATGTGTTGGCGAATGGTCAGGATGGTACCACCTCTGCCTCAGTTTGAGCCGGGAAAAACCCTGTATATGGTTGGTTAGTTGCTTAGTAGTTGCAGCTTTGGTGGCTACCAAGTACTAATTCACTTACACATTTGATTTAACATATACACAGTTAAAAAAAAGTAAAACAGTCGTTATACATTCCCAGTTCCATGGCTGAAGTAACGTTACTACGACAGACGGGACGGAAACAGAGCGCGTAAGCCAGCAGCCGCTTTCACATGAGGTAAGTATGTTCCATTTAACCGTTTTCTCCTCAAACAAACCAAAACGACAGCAGGTGTAGCTACAAGGTGCCTGAGCACTCTGGGATGTATTCTTGTTCTAATCAATGGACTATTGAGAGGTATGACTCGGGATTACATTTCAAGTAAGACTGAACATTTTATTGTTTGAATTTTGTAAATATATTATTACTGTGTTTATTGTCCACCAATAAAAGCTTGCTTGCTTGCTAATGTTAGCAACATGTTTAGTCCCAGTGTTCCCCAGCTGTGTAAATTAAATGAGACTTTATCGTATATAACAGAACACTGATTTAGATTATGATAGAGGAATGCTACTGTAGAAATAAAGTGATATTACAGGTAAAAGATATGTCTCACATCTCATACCCACCCATCTGACTGTAGAAAAGTTTGTAAACAACCTTACTGATAGTTTCATCAACTCTGACTTAATAGCAACCAAAAGTATAAAGAGAAGTTTGAAGTTATCTGAAGAAGAATTAATGGGGAAAATACAAATAAAATAGGAAGACAAAAAATGTATTAAATTGAAAGACATAAGATTAATTGCCTTATGTTAGGGAAAAATAATAATGTATTATTATTTTCTTAGGATGTCTTTCCTTTATCACATAGTTCAAAATGTAGTTACAAATTTTCCTAGGTGCACGGTGCAGAGATTTCGGGGCGGGATGAGGCCGCGCGGAGACTCCACTTGGTATATTTCCATGAAAAAACCTTATTAGTGATTACCGTACATTTAATTTGTTGTTATGAACACGAAATTGAGATAAAAAGGAAGAAGATGAAGAAGAGAAACAGGACCGGTAGATAGGGAGGTAAACAAAGAACACAAGAAAACATCCCAGTCCTCCACCTCTTTTGGACGGCAGAGAAGTGGGAAAACAAAACAAACAAAAAACAATAGAACAGAACAACTTTAAGAAAACAGATCTAGTAATATGAACTAAGAACTACACATTCACTACACACAAAAATGGATTGATGAACACAACACTAACGTTGCTGGTAAGAATATGTCCGTCCTCACCAATGTCCCACGCCTATGTGTGTGTGTGAGCATGCAGGTTTAAATAATGTTTCCCCATGCAAGTGATTGATAGCTGGTGTAAGGAGGCGTCAATCCGTCCTACAGGAATCGACGCAGACAGGAACGAGGCAGGAGACGCACGCGTCCAGAGTCCCACAGAGCGCAGGGGCCACAGGAGGACCAGCACAGGGCCGACCGCCCCCCGAGAGAGGAACAGATGGAAGAACCAGGGGAACACCCAGCAGCCGCAATGCTGTGGCCTGGGAGGTTACAGGGACGACCCCACGGGCTCCGCCAGGGCGGGCCCAGAACAGGACCCGGAGGCCACGGGGATCAGGGGAGCCCCAACCCAGCAGGGCCCCGACCAGGGATCAGCCGACAGAGGGACCCGCAGCCGGCCGACAGGCCACCGCCACTCTGGGCCAATACCCACCGCCAACAACCCAGCCACCCACACGCCAGGGAAAGACAGTAAAAGCCGCCGCGGATGTGGAGCCTGAGATGCTCCATGCAAGAGGGCAGCCAAACACCCAGCCTGACAAGTAGACATAGACATACAGTCATAATCATACATACCCTCCCTCTTACGCACACACATTCTTACAAACACAGGACACCCGAAAAAGGACACTGTACACTCATTCATACAACCCATACATACTCTATACTCCCAGGCTCCCACATAGAGCAACCTGCCCCTGCCCCCAGAAGACAGACCCCCTGCCCACCAGGATGGGGAAAAGCAAACCGCCAAAGTCCCCACCATGGCAAGAGTAGCCCACTAACCCAGATCCCCAACCAGATGGCCTGATATACCCCCCAGACTCCAACACCTGATGGTCAAGCGAACAGGGGTGTGGGAAGACCCCCAGCCTCTCTCCCCCCGCTCGATTGTGGTGATGTTGCGTGTTTTTCTAATGTGCACTTAAAACAGAGGGGTGGGAGATGAGAATGCTGCCAGACACCCCCATCTCCAACCCCGGGCCCTCAGTGGCCAGAGTTAAGCAGTTAAGCAGTGGGCACTGGCACCAGAGGCGGGGCTACTTAAAGGGTTCCGCCTCCAGCGCTGAGGTGTATCCACTGCCAGGTCCCTACATGTGTGTGTCTCATGTAAATGTTGTGAGTGAAAGTGTTTAAGTTGTACAATTAAAATTGGGGCCTGGGTTTAATTAATTACACAAAAATAACGCGTTTAAAATTTTCAACACATTTTAATCGCATCTATTTATGCACCGCGGCATTCCATTGCTGGAAGATTGCTGGTGCATCTAATCCGTCCCGTGCGTGCACTCTCGTGTTACATGGCGCACACGGCTGCACTGGCGCTGCTTCCAGCGTCTATTTGTGCATTACAGATCCAGAAAATCTCTGAACTCATTCCACAAGAGGGATTTCATCATCCACAGGTCTGCAAAGAGGTATGATGGAGATGCGCTGCAGCTTGCTGGTCATCACCATGTTAATTTTTCTCTGAGAGACATTTCCGCTTTCTCCAGGATTCTCTTATCATGGAGAAAGTTCTGACAGAATGATGATTTTTATTTTTTTATGATAATTTAAACTTATGTATTCAGTCATTATTCATACTAAAAATCCACGCGAAGAAAATTCTCACTTTTCTCAGGTCAAATATTTATGTGTGATTAAAATGCGATTAATTAATTACAAAGCCTCCAATTAATTAGATTCAACATTTTAATAGAGTACCGGTCCTAACTTTCTTTTACATGCAGCCCAGGCTTGGAAAAAAGTTTAAGTTTACTTTATTATGAAGTATATTTAACTATGTAGCAGTTTACTTTAGAAATTCATTACTTTTCATTCATTCTGTTGTAAAGGTTTAAGATGTGGAAAGTAGAATATTCGGAAAATTATATATCTATTGCACCATTATCATGGTTACTGTTTGAATTTATCTTATTTTGTATACTTAAAGAAACTTGAATCTGTTTTTATTTTCTGTTGTTCTGACGCCATTTGAACTCAGGTTATTATTTTGAGTTTGTTTTTATAAGGTCTTATGGAAGTTCAATAAATATTTCAAGAGTTTCATTGACTTTTTAAAAGTATGTTACTCACAGTGAGTGTTCAGTTGTCTTTCACCATCAATGTGACCCTAAAAAGTATAAATACCTGCCTTGGATATCTGTGACCATTCTTAAAGACTTGGGATCGGTTCTGCCTTTTAAAAACCTGTATCGGTCTGCGTCTAATATAAAAGCTCTGTGAGAAAGTACTGCAGAACAATGAAAGTAGTATTCAGTGTGTTTTATATTAGTAAAAACATTGGGCTCCATCAATGCTTAGTTCTAGTATGGCTGCTGTGGCTTTAAGCTGTTGGTTAGAAACCATCAGCTCCCATAGAGCAGAACAACATGGAACCGCTTCCTGCTGTGGGAACACATGCAGCAAAGGGAAATCAATCTTTTCAAATAAGTAAGTAGAATTTGTTATCTGCTATGGGGGTCACTTTGGCCATTACGTCATGTTCAGATTCAACTTCTGACACAAATCAAAGCGAGAAAAGTATGAAGAGGGAATCCTAAGTATGGCAGAATGTGAACTTCAGTTATCTGTCACACGGTGGCGCTCCTTCAGCTACTGGTAAATCCCCGACAGGGTCGGCGAGACTCCACCTCCATCTTTCCTCCGATAATAAACTAGACTGAGCTGAAGTTAGAGTATTCCCGCCAGGAGTTTGAAAAGAGTCAGAGATGCTCCGACTGAGTCGGTCTGCTGCTAGCAGAATATGCTAGAAGGCTAGCAACAGGAACAGCGCAACGATGACGGAGGCTAAACATTACATAAGCTCCAAGTAGCCTGAGCAGTCCTCAAGATCCCAGTTAACAGCACTAAGCCTCACATTAACAATAAGAGCATTCATTTAAGTCAAATTAAAGCTTTCTGATGAATAAAATGTATAGAGCCGCACAGTATACAACTATAAATAACAGGCTCACCCGCGTGGATATGGACAATTCTTCAGCTTTAAACAATTCTATCGCTTCCAGCACGTTGACCCCAGAGAAAACTATCAATATGCCGTCAACTTTCTCAATAGAAACGCTGTCCAGCGACACATTACACCGAGCAGCTTTTCCCGACAAAACAAGAGCGCCTCAAAAGATTCTGCTCAACCAGGACGACAGGACACCGGGATCCGAGCGGAAGATAAGCAGGAGGAGTGGGAAATCAGAGAATAATCACCGCACATAGCCATGTAACACAACCAGCCACTACACACAAACTATAGCCTTAGAAGCGGATTCGCTTCGTGCACCAAACACGTATTTGCAGCATAAGTTCAACAGGAAAGCAGCTTCATTCAAAATTGTAAAGGTGTGTTATAAATACCTGATTACTAAACGGATGGAATATAACACTCTACTCACTTTGCTCCTTTTAGGCATCGTTGGTATGTGTGGGGAGTTTTGTTAAAACAAACAAATAAATAAAAAGCCGAATTAAAGTGAGTGAAACAGAAAATACAGTGGAATACTATGGATAAAGCTGTGTTAATACAGTGTAATACAGCGCAGCGAGACGTTACTGATCCATTGGAAGGAAAAACTAGCTCAAACCGGATTGGATTCTCCTCCTCCGTCCGCCTTAAGCTTGCTGTGTGATTGACGGCGTCAAACTCCGCCCATTCCGCGTGTTGATTGGACGACAAGGCGGAGAACGGCACATTTTCAAATGTGTCTTTACCTGTGTGGATGCGTCACGCTGTTGCCTCTGTTTGCAGCTGTTTGCTATAACGAGGCAGAATTATGAAAGCTTCAATAAACGCCGTCGAAAAATGTCTCCATCTAAATCATCTTCCAACAATATCTGTGACGCCAACTCCGCCCCTCACCCTGCTGCAAGGGACTTTGAACCTACTTATTGGCGTGTGTCTGTATAGGAAACTCAGAGGGGTGTGTACTCTTTTTGCTGAGAATCTTTGGCAGGCAGTTTAGCTTGGGAAAATGGCGACAGGATGAATGTTGGTACATCCTAGCTTGTGTGTGTTGTGCAACCTGCTTGTCATGTGTTTTTTGGAATGTGTGCATAGTGTCCAAACATGACTTCAGTGGAAACAAGTACGCTAGGTTTTTAACACGTTCCATGACAGATATTCATTTACTTTGGACTAATGAAATAACAGCAGGCCATCCTGATTATGGACTTCTATATCCAACCCACTGGGTTGTCTATATCCCCATTACCTTGAAAATTGAACTAGTGGAATGCATATTTAGTTCAGTTTTAAGAATATATATTTGGTGTGTAGCTGTTGGAGTAACTAATTTATGCACTCTTTAAAAAAGCCTAACCTACAGAATACATGTTCATATGAGGAAAAGGTTTGGCTAATTATGCAATGATCATTGATGATTGGATTTGAAAAATGCTTGTATGTTTGAAACAACCCAGTCTCGTCAACTGCGTGCAGTTACATGATAACACGACCATGAATCCTTTACAAATTACGTGCCATGCATAAGCCGAAATTTGCAATTTTGCGTGCATATGATACGCATGTCCCTGCCACTACTTTCTAAAGTGAGTTGCACATGCGCGATTTGAGAAGACGCACACAACCTCATGAAAAATGGAACCTTCACAGCAAAGCGAACGTTTTGCCCTGGTTTTGCCAGAATCAACTTGAAGCGGACAGCAGGATATCAAGCAGGACGAGAAGTCTACTTATGCGATAATAGTTTTAATTAGTACTTTTAGTCCATTTTTAGTGTTTTTTGCTCTAAACTTTTCATGGTGCTATGTGTGTCAGAACGTCGTAATTACGTTTCTATGATATGGTGGCAGTATTGAGTTGCTGCACTGACTGTAGTTAGCGTGACGTATATTGTTCCTGTACCGAAAGTAACTTTGAGTCGTTTATTATAGTTTATTCTGTTAATGCGAAGTGTTGTACAATCCTGCTTGTGTTTTTGTGAACATATAGACTACCTTCCACCACGGCAAAACAACTTTGTTAGTATCTATCGTGTTTTAGGCTAACACAAACTAGTCTGCGGCGCCAGGAACGATGTCCATGAAAACATTGTCAATGGTAGCATTCAAAGCTCAACCAATTCAGAGACGGTCGCAGCTAACACTATAATTGATCGTGGGTAGTCGTAGGTTTCTTTGGCTCGATATTACAAATTACTCCAGTTTTTTCTGCAAACAAGGGTGAATCTTTACTAAACCTGTGCACTTCTACAGGAGCACATAGGCTACCATTGGTGTACACTGTTGTAAACTCGTAGCTTAAGTACACCTCCGATGGTTTGGGACATCATGGCTAATAATAAAATCTCCGCTAAAGAGAGAAACGAGAATGGGATTTCTAAACCTTCCAGAACCACACTGTTGTGACCCTGATACAGCAGGCGGATGACAGTAATCATAAAATGTACAGTCTCTCTATAAACGTTTGTTTGTAGTATTACATTTAGTTTTCAAACTGTGATAAAATTAACCAGCCAAAAGAGCTCTTAGCTGAGTCCATATCAGCATTTACAGACTGTTTATTATTATTATTATTATTAAATTATTACAAAATGAGAATGTGCATGCCATCTGAGTGGTTTTGTGCAGAGTGTGATGTATTGGTACTTAACAAAGGGCCGTTAGGTAGCTCAATGTTTTCAAAGCAATCGATAGTAGTTTATTCAGACAGCCATCCAATTACAGTACTACATTAATGTATATGGCTTATCAACCTATTAAAATTTCTAAACTTTCTTCCCGTGCAATTTAAACCATTAAATTCACTACATTAAGGATTAAAAATGTGTTACTTTAGGGACCTGTGATTACACTGCTACAGAAAAACCCGTCTGAATCTTGCTATATATAATAATGGCACTTTGGTAGCAAATTATAACCACTCAAATGGTAAAAATAAACCAAATTCCATACATAAATACAAACCTAGATATGTATGATAACTCTTTCTTTTCACCTCCATGCTTAAGCTGCTACTACACTGACTTGCCTTTTGGCTTAAAAATGTTACATTTTGAAGAGTATACTGAGATACAGTCATGTCTTAGATCTAACTGACATCTTTCATTTTTGTTTCAGTAAAAAAGTGCCGAGTGGAAAGGGAAAACTTGAAACTGTTCTTCTGCTCAAAGAATGCCAGTTGTTAAGAGATCAAGCCAACAAGTTGGATGAAGAAAGTAGTTGCTGAAGTTGCTGTGTTGTAAAGACTCAGTTTCATTACTCTAAAGGTTGGTAACCGGCCTGCGATAAATTGCAATTAGGAATATTTGTGTATGATGATACTAAAAACCTCCTGTTTGCTGTGTAAAATTGTGATCGCTACTATTTTATAATTATTTACTCCAAACGTTCCTGCATCTTGTGGTAGAGGAGGAAATATTTTCGCATATCCACAATGTTTCTCCAAAAAGAGTTCCAGGAGTTGACTAAATTCTTGGCTATGGACGTGACCTCGCCGATATGTGCCCGTACCTGGAAAAAGTGTCCAGAGGCCCTGAACTCATCTACCAGCCTCCTTAAATAAAAATGAGACATTTGCTTGTCTGTGATGCAGCGCCACAAAGCTCACAATACAAAATGTGGTAAAGTCGTTTACCGCTCGACTTTGCTGTTCGGACGTACAGTAATGATGAAGCCAGCCATGAATATAAAATCGCCCACTATGAATAGCTACACCACAACAGTCTTTAGTGCCCCAAATTTTAAGCCCCATATCTGCTGTTGTTGTTGACCTTGTAGTATGCATCAATATAGCCGTTTTGTCCACATTGTAAATAAGTCCCCTGCTTCCTTTAGATTATGTGGAATGCAAGGAACCAAGAGGGTGCTGGGACCACTATTGGGGAAGAAGTGGAGCAAGTGAATAGTTTTCTCTCCAGATGTGCCCTGACCACCAAGTATATGACCAAATCCGGTTTGTAAGCTTTTACCCCCTGTTGGCTGGCAAATGTATCCATTAGGATTTTACAACATTTCATTGTTTTATGTATTGTTATTTACAGTGAGAACTGACATGTCCATGCTATGGGGTGGAATCAACAAAAAGAGAATTGCCTCCACATTGCCTTGTCCTCCAGATACAAAAAGGTATGTTTATGTATAAATTTTTTTAAACTTTTTTTTATGTGGTTTGCACTACTATGTATATCTGATGCACCTTGAACAGCCGCCCACCACTAATAGCCTTAGTGCCAGTGGAAAACACTGATATGTTAATGCATTAAATTAGACATAAAAATCATACTTTTCTCTATATAGTTCATGACTAATGACTAAACTCCGAATCCTTTATTTTATATTGGCTATTTTGTGGACAGTGGAAAATACCTTGCATGTGACTGAGAGCCTGAAGAAGGTGCAGGACCAATTGCATTGCTCTGATGACATGCTGAAACAGTGGGTGTTAGATGTCAAGCAGTGGGCCAGTAGCGGTAAGAACATAATTACCCATCAATGAGTTTCATAAGGAAGGACCAATAAGTTCTATAGACTGCCATAAACATCGAATTCAGAAAATTGTTGATGAAAAAGATTACATCACACAAACAGCAGATGGTAATTACTTATTGGTGGTTGATCACTAATTGTTGCTGAAACATGTATTCTGTGGTCAAGTATAATAATGTACCTGATGAATATTGATGTCCATATCTAACAGTGTCCGAAAGTGCAATAAACAGAATCTAGTGTATTGAAAACAATTATTTGCTTTTACTTTCTATTTTAACAGGAAGTGCAACAGCAAGCCGTTTTGATGCTAATGGATTGCAGAGCTCAATCGAAGCACTTTTTGTGAGCATTTGTCAGAAGAAGCACTACCTTTACAGGCGGAATGGTATGTATAGTGTGAACAAAACAGATGCAGATAGGAGTGTTCTGTCCTCTGTAGCACAGCTGAGCCCTGCCAACAACTGCAGGTGATATTGACAATGTCTTCCTTCAAAGACGACGTGGACATCCTTACAAAGAAGAGGCTCTTTGACCACTTAATGCTGGCATCAAGACTGAAAGAGGAAAGGCACATCCTTGTTAAGGAGATGGCACAGCACTGTCAGTACCTCAAAGACGCGATAGCAAAGGTCCAGTTGCAGATGGCCACCATTTCAGTGACTACACAAACAGGAAGTAAGGTTAAATCAAACTGGATTTATACAGTTGAAATATTCCGAGTTGAAACTTTCTATTGAAAAGCAATCAGGCTAGAACTCAAGAACTAAGGCCAAACAAACTTCAAAGAGTATGCTAGCCATTTATCATTATTGTATAATTATAGTAATTATCCAATTATTTGTATTATTACATTTGGATTTAATATCTGTCTTAAAAAAGTACGTTCTCTGTTAAGATGTTTAGTGCAACTGTTATTGAATTACCCTTGCACTTCAATTTTTATAGGCTGTCCGAACGGATTTACAGAGGAGTGATCCAAGGGCCTCGTCACTCTACTGAAGAGAAGACTGCAAGAGCTAAGATTTAAACAGCAGACTGTAACAAGCACCTACAGAGCCATTCTTCAACCAAGTCCTTTACTGGTGGCAGAGGAGGCTGTGGCAATTGAGGAAGATATGGACTGGCAACATGACAACAGCTCTGATGATGACTATGAGGATGACGATGAGGATGACTTGTGACTTGATTGACTTGGTCACACTACTAAAAGACAATCCTGTTATTGTTGATTAATCGTATGATTGTGTGATGGCTGAACCTACAGCCACACAGCTACAAGTCGGTAACCCCCATGCACCAACATTTCAGTTATGTTTAGTTTATCATTTTGTTTACATAATTCAAACTTTGTTGAAATTACTAATATTTGTTAACACACATAGGTATTTGTATTCGACTTTTGTTTGTTTTACCTTTCCTTTTCTTGGGTTACCGGTGCTGGGGGAAATCCAAATGAGAGCTAGAGGGCAGACATGAGCAGAAGCCTGCAAGAGCCAGCACAGTGATGTGGACAGGAAATGCCACGGACTGGTTCACAGCAGCTCCCTCAGGGGGGAGATCATTAATTTGTATTTGTTTTCTAGATGGGTTTCCTGAATAGTTTCTTTACTTATTTAGGTTACTTTTCCATTTATTTTCAAGTAACTAAAAAGCTAATTGGTTTAATTTTCTTTTGTTAGCTTATTTGTTAGTATGTGTTTATTCCCTCTTGTGTTAATTGGTCTGATCAGCCAGTATTTAAGTTCCCTTTGTTTCCTGTTTGGGAGGTCAGTTTGGTTTTGTGTTCAGTTACTTTGTTTGTGCAGTTTGAAGTTACTTTAGTTAAGTTACCAATTTGACTTTGGTTTTGTTTGTTCATTTGACCTCTTTTAGGAGTTCTAATTGTTTGGACATTTCTGTGGGTAAATAAAACCCGTTCTCTTTGAAGCCACCTGTGTCCCTTGTTCCTGACCAGCTCGGTCCCTCACAGATTGTAAAGGAGATATGATTGACAATTGACATAGTACTGTTATTGTATTATGTATACAATTTATATCTGTCATTACTTGCTGATAACTGTTTGTTAACAGTAAAATAAATGTGATTTGTAATATTAATATTGACTTTGCTTTGGCTCGTCCTTTAGCAAATTATTGTTTGGTAGGAGTAAAGACAATTGGGAGCTTTTAGACCATTTCCATTTGATTATAAACTCATCACCCACCCCATGTTAAGGATAAGCCACAAATCAGCAGTGGAGACTGCTGCATAAAATTCATTAGTGTCGTCTGTGAAGATGTAAGAAACCTCATCTGAAAGCAGAGAGTATTGAGGGTTCAATATCATTTGACTATCTAATTTACGCATTAAAAACTAAACAGCCAGCCTTCCATTTAATTGGGAAAACAGCCAACATTTCCCATACAAATAAAGGATATTTAATATACACACACAGAAATGTAGTTGACCATTGGTTTAAAAAAAGATCTAAAATAAACAATTATGTTGTCATTAGTAAGAAAAGTCCGGAGCAAAAAAAAAAAAAAAGTTTAATGGAAACATGATGTGCAGACATGATTATTTGTAGTAGAACTCGATATTAAATAGCCTGACGTAGCCATACTCAATTTCTAATAAGAATGTGAACTTCCAGACCATGTTGTGGGCGGGACTAATTTCGGCTGGCACCCAGGCTAGATATTAAACCCATTGAAACTAGAACAAACGTGTCAGGATGAATAGCCTATTTTATCCTCGTAAATACTATAATTGAATTAAATAATGTACAATACATAGAAAAATTCTAATGTAAAAAATTGTAATATTAAAACTATAATATAATAACTAATATAACTAATATAAATTAATCTAGTTTCGTCTCTGAGGTCGGACCAACAGCGGAATCATGTTCGTTTCACTTGCGGTATGTTCACGAGCATGTGACTTCTAACGTTTATTATTAATGCATCTGATTACAGACCAAATTAACTGCCTGTTTCGTCCATAAACCACATTTCATTGAAAACAAACAATAAAGCAAAATTAGTTTTTATAGGAAGAAAATTATAGAAGGATGATTCCCAAGTTTGGTTTTCAAACGTTGCTAAATCCGTTGATTCACTGAACACACCCCTTTAAATCGACGAAACAGAGCAACTCAGACCCCGCCCAAATAGGCACGTCACTGCTGACTCTCAATACCACGGCTAAAATAGCAAAAATTATCCATGTATGTAGCCTATGTTTTTGTAACATATATTTTTCCGCGATGTTGACTTATATGCTCACGCTGTACATGTTCTTTTTTTTATTTTTTATTGCTGGAATATATGTTTTTGTAACCCTGACTTCTCGATCCTAACCCTACCTGGAAACAGCCAACTAAGAACTACAATTATAATGGAGTTGCAATACAAAGTAATATAGTGTATATAGTGAATATAGTGAAACAATGTTTTTTTTAAGGTTTTGACCACACTCAGTGGTGCCCCCTGCTGGTTTGGCCTCTGTATAATAGTAGGGGTCAAGAGCTTTCCAAAACTACAGACCATATGTCTATGTGAAGTTTTGTTGTTGCTGTGGGCCTTCAAATGTGTGTCAGGTTCAAGGTTTTAAAACTCTATCTTCCAAAATCATTCTGATACTTAAGGGATACACTGCAACCCTCCTCCACCCCAGTCACCTCCATCCAGCTCTGCAGAGTCCAGGTCCAGGCTGAAACCCATTCATCATCTCAGCCTCCATTCCTCTTCACCATCGCCAGTATCTATACTCCATAGGGGGGCATCCTATCCTGCGTCGGCCTCATTACCCCTCAGAGCTCATTAAATTAAAAAATGCTTTATGGATCCCAGACGGAAATAAAGTGTTGTTGTAACTCATAACTAATTCATTTTTCAAGGAGTTGTTGTAGATCATGACGGCTGTCGGGAGAAAGGATTTCCTTTAGCGGTTTGTGTTGCAGCGAAACTGAAGAAGCCTCTCACTGAAGATACTCTGTTGCTTTAGGAAAGTCTCATGAAGAGGATGCTCATGTTCATGAAGTCTAGCCCCTCAAAAGATTTTGCACATTTCATTCTATATTTGTCGCATATTTCATTGTTAATAAATAATTTTTCATTCTTAATTAAGTAATGGTAAATGGCTTTTTCAGTCAGAGGACCACAAAGCGCTTTACACTACATTCAGTCATTGACCCGCTGATACTGGCAAGCTGGTATATAGTAGCTACAGATGCCCTGGGGCACACTGACAGAGGCCTCCACCAGCAGGCACTGGATGAAGTGTCTTGCCCAAGGACACAATGACCTAGACAGATGGAGCAGGGATTCGAACCAGCAACCCATCGATTATAGGTCTAATTCCTACCACCTAAGCCAAGTCTCTCCTGATTGAAATATAGTTATCCCTTATTCTTTACCAGTTACAGAAGGCTATAGCACCATATAGGGATTTCCAGTTAGTATACTGTATCACAAAGAACTTGAATGGATAGATAGGGTTTAGATGGCTGCCAAGAATTGTGAAAATGTTGACATCTCAGAGCTAACTTCCCACTAACCTTGTGAATGCAATTTTGTGAATCTATAACCACAATAGGGCTGTCAAAATTGCTCAAAAATGACGCTCGAATATTCCCTCTAAAAAACACAGGAATATTCGAACTATTCGAAAATCTGTTTGCGCATTTTGTTAATGACGCGCATTACGTCACTAATAGCACAAATTAATACAAAGAGACATAACTACTATAGGTAGTTATGTATAGGTAGTTAATTGAAGTTCAACATATTTGACAATGTATTACCAACACAAAACCAATAAAAAAACGAATGGCCGAGACCGCAGATCTCGCTCACTCACAAGCACTCTCTCTCTCTCTCTCTCTCTCTCTCGCCCTCTCTCTGCACATAACGGTTTAAATTAACAACAACAATGAGCACATATTGAGCGCTGATGAAGAGTTTTGTGCAAGCAATTTAAGGTCGCGAATATAGTTCCAAATATAGCAGGCTTCATTCAGTGACTGAAACAAATTTATTAACATTAATTGAAGTTTTACAGTATAGAACTGACATTGAACGCTTCGCGTGAGCTGTATTGTGATAAACATGGAACTTTTCTATGAGGCCCACAATTCCGAGAAATGTGACAAAGAACTTTTACCCTGAGGTTCATAAAAAATAAAGTGCTATTGAAAAAGAAAATGGCTACTTACATTCTTGGTGCTTGTATAAAAAAAAAAAAAAAATTTTAAATAACATACAAGCCTACAGGTTATTGGCCAAAAACACAAGATAGTCCACATGTGAAGGAGCCAGTGCTGATCTCTTTTTATTTACTATATTCCCAGCGGAGGAAAAGACGCGTTCAGAGCGCACTGAGGATCCGGGGATTGAAAGATATTTCTTTGCCATCTGGGCGACGTGGGGGTACCTCCCAGAGCCCAAAGTTTTCCACCACATGAGAGGATTTTGTTCAGCAGGTATCGGAGACTCTTGTTCATACATCGACATCTCTTTCTGAAGAAGCAGACTGGTGTCCTGGTCTGGGCTGTCCATGCAATACGTGTCGCCGAAGAGACACCCCATAGCAGATAACGCAGTTTTCTCAGCGGGTTGCTGATCACGGGGTTGTCCGGCAGCGGCCTCACTGCCTGTGCCTCCTGTCACATTCACTTGTTTCATCTCGTCCAGTAGGGCCAACTGCACCTGCCGTCTCTGCTCCTCTTTCAAATGAACGAGACGATGAAAGCGTGGATCCAGGTAACTCGCTTTGTTAAGCAGCATAAATGCGCCCTTTTCCTCACTATAACGCTTCTCCAGATCTGTGATGATCTTTGTCTTCATCTCTGACACTGCTGGTGGTTCTGGTACGTCTGGCGTTTGCTTTTTTAGTTTAGCGATCAGAACATGTATTAAAGGCTGTTGGATATTTGTCAGTTGAAAGTGCTTCTGTCGCCACTTTAAAGGGTTTAAGGACCTCTTGCACCTGGGATAAATAAGTAAAAATAAATGCGTTGGTATTAATTAGGACAGGTTTTCATTTATCCAGCTTATTAACATTCACGCAAAGTTAATTAGGGTATTATACTATTAAAAAATATATATATATATCATATATGCTCACCTTTTCCATTAGGGACCACTCGCTTGTGGTCAGCTCCATTCTTGACAGTTTTTTCTCGAAGATGACACCTGACACAGCTGCTTGTTGCTCCGATGCGCGGCAGATCATTTCATATGTGCTATTCCATCGCGTTGGACAGTCGTTAATCAGCTTCTCAGTTTTCAGTCCCAACAGTTGTTGTTTCTGCTGAAGGAGGTAGCTGTCGGCGGAAGATTTGCTAAAATGTGAGGCCGCCACTTTCAGCTTAGTAATGGGGATATCAATGGCTCTGACCCCGAGCCCTTTACGCACAGCCAAGTTTATTGTATGCGCCACATATGGTATATTTTCTGTTTGAAGATGTCTCTCCACTGCATTAACGTAATTAGTGGCATTGTCCGTTGTGATGGCAACCACAGATCCCCTTTCTATCCCAAAAGTGTCCAAGATCTCTTGAATGCATTCGCCTACATTCTCTGCAGTGTGGCTTACATTAAGCTCTTTTGTTTTTAGCACAATGTTAAGCATTTCCCACTCATCATTAATCCAATGGGCCGTTGCTGTAATATAGGATGCTGTCGCTATGGATGTCCACCCGTCCGTGGTAAGAGCCACATTTTTGTCTTTGATTGATTCCTTTATTTTCCCTGAGGTGCTGTTATACACTTCTACGATTCTACTGGTGACTGTTCCACGACTAGGGATACGGTACCTCGGTTCCATTGCTTGACAGAAATTCCTGAAGCCTGCCCCATCCACGACACTGATCGGTCTCATGTCCTTACAAATGAAATAAATTAATTTCTGCGTGATGGCCTCTTGTCGTGTTGCAGACAAAGAGCTTGTGGCGGGTGGTGCAAAATAATTGTCCAGACGTGGCTGTTTAGCTTGAGTTCCACACATTATACCATGCTCATTTGGGTGCACATTTGCGAGATGTGACCTCATGTTGCTAGTGGTCGAATGGTATGCTAGCTGTATCTTACATAGCTTGCATACTACTTTATCTCGCGGCTCCACAATTTTACCTTCTACCGACCAAAATCCAAAGTACTTCCAGACATGGCTCTTTAGATTTTGGGGGGTTAAAATAATTTTCTCTGCTGTGGTCGAATTGGGCTCTGCACTTTCTGCCATCTTCCATTAGTCAACTTTCACCAGTGACGCTGAGCTAGACAGTGCAATTCACGTGACCTGTCCCTGATGCCTGACGGCAGCGCGCGCCCACTCGCAAAGCAGACAGCCGTGCCTCACATTCGAATATTAATTTTCACGTCCGAATTTCTGTTTTTTAAAACTATTCGAATATATATTCGAACTTAGAATATTCGTTGACAGCCCTAAACCAGAAGTGCACCAAAAGTTCGCCAATGCATAGTCAATGACTAAACAAATGGCTCAATTGACCATGTCACTGGGTTATGATTGCTTGTTGTAGGAGGGCGGATGCAAATATGGTTACTGTACTTCATTGTTTGCATTTACTCATTAAAAAAAATTAAAAGTAATATTTGTTATGTCCAAACGTTTTTAAGAAGCAATAGCAAACATAGAGCCTGGGTTACTCTTCTGACTGAACAGGATGTGATGTCAACACTTTTGACAAAAAAAAAACACTGGGAATCTGAGCTGGGAACGCAAATGACTGCATATAACTTTGTCTCAAACAGGTTTGTATCTGTCTTTACTGTGGATGACTTACTTGTATGCTTTTGAATTTTCATCAGATAATCTGATAAGACGTTAAGTGTGTCATAGAATTTTTTTAGACAGCATCAAATTTGGTTCATTGGAGACTATAGCATGGGATGGTCTGGATTATGTGAAACAATTAACTGCATCCTACAGCTATGTCACAACCTCAACATTACCCTGGTGAGCGTGGAGACGTATCGCGCATTATCTTAAAATATTTCCTGAGTTCCTTGCCAACAAGCAGCCCCAATGAGCAAAAAATGAAACAGATTTATAAACGTATATTTTTAATGTACAACATTAAAGTGTCAGGAACAGGAAGAACAAGCACTGTGGGCCTGGCGGGAGAAGAGACATGGGAGCTCATTCAGGAATGGCCAACTGAATGTTCTCTGGCGGTTCCCAGGATGGGGGCCAGGCTTTTTGACTGAAACAAAGGGTAAAATAAAAGAGAGAAATTATGTTTCAACACAAAACGTGTAAATGATTGTTTGCACTACAGATGTTTGCATCTCAAAACAAAATGTATATCTGCACAGCCAGACGTTGTTTGCCATATACGTTTTTATTACATTGAATCCTGTTACAACCATGTACAGTATATAGTGCAAGTCTTAAGTTTTTAGTAGTTTCTATAAAATTCTGTGATTTAATGAATGGAGTACATCCATTTGTTGTATATCTTATGAACATACAAAAATGAACTTATTATGGGTCCTCTGAAAATTTAACCCAATCTGCTGGTTGATTTGGTTTGGTGAAATTAATGGAATTTTAGAGAGTACAGTGGACTCTCTGTCCAAATATAGAATAGGATATGCAGTTAACTTAAGGATGTTACTTCAATGTAGAAGAGGAAAAGGAACACCATTTTGCTCTTTTTGATCATCAAAAGAAATCACCCTCCTGTCACTGCAAAAAAAGTACAGATACGTTTAATTTCAGTGTCTTTCTCAGATAGATAGATAGATAGAAGTTCATAGAAGAACCGAAGTTCATTAATGTTTTTGTAATAAAGTACTGCAATCATACCATCGCAGAGAAAAATAAGACTTGCAGAAATAATTGTAGCCCATGTGTATGATGTAGCTCTTCAAAGTAACACAGTCAAAAATGTGGCTCTTCGCCTCTGACTGGTTGGCCACACCTGCTGTATGGCAAACCACTGTCATTCAAATTAATCCATGGTGTAAGAATGAAATAGGCTACCATCTGGACTCCAAGCCTAGCATTGTGTGCTTCTCCTTTTTGTACACTAGCACTTTCTTTACCGTTCTGTATCTCATATTCTACATAGTCAAGATTGCCCTTATTATTCTGCATCTTCTATTCACCATTTACCTGTTTGCTGCTACCATTTTGGTCTTTGCCTTCATCTCTCCTCTCTCAATCAATCCCAGCTCTTCTTCTGAGTCTTTCAGTTCCTCCATATCTTCTCTCTCCCCTCTCTCAAACTCTACTCTGTCTTCCACTGCTTCCATCTCCCCCTCTGTCTCCATCACCTGCATGTCCCTCCTCTGCTCAATCTCTCCTATTTCATCTCTCTCCCTTGTCTTTGCTGGCCCTCTTCATCTATTTATCTTTCTTTTTCACCATCTTCTCCTGCCCTCTCTTGCTGCACAACTGGCTCATTTTCAGGATCCCATGCTTTAAGAACAACTAAAATAAAACATAGATTTAAGATCTAGTGTCAGGATCATCATGTGAGTAAAAACTTTAATGGTTTCCAGACAAAAGATATACTGTAAGCGGAACAAAACTGCCCAAAAAGCAACCAAGTTTGTGCAAAGTAGTATCTAGGAATTTAAATATGATTCTTCTGAACAGGTTCACAGCGTTATGGCCTACCTTCTAACAAGCCTTCAAAGAGGCACACCATCTTTTCCAGCACCGCACGAGCCACCACTGGCAGCTCAAAGTGGCACTGGAGCTGCACTGGCTGTGTACTTTTTACTTTGTGGCCTGTACCTTCCCCACAACAAAAGGGGAAAGTATCCCAGGGCCTTACGTTTCTCCACCTTAAATCATAGCAAATATTTTGAAGGCAACATTCAAAAGACAAACCATAGTAACGATTAACATTTGGAAGTAAAAATGTATATATTTTTTGACTGTTCAAAAGGCCATCACAAAATCGTGATTACCATCAATGCAGTCTTATGAAATACTTTAGCCTGATTGTGGTACTTCTTTGTTTTTTCGACCCAGTCCTTTGCCCTGGTCCGGAAACCCTGCATGCGGGCCGTCTGTCTGGACTTTAGGTCCAGCAGCCTCCCACACTGAGTAAGTGGGCGAGACAAATACATAAAAATAAAAACAGTTTCTAAAATTTCGTTTTGGGGACCCAAATTTTTATTTTATTTTTTGCAATATCAAGTGAATTTAACTAATTTAACACAGACAAATTATGCTGCTGAGTCAATGCAATATGTTTAGCAATATTAAATGCAGGGTGCTGGAAACTGGCAGTTAAAGGGGACATATTAAGAAAAATCCACTCCTACAGTGTTTTTGAATATTTATTTGGGTAACCTGAGTGTCTACCAACCCAAAAAATGGAGCGTTCTCAGATTGCAGGGCCCTCATTTATCAAACGTTCGTAGAAATGTTCCTGTATTCTAGCCTACGAAGGAAATTTAGGATGTGCGTAAGTACACGTCTAAGTGTGATTTATGAAACATGCGGTGGCCACTCGTACGCACGCTCCTCCGCGATCAGCTGTTGATAAATACCACTGTGCGTACTCAGGTGCTCGTGCCCGTTCACAGTCATTTGCATACAGAAACGCGCTGAATTAACCATATTTGGTAACACCACATCATCTGTCACATGCATTGAGTCTTCACATTCTTCCTTAAAATAATTTCCAAGAGAGCGAAAAAAGGAACTGCAGTGACACAGAGATCGAGGTGAAACATGGGTAGGGCAATAAAAACGTATTCATGATTAACAAACCTAAAAAAAATGTCAGTTAATAGAAATTAATTTCCCCACTGATACTTTCTGTTATCAGCGGTTTCTCTGCTTCATTCCAACCTGCGGGCGCAGCTGTTATATTTCTGCTGTGGAGCAGACGTAAAAAAAAAGTGGTGAATAATTTAATTTGCTAATATTAACTGTTGTGGAAATCGTTAACATGTTTGAACATATTAAATAATTTAATATTGAACAATACTGTTAGATTCTATCAGCATAGGGGGAACTAATAATAAAAGATAACTCTGCGTGGGACAAAGATAACGGGCAGTAAATGCGGACGGGATAGTGGAGATGTTCCTGTTGGAAATTAGGGAAAAAATGGTTCTGTATTAAACTAAATACAGTAAAACATCTCTCAGTACACAGCTAGACCAGATCTAATACAGAGGGTGTTCAGATCATCATGTTTGACTCTTTTGTGGCCGTGCGTAATTGGAGACACGGATTGTGCTGGCATCAGTACGCAAGGAAAAAAGGACAATCTGATTCACTGATAAGCAGGAACATTTAGTGTCACGGTGCAGTTTGCAAACCTTTTAATTAAATGTGTGACAAAAACTCATTAAGCTGAAACGCTTGGTGTAATAATGAACAAATAATAGGGAGGGGGAGTCTGCGGCGCAGATTGCGAGTGACAGGATCGCCATGCATGATCACCTGCAACATTAAATTACTTATTTCTTTGCCAATTTCAAACATTTCCTGAACCTTTATTGCTAATCCGTGCTTAAGTTTTACGTTATTCTGTTATAACACAGACAGACGTCAACATGAGCTCCTTGGTGGAGGCAATAAACTGCTGAGAGAAATATTCTGTCAATGTAAAACTATTTCAGAGTTGCAGTTCCTCTGTTCTAACAGTAGATGCTTTGCGTACGAACAATCAGAACTGTACTTATATTTAGGAACATTTCTACGCACAAGTACAAATTGATAAATACCACACAATGCGTAGTATAGTTCCTACTCACGACATACGCATGGATCTGTGCGTAAGTACGCTTGATAAATGAGGCCCCTGGTTTCTACGGGGTTGCAAACCTCCTCTGCTGCTAAATTCATGTCATATTTTGACCAAAGCACAGAACATATGTTTCATATAGACCACTGGGACTGTTTAAAAAAGGAGGAAAAGGTGAAAAATATTTCCTCTTTAATTAAAATGATAGACCATTGTAGATTACCTACGTTGATGCACTTTCGATTTGCACAATTGCTCTTTTCCAGGCAATGGGGGCAGTGTCGAAGGGTGGATCGTCCTGGCATTTTTGCTACACAAAAATAAAAGAAACAAAAAAATGATATATAATTATTGACATGCCATATGAAAAAAAATGATTTATTTCGATGGGAGTACCTGATGGGATCATATCCTAAGGCTTTTCAATGATTTTAACCAAAAACATAAAGACGGACATTAAATGAATCTTATTTTCACCCATAAGGAAAGTTGTGTGGCCATAGAACAGAACAAATCAGTATCACCACAATAAATTATTATTTCCTTCTATATCACCATGTATGAAATCTGACTACCAGTACTATGCTGGTTTTCAACCTAATCTGCTTATCTGAATTTTCTGTGGTATAGCTCAGCGCCAACCCCAGAAAATGCGGAAGCTCAAGCCTAGAGCGAGCAAAAGTCTTTATACTTCTGATTTTTGAGGTTAAGTGCTGAGGTGACACAAAGCATGGTCAACAACAGCAGGCTAAATAGAATTAAGGTTGAAAATCATCAACATAGTCCTTTAAGACAAATTGCATATTAAGTAATCCAGTTATGTAAAAGGTGAAATCAAAATAAAACCTAGATGGGTAGCATCATATACCACACAAATGACATCCTACGCCTAACACATTTTTAATCTTAATGTGTGAATTATAGGTTAAAATTTTACTGAAACAAAAATGAAAGATGTCAGTTAGGGTTAGGGTGGGGTTAAGGTTAGGGTAGGGTTAGGAGGGGGGAACTGAACCCTTCTCCCGAAGGAAAAGGGACGCGCACGGTCCATCTCCCTGTCAGGCTCCCTGTACCCATCCCGAAACTGCTGACGGTTGCGCTGGCGTCTGCGTCCGTAGCGCACCTCCGTCCAACCATCATCCATCATGATGTAATAAAATAAATTGTTCTTTTGCTAAGAAAAAACCAAAAACGCTTTCCAAATGGGAAAGGAAAAAGGGCCTCCAAGAAACAAAAAAAAACCTTGTTGTTGTTAAATATAAAAAATATAAAAAAAGACAAAATAAATGTGAAACTTCTTCAAACAACAAAGGAAGGTGTGCCAAATAAAAAAAGACGACGTTTCGACCATATAGGTCTTCATCAGGTCAAGGCACACTAAAAAGACTCTGCGGCTGGTTCAGAATATTGGCAGTCTAGAGATGGGCTCCCTTCAAAAGTCAAGAGAGAAATGAGCTCTCTCCTTGAGCTGGCCTTTATATAGTGCTCAGTAAACGCCTTCTTAAAGGTGTACAGCCTTGTTTTTAATTATTACTGCCTTATAGGAGTTGTCACAGTAATCACGAATTAAAGTTTTTGAACTGCTTCTAGCACAATTTGAAATAGTCAGCATACATTTTTAACCATTTTAAATTAATATCCGCTAATATGATTTTTTATTTGTACCATGAATTTTAGCATGTTTTTAAATGTTTTTAACCCAATTTATTTTTTTATAATTATCTCTTTATTTGGAAAGGCAAACATACATCATTCACATTACTTACAGCCTCAGTTGTTTAAAGAAATGGATAAGGATGAATTCAGAAAGTTCAAGTGTTTTTGTCCATGTTGCCCTTCTGGGATTTTCCTTTTACGGACTTGTTTCACTTGGAAACAATCATAACAGAACAGAGCAGGGGAGCGCACCATCTCTTAACAATAAATGATCAAATAGGACATGACAAATTTGGGAAAAGAAAAAAAAAAAGAA